>JAJHJA010000115.1:0-207754 GCA_021202915.1 Heliconius himera
TGACGTGCTTGCCATAGGGCTCGGCACATTATTTAAAAAAAAAAGATTTTTAAAATTTGTATATATTTATAATAAACAATTATGGTTTACCGTGCAAAATATAAAAGACAGTAAGAATAGAAAAATGTTTTAGAAAAGGTAAAAATTTGAAAAACGGGCGCGAGATTCGAACCCGTGCCTCTCGGATGCCTTCCAAATCTCAAATAATATTCAATGATTTCAACTCTCTTTCTGAAAGTGCAGGATAGGCAGAGGCAGCTTAGTGTTGAAACACTCCGACCACTAGCTAAGCCAAAGAACTCATTTTACTGATTAAGTAGAATAAAGTAGGTAATATGTAGGTAAGTAATAATATGCCTTTTTAAGTTTCACGCTGCATCCCGCACACAGCGGGGTAGACAGAGGGTAGGTAAATTTATATGTAGTTTATTATTTATTTATGACACATACGAGTATACTGACAATATTGTATCTAGTGTTAAGACACTCCGCTTTCTGCCGAATTCTGGAGGCATTGCGTGTTGAGTCCTCTATTGTACAAGTAAATATGCTTATTTGTTATTGTAAAAAGAAGAAGTATTTAGCTCTAAGTATAATTCGGAGAAAAAAACATGTCAAGATGAGAATACAGTAATACTAAATATTAGTGTTTTTAACATTACGTATCAGTTTATAAAAAAAGGAATGATTAGATAGCGATCGTTTTAAATAAACAATGTAAAGAAATAAAAACTGAATGTGATAGAGGGTGGAATGGATATGTGGCGGTGGTAGGAGAAATGAAAATAATTCATTCCCCTAAGCGAGAACGAACCCACAACCACATTTACAGTCACACGCTGTACTTAATACTACTAAGGATTTTATTATCAATACTTACCTAGTAAAATGCAGGAAATGCATACATACATAGGCTTACAATATTTAAAAAGCTAGGTAATATAAAATAATATTTATCATTTAGTTTCGCAGTTGCCGTGTCGGCACCAGTGGCAAACAGTTTAGAATATAGGTGTGAACGCTACCGGCTTTGCGTTGTAAAACTTGCAAGGTGGTCTCATCCCTGTTTATTATCCTTTAGTTTTTTTTATGTTTGTAAATTTGAGGTAGTCGTGGTGCAGAGGCACAGCGTCATCAGGGATATCTTGGAAGATTAGTCACAGCATAATTCACTTTTATATATATCAAATATATCTATTTCTACATAACAAAAAAATGCTTTAAAAGAAAGCAAACAGCTATTCACTTCGCCCCGTTAGTTATACCAATAAATGGAAATAACTAAGAGTTACAAAGAGTTACAAAGAGTTACTCTGACCGCCGTTACAGTGGGTTATATCGAAACGATGTATGTAATGTATGTATCTCAAGGACTTTAGCCTGTCTCTAAAAATGGACTATACAATATAAACATATTTTTTAATTAATCAAAGTGTTTGTTTGGTTATAATATTAGTATAATTTGTATTTATTTAGCTTACACTATATCCCGCACATTTTAAAGGTAGGGTAGGAAGATGAAACATTTGAGCCCAGTGTAAAGACACTATGTTCCCATTAATACACTTCCGTTGCCAATTTATCCCGCTGAATTCTCAAAGGTTTGCGTGTTGAGTGGCAGGACTCAACACTGCGCTTTACCAGAGCATAAAAAGGAAATGAAAATATTAAATATTTCATTAATCCGAGTTGGAAACGAACCCACAACCATCGCGCTTACAGTTACACTCTTGTACCACCGGGTCTCATTATAAATAGTAAAGGTAATATAGATTTTAAACATATTTCTGCATATGTTACGTTCATATAGATATTACACAAGAATAGTAAAATTTACCATATAATCCCGTATAGGTGAACTACCTATACATAAGTGTGGAACTAAAAATAACTTAAACTGTTTGCAGTGCTACTTAGTGAGCACAATAAACCTCGCTAAAAGGTGTGTGTTTATCTTTCTGCATTTTTCTCTTTTACCTTGTAACTTAATACTGTGTTGCATTTATATGTGCGTAATTGTTTATGAATTTTATAAAAATATTATAGGGGCACTAGTAGTTTTTGTCGTATATCCATATTTTTTTGTAATTATTATGTTATCATCAAAAAAGGTAAAATTTTATTATATTTAATGGCTATTCGTTATCTAATTTAAATAGAGACAGTAGGCACTGTGGACAACTAATCCCAGGGAATATATATTCTTAATTTTTCAAGAGAAATTTTTGAATTAATTTAATATAATGTTATTTGAACAACTAAAAAAAATTAAGACAGATTAAGGCATTTCTCTCGCGCATAGCGAGGTCGGCCGCAAAAACCTAGTGTTGAGATACCTACCTACTCCGTTCCCCACGCACCGCCCTATTTTCAAAACTTAGGTATTGAATACTGGTTTATATGAATTCATTTTTGTTCGATTCATATTCAGGGAAATTATTGTACTTTAAATAATTAACAGAAAGATACTGCCTCACGATAATGCTTACAAAAAGATGCTGACCCACTATCCCACGACGGCTTCACATAGTTTTGAAATTTAACAAATATAATTTAAGTGCATTTTAATAGGTACTATTTGAATTAAAACTTTGTAAGAAAATCATACAGAAATGTATATTCTCAAAAATCCAAGTCCTAATCACAATGATCTCTCTAACAACACGATAAATCTAGTAACCCTCTAATGGCCGGTTTCACTTGCATTAGCGGAACGGGTCTATCCCACCCCACCATTTATATTTATAAATCAATCAGATCATCCCCTTTCTTTTACATTTATTGGTTAAATTTTGGCTGCAATGTTTGTATTATTAGTTTGTTTTTATTTTATAAATTAAAAGATATAGTAGTTATTGAATTAAATTAAATATTTAACGTAGGTAGGTAACATGTACACAGTACCTATAGGTTAGAAAAAAATCTTAATCTATATATATAAAAGGACCTGTGCTGACTGACTGAGGTAAGACGCACGCAGAGCCGTAACCGCTGTGCGTAGAAACGTGAAATTTGGGCAGATGTTTATTTTTATATTCTGGACATCCACTAAGAAGGGAATTTGAAAAATTTTAGCCTTAAAGGGATGAAATAGGGGTTGAAAGTTTGTATGGAAAAAATTTTTAATCTGTACCGATTTTTATAAAATTTGAAATTCAGACTCTCAAAAGTATTTAATTGAACTCGTGTTTCATGGTTTTTAAGAATTCACCCCCTAAGGGTTCAAATAAAGGGTTGAAAGTTTATATGGAAAAATCTTTAAATTGCCACCGATTTTTATAAAAATTTAAATTCAGACTGTTAAAAATATTTTATTGAACACGTGTTTCGTGGTTTTTTTAGAATTCACTCCTAATAAGCGGGCGAAGCCGCGCGCGCCCTCTAGTGATAACTAAAAGAAGAAATAAAATTTAAATATATACTTACATACATAATTATATAACTATAAGTATTACTTTTTTATTCAATAAACTGAAAATATAAATAATTTAAATATACATTCAAAATAAAACACTTAGTACAGGTAAGTGATATTTAAAAAAAATAAGGATATGTTATTCAAGAAACTGGTTTTGTATATGTGAATTTCATAACAGTATTGAGTTTATGTTTAGTAAACTTTAATCTCTGTACCATAGTTCCTGTTTACATAAACATTTAGAATTAAATTATTTAGTCACTCTTACTCAACTGGAAGTCACTTTCAATTTTTGTATGAATTTATGAAAAAATATTGTTATTTTTAGGGTAAAGAAAAGATATATAACTATATTAAATGATAAATGAGAGTGGATTCATTTATTAAATGCAAAAAGGAAAACATAAGTACACATTATTAACATATTTATTAAATTACTCAATTTATTTTTAATTAATACATCACTTCAATTTTATTTTTTGTGTTGTTTTTGAAAAATATGTAAACCCTCTTAATAGTATAGGCCAGTCGTGGCTAAGGGGCACTAAGTATGACTGTAAAACTGACTGGTTGTGGGTTCAACCCCCACTCGAGGAGATTAAATATTTACTTAAATTTATATTTCCATTTCTTCGCTCTGGTGTCGAGGCAAAGCGCGGGGTTGAGTTCTGCCACTCAATACGCAATGCCTCCAGAAAGCTGGGAACGGAGTGTCTTAACACTAGGTTCCCTCTGTCTACTCTGCTGTGTCTGGGACAGCGTGAAGCTGATTTTTAATTCTTAGTATACTTAGTTAAAGATGTACAGAAAGAATAAATTTCATTGAAGCTGATCGTTACTAATTTAAATCCATTTGATAAAATTTATTTTAATATTACTATTTTTTTTACTGATAAAGTGTATGTTTTATCTCTAATATGGAATTTATAATTAAAAATAACATTTATATTGTTCACATAAAAAATGTGTAATATTAAATAAATATAGTAGTTAAATATATCATATTATTAATTATCAAGTTTTTATTCTTTGTCTTTATTTAAGTCATTAATCATACCTATTAAGAAACGTAACGAACATTTTGCATATTGCATATATGTATGTAACTTTATACTGTTACTTGTTGCACTAAAACTATACTTATAATCTAAATTAAAATAATAAATTTTATTTAATACAAAGATTTGTTTGTGGCAGTTAATACAAAAATACAATATATAATAATAATATAATAATGATTATTAATAATATAATTTCGATATAAAACTGTTACTTACTGGGCATCATCTCGACGTGCGACGACGTATCCATGATGTTGTGATGGTGCAACATGTCCGGCGGGGACTGCACCAGTCCGCCACCGCCGCTGGCCATCACCATCACTGGTTCAGATAGAACTCCCCTGATATATCACGCTATGTCACGCCAAAATTATATCTCTAATAATTTCACTATGTGGAACAATTTTACCCCCCACTCTAATTTAAGGGTTAGATTAATTTGAAATAAAAAAACAATAATTTTCGCTAGGACTTACTCGTTTTTTTTTTGTTTGTTAAATGTCTCGAGATTTTTTAATAATTTCATATAAGTATGTATAGCTATGTTGAATCAAAACGTGTACTAAGAGTTAATTAAAATAAAATTATCACAACACTAAAAACACTAGGTCATTAGGCACTTCGGCATTATTTTTTTATGTTTACGTCTTTAATACACATCTCGTCACGGCAGAGGCCAAGCCCACACTGCCGTATTATATCTATAACTCTATGGATCGACTCTACTACGCGTGCGCAGACCGTCCTCTCTTGCCATTGGCCAAATTTTAGAACGCCTTTTGAAATGTGCTACTCTGATTGGTCCAGAGCTTCCCATTTTCCCGCCCTAAATGACAGTACCCTCACAAAATGGCGCCCCCTTATAGCCTTTTGATGCTTTTTTGAACATTTTCTTCGGTAAAAAATAATCCTGTTCTAATATAATGAGCATGATTTATGATTTTGATCCGCGGCCGCTTTTTTCGTTTAATCTAGTCGTGTTAATATATCTTTTTTTTTAAGCTCGTTTCATGTTCAGCGGATAAATGTTTTGTAATTGTACATTTGTTTATTTATCTAAAATGTTATTTAAAGTAAGTCATTTATACATTTTTTATTTTAGTGTTTTAAATGATAGTAATTAGATACGGTGTGGATAAGTTGTGATTGAGCATAACATTAGGTAGGTAATCTGTATTTTTTTAGATAGTTTATCAATAAAATATAAAATTTATTTAAGTATACTTTAGTCACGAAAAAATATGCAAAATTTACACTTTTTTGTGAGTGAGAGTAGAGAAAGATTTGTCATGGATTTAAGCTTAAAAGTTTTAAGACGATAATTAGACAACGATTAAACCTCATAGCATAGTGACATTTTATAATACCTTTCAGGTTTTTTTTATAAATAACATATTGCACCTGCAACTACGCGGTTAATTAAAGAAAATAGTTTTTTTTTTCAAGAGAAACTTAAAATTCATTACTATGTCCACGTGAACTGCAGGAGCTTTCGATAATCGTTACTACAAAATGTATATTGTAGAAATTATGTAGTTTATATTTTTTGGGCAATATTTTTATTTTTTTAACTTCACCTACTGCCGAATAAAATTACCTATTATTTTGTAAAGATAAAACTTCTTTATTTTATTTTAGCTTACGCGTTCAAGTATGGCATTCCTTTTTTCCATCCTATTACATGTAGGTTTGAAATAGGTGTCTACTTCCAATTATGAATGCAGATTTTGAAATGATTTTTACTGTTAAGGATCACATAAGAAGGTATTTTATTTAAATATACATTATAATTATAGACTTTTCTTATTTTTTTTTTTATTAATAGATACCTAACAAGACTAGAATATTTACTAATAAGAACGATCTGCTGTGTATTTTATGCATTAGTGCTTTTAAAGGAAGATTTTTTTAACTGCAAGTTATCTACAGTAAGTAAAAATAAGATTTAATATAGTTAGGCATATCTATATAGAAAGTTTGATTACGAAGTAATTTGAATCTATAAATTCAAAATATTCTTTACTCAAATAGACTTTTGCAGGCACTTTTGATTCGTCGAATAACATAAAGCGAACACCGGCTCGGAAGGTAGTTCTGCTGAGTGCAGCCGGCGAAAAGATATTACAAAACTCTTCCGCCACTGAGTGACGAACAGACATACACAGCCGACAAATTGTAGGTGACCACTAGTTTATTATAGGTTATTATAAGTACATGCTATGCGCTTATGGTTTTTCAGATTAAAATTAATAAGTTAACGTTCCGTAAATTACTTTTTTTTAGTTGGAAAGAAGCTTAGTGTTGAGGAAATAATAAAAGTAATTAATATACCTACAAAAAAATATATTATTACACGGCCAATGCACAAGTTGAACAAATAAATTCTATTCAAACTAAGAACTCATCAATCGTCTCCTAATTACATCGTCAGCTATCAGCTATGTGTGAGGTTTAGCGAAAACGCAAAAAAAATAGGCGCCAAATGTTCCCGCCACGTCATTAGACAGATAAAATAACACACAGATAATAAAGTTATCGTAACATCTGCACAGATAATAAATATATTTTAAGCATCCTTCTGTTTATAACGATACAGCATATAATCCTTTGGCGGAAATTTAAGGAAGGAAGTGAAATAAGTCCTTAAAGATCGCAGATGTTGGCATTTTCGATAGGGATTTTTACTAAAGTACTTAAGAACAAAGTGTAGACGTGTTTTAATGGTTGAGTGATATTGATATCTTTATAAAACTAGCTGTCGCCCTTCGAGTTTTATTTAAAGTTACAATATGTATTTGTGCAAAAACTGGACAGACAGATGCGTATAAATATATGCAAGTAAAGTTTAAAAGTGTTTTTTTAAATAAATATAGCAATGAATTGAAAACTTGAGTAGATCTACTAAAGGTCAGTTGTAATACTTTGCATCGTTATTTTATATATAGGTATGTAAAATTTAAATTGAGCTAAAATATTTTTTGTCCTAATTTTAAGTACGAGTATGTGGTAAAAATTCCCCGTAATAACATCTCTAAATACGCCCAAGACCATTAGTTACAGTCTGACACTGTCCCACTCAATATTTCTTAAAATTATTTTTTATAACCATATTTAAACTACTTACACAAGTATTGTATTTTATATCTGTCTACTATTAGCTTAGTTAAATAAAAATGTATATAAAGTAAAGGAAATTGTCACCGTTGTGGCACAGAGGCGTGCGACTGTAAAGGCAACGGTTGTGGGTTTGATTCTCACATGGGGGAATGAATTATTTTCATTTACTCGCTCTGGTAATAAAACAAAGCGTGGCGTTGATTTCGGCCAGTCAACACGTAACACTTTGAATAAATGCGGAATATAGCGTAAAAAATAAAAATGATAAGAGAACAAAAAATATTGCTTCGTCCAAGTAAATCTCTTTGTAAAAATGAATTAACCACAATCAATATTCAGCCCGACTTCCGAGCCAGTCCCTCCTTCCGGGCGGTTGTTTCCGGTCATTCTTTTGTTTCGCCCAAAGATATATGACTACAGCAATAAATAACATCTTGACCGATTTTGGTGAAACTTGTAAGGAAGAATGATTATTAATTGTGCTTGTTTGGCTGTTATTTATAATTGTTATAGATATAGAAGCAGCAAAGCGTCTGACGGTAAACGCGAAAGTCCTGGATTCGATTTCCACTGGGACGAATGAATTATTTTCATTTCTTCGCTGTGGTACGAGACAATCTTCTGAAATTTGGACGAAAAGTGGAGTGTCTTAACGCTCGGTTCCGTTTGCCTACCTTACTTTATACGGAAAAAAGAGTGAATCCAAAAAAAATATCTAACAAGAGCTAACAAGCTAATATAGACGAAAACAAGTTCATGCACGAAATTGATTAGAACTATGACGTGAAACATAAGAGATATTTACAGTATTATTAGACATCAGTCAGTTTGTCTGTTCATTTGTTGCCTTCCCGAATGTTGATTTCGTGTTAACACAAACGAAAATAAGGTTATTTCGGTGCGTTTAAATGTTTATGTTTAGATATAAATTTATTGTAATTAAGAAATTTAAATGTTTGAATGTTTTGAAGAATGAAATAAGCGCCATCATATAAAAATTATGTTTTATCACCCATTAAATATGCATAACTTTAAGCTCCGGGGTCATTCGTGTACAATATATATAATTAAATGAAAATACCTAATATTCTTGTATGAGAAATATATTTAGATATAGATATAAGAGATTGATTGACGAACGAAAAGTATGAATGCTCTTATTTTTTCTCACATAAGAATATTTTTAACAAACTGAGATCGGACCGAGAATTTACCGTCAGTGGTACTAGGTATAATGTGAACCCTACTTTAGTCATTTGACTAGAGATTTCATAACAAATTCTGAAGGCCCGAGGTAACTTTGACCTATTCGACATACCTATAGTAAGGTAGGCAAAGGGAACCTAATGTTAAGAAACTCCATTCTCCACTTTAAAAAACCTAACCTATACAATACAAATCGTTTATTTAACCACTGAGCTATAACGTATTCAGATGACGCGGTCCACCATCTAATGCAATCGTTTAAACACGAGCAAACGTGATGTGCTTGTTAATTAACGTTCTAACTTCGTATGTCTTTATCACGATTTTATGTTTACATTGGTGATGAAGTAGGTACTATTTCTTAGCGTCTTTTTTTTAGCTAGTACGCCTGCCCTCCTACCAGAGGGAACCTGGGAACCTTGTGTTAGAACACTTCATTCCCACTTCCCCCCGAAGCCTGGAGACATTGCGTGTTGGGTGATAGAACTCAATGACGCGTTATGTCTTGTTGCCAGGGCGAGGAAATGAAAATAATTCAATCCCCCAAAATGGAATCGAACCCACAACCGTCGTCTTTTTATTAAAAACATATTATATTTCGTAAAGATATCTCCGTAACCATTACGACGTGACAAACAACAACAGCTTGTTGAATAGAAAAAAGGCATTCATTGGACTTTTGAAAAGAGCTGAGTACAAAATGTGTGACAAAACGTGAAAATTGCGCTGTCACTTAGACCTTTCAGCGCCACAATGTAGACTTATACATACATACATGACTGTGTCATACAGAAAGGGATGAGAGTTAGAAATGGAAACGTATTGGTGTACTCTTATATAGAAGCCGGTTATGGGTTCGATTTCCACTCGGGGGAAAGGTTTGGTTTAATTTTCCTCGCTCTGGTAAAAATACTTAAACTCTAGTAAGTAATAGTACTCTAGTGACTCTACTTTCTGCTTACTTGTAATTTGATGGGGCAGGGTGTAACCTAACGCCTGTATGTCTTAGCAAAGTGTCAAAAATAATAATTTTATAATAACCTTATTCCGATGAGATCGAACTCGCAACCAACGTGTGTCCAATCAATACTATCTTTATTTCTAATACACCACAATAGCTTTATCTATATTAATATTGTAAACTGAGGAGTTAGTTAGGTTAAACGCGCTGATCTCAGGAAGTACTGGTTCGAATTGAAAAATTGTTTTGGTGTTAGACAGCTCATTTACAGAAGAAGGTTAGGTCAACATCACGGTAATCGTTTGTATGCCTGTTGTCTGAGTTACTTCGGGCACTTAAAATGTGTCATATACAACTCTAAAAAACAAAATAAATCAGCTTCACTGTATCCCGCACACACGCGGCAGGGTAGTCAGAGGGAACCTAGTGTTGAGACACTCCGTTCCCCACTTTCTGCCGAATTCAACAAATTCAACGCCGCGATTTCCCTCGACACCAGAGCGAAGAAATGGAAATATAAATTTAAGTAAATATTTCATCTTCTCGAGTGGGGATCGAACCCACAACCAGTCGGTTTTACAGTCACACTTTGTGCCGCTCTGCGCCACGACTGGCCTCTATGCTATTACTATTTGACCACGCGGGCAAAGCCGCACACAAAAACTAGTATCACATAAAATATAAATAAGTAAGATTGTCACTAAAATCTCAGGTAGGTAGAGTTAAGAATAAGAAGATTATTCGCCTCCTTTGTTAATAGATCGCATTTAACACATCACTTGACGCCGCTACTTTGATTTTGTGGTACCCTATTACATTATAGATTTTTGAACATGATAGAATTTTGGTTGATAATCTTATCTTTTTTTGTAGCCGACTCATGGCAGAGTAGGCATAGAGAACCTGGGTGTTAGGTCACTCTGTTCCCATTATGACACTTCCATTCCCCACTTTCTGACGAATTCTAGAGATATTGCGTGTTGAGTGGTGGAACTCAACGCCACAATTTGCTTCGTTAGCAGGACGAGGAAATGAAAATATAAAATATTTAATTTCCTCGAATGGCAAAGGAACACATAACCTGTCGCGCTTACAGTCGCACACTTGTGCCCCTGCATTACGACTGGGCTTACTCTTTCTATTTTTTCGCCAATCATATCAATTTTTTCCTAAAAGCCTCATTTTTTATATTTACATTTTTTAAAGTGTTATTTACATATTAAAAAAAGAAAAATATTTAGAAACGAATAAAACAATTTACATATTAGAAACCGTTGCCTTGCCAATTAACTCACATGCTCTTATCGAGTTACGTTGAAATTCTTATAGGCATCCCTTTTCTCTTTCTCTTTTCTTTAATTTCTCCTATATAAAGATCAAAGAAACTGTGATAATTTATCAGAATGATATAAAAATTACAATGACTTTTATTAATATAAATTGAGAAACCACATAATATTTTTTTGTTTATGTTTTAGATACTATGTGAATTCCAATAAGAAAAGATTTAACTTATACAGTAGCAACTTTTAATGCAATGTATAAATAACAAACCTCTATAAATTAAATAGTAGGTACATTAAGAGTACTGTGATTTAAAATTTCAATTCAATACATTTTTTTTTTATATTGAGTTGAGTTCCGCCTCGTCTCAAATTGGAGGCTCGTATGAGAAGAAATGGGTTAAGCTCTCTCTCTTAGTCACTCTACTAAATGCAAGAGAATATACGTAAAAGTATACTTAGATTATTTATTTAGTTTTTATTAGCTTCACACTGTATCAATAGTAGTAAGTAGTATGGAGTGTTAAGACACTCTGTACTTTTTAAGACAATTCTTATCCCCACTTTCCGCCAAATTCTCGAGGCATTACGTGTTGAATGGCGGAACTCAATGCCGCACTTTGCCTCGACACCAGAATATTTAAATCTTTTTTAAATTCATATCTACGACTTACGAAACAGTAGCTAATACAGTTTTAACGATGATATAACCACGATGGTTGTAACTTTGGATTTTTTTGTGGGAGGTATCTCTTACAAAAAATATGACAATAGGCGACGAAACTTACTGTCACAGCGTATGATAGGATTAACTGAGTATGTTGTTCATTTGATGCTTATATTCTTTTGTGGAATTTTGTCTTTACCTTATGTAATGTGACAAAAAATGGTGGCAAGCTAAATTTTCAACGGAAGATAGAGATTTAACACTGAGTTCTCTTTGATAGAGCCGCAACGTATAAGAGATGGGAAAACTCTTGGAAGTGGGGAACATATTGGAAGTGTCTTAACACCAGGTTTCCTCTGCGTGAAGTTATAAAAAACAAGTATTTCCTTAGTCATAGATAAATCATTTTGGCGTTAGCCGTAATTTTATAAAGAAAGGGAAGAAAGAATCATTTAATCTCGTCCGCAGTGGAATGTGCTAATCTGGTATTAGGGGTCTTATTATACACGTGACGGGAATAGGATCGGAGGTCGCCGATGCGTGAAGGAGCGGGTTTTTATTGGACTAAATAAGTGTTAGTAGGTGAATATAATTTTAACTAAAAGTTGTTATTGACGCATTAGACATTTTACGTTCGCGAGGTAACTTTGACTGACTGTCAGAGGAAACGAGCCTAATGTTATAAAGGCTAGAAATAAGGCTTTTCTTGACTTGACTCGACTCGACTATCCTACACCAAAATAATTTTCCAATTTGAATGAGTAGGTACTTCCTGAAAGTGGCACGTTCAACCAAACAAACAGAAAAAATCAAACTTTTAAGTCAACGTAATCAAAATATACGAGTATTAATGCTTAGATTTTGGTGCATTTCGTATGAAATTGCGTTAAGAAACTCCTTCTATGAGAGAAGAATATAAGAGAATGAAGCTAAAAAAAAGTAAGTAGCAATATAGGCACAGGGAAACTATTTTTAAGACACCATTCCCCACTTTCCGTGTAATTTTTGTGTAAGCGTGTTGAGTGGCAGAACTTAACGCTGCGCTTTGCCTTTGTTGGCCAGTTCCCAGAGCGAAAAAAATAAAAAATACTTTATTCTCCCGAATGAGAATCGAACCCACAATCGTTGCGTTGACAGTCAGTATGCTTGAAGTCGTTAATCTGCTTTGGATAATGCACCACAAGAGTGTAAAAAAATTGCCTATATTTCCCTATACCTACATAAAGAAGGAGATTTTATTATCTATCCAAAACACTGCTCTTTTGGTACCAGCTTACAAAAGAGCAACGCAACAAGACACCTTGGATTTACGTATGTTTAATCCTATCACCACGCACCGTGAAATCCGGCTAAGTTTTTGTTATTTTCGAGAAATTTTATCTAAAATGAGAGGCGAATGCACTTTTTGGGCTTATTCATTTTAATTATTGATTTTTTTATAGCTCCACGCTATATACAGAAGGGTAGGCAAATGGAAACTAGTGTTGAGACACTTCGTTCTCTTCTTGACAGAGCTAGTTAATTGAAATATCAATCCTATGAGAGAAAATCGAACTTTGACTTTGAATATATTAACATATAACACATTTTCACATAAAATTCTAATCATCCGTTACTGAATAACCGACAAACAACGCACAGTCAAAATTACTAAAATTAGAAAGTTGAAATTTGGCATATTGGTGATGACATTAAAAAGAAAAAAAGAAAGAAAGGATAACCCGAAATATTTACGAGAACAATAAAAACGAGATTTTTCATTTTACATCTAAAAATAACAGGCGAAGTAAAAATTACAGCCGAAGACTAGTTTTAAAATATATAGTACTTTTTGTTTACATAAACGCGTCCAAGCGAGGCCACTGTAAGAGAACACCGGTGGCAGGTAATCCTGTCATCACGCACTAAGAAATACGTATAACATTTTTTGCTTTCTTTTATAGATTTTTTTTGTGTTTTGCGCTTTTAATCTGTTATTAGCTACTATGTATTTTGAATAATGAACTTAGTGGTGCATTGTAACGCAGTGGGACAGTATTCGACTGTAAAAACTATGGTTGTGGATTCGATTTATATTTGGAAAAAATGTTCTATTTAAACTTGCGACTTGCCTTGTCCTTTCAAAGCTATCTTTATATTAGATACTGTAACTTTGTCGTCTTAACACTCCGTCCAGGTTAAGAGATTATATATTGAGTGTTGAATTTCGGAACTTAACGCTGCACTTTATCTTGTTTCCAGGCAAGGGAATGAAAAAAATTAAGTCCCCCGTTTGGGAATCAATCCCACAACAGTCACGTGTACAATAAAGCGCTGTTAAGTCATATATTTTATCAAACCGTAGTTTTATAATTTTAAATGAGTATTAAACATTACATAACATAGGGCATCTGTTACAGATAAGTCCCACTTGATATACAGAAGCCCTTGTTCTCAATTTGTTATACGTTCACATGCATTTCTATGTGACGTTTTTTTAGCTTCACGCTTATATCCCGCAGATGAAACCTAGTTTTAGGACACCCAAAGGTGTTTTTCTCACTTTTCGCCTACTTTTCGAGAAATTGCGTGTTGACCTCAATGCCATCCTTTATCTTATTACCTTATGATTTTTACTCAAGGGAATGAAATATTTAATATTTTCATTTCTTCTCTGTGGTAACGAGGTAACAAGTATCGCCGCTCAACATACCTCCAGAATTCGGCGCTTAACACTAAGTTTTTATATTTCCTCTTAGGCAGAGGGAACCTAAAAACCCAGTGTTCCCCTGAACCCAGTGAACCCTGCGGGATCCAGCAAGAAACTAAACAAAAGATCAGAGTACCATAACACTTAATTCACCCTGCCTATTCAGCTATAACTACACGAAAAAAAAAGAAAACCCGAAACAAGAAATTATAAGCAAACACCAACCAAAGTCACGGCAAGTTACTATAGTATAATATTAATAGACAGATATAGGTACTATCATTTGATATATCCCCTAATCATAAAAAGCTCTCGAGATCCACAGTATCTATTCGGATAACATATCTGATACAATAATTTGTATGTCAACAGTACGCGTAAAAGCATTGTACGGAGCCATATGGTGAAACGTTTTTATCGTGAATTGCTTTATTTCTATAATCCTTTTACAATTATTGGTTAGAATGTACAGTTTTTATGCTAATAAAGTATTTTTATACATTATATTACTGTTCTGTGCGTAAACGCTTCAGGTAGTGGGTTCGACTCGCACTTAAGGGAATCCACCAAGCACCAAGGCAAAAGCGTGACGTTGAGTTCCGCCACTCAACACGCAATGCCTCAAAATTACAGTGGAAAGTGGGAGATGGAGTGTCTTAACATTAGGTTCCCTCTGCCCTCTTTGGGATACAGTTAGAAGCTGGGAGACAAATGTCACTGTTCTCACGGTGGTCGTAGGTTGTGTGCTCATTTCTCATCCAGGGAAATGATTGTAATTAAATTATTTCTATTTTCCCACTCAGATAGATATTCCTTGACTCAACACTCTCTCTTCTGGAATATGTGGCGAAAACTTGGATACAGTATTTTGGAAGTTTAATTGGTCTTCTGGATTCCAAAAGTCAAAATATTTTACATTTTGCAGGTGATGCGATTGCTTTGTTAGAAAAAATCTGTTAGTGTTCATACTCTTCTATGTCTCTATACAGACTGTTATTAATAATGTCTCATCAAGCTCCCGTTTGCTAACAAGATAAATCCATTTCATAGTAAATTAAGGTCCTCATTTGTTTTAAGGAGCCATTAAGAATTGAAAATTTGTATTTATCTATACTAATATTAATAATAATATATAGCGGAAGAAATTGTTTGTTTGTTTGTTTAAACGCTAAGATCTCTTTATCTACTGTTGTATTGTGTTGTACTGTTTTGTATAAAAGCTACATTCCTCAAGAGTTCTATAGGCTATATATAACATTATGGAGTAAGTCTTAGTTAGCCTTAAATAACGAAATAATAATAATGAATAAATACCATCCAATTGCTTTAAGCGCGTGCCTGTAAAAATAGTTAAATATATGTCAGTCTAATTTATGACCAAAATATTCTGTATATATTCTATATTTTAAAATTTAAAAAAAAAGTACGTGACACCATATAGGTGGAGATCCCATCGTTTAAAACTGTAGGGATTAGATTTTCTAATGAAACTTATATTTAAGAATGATACATGATAGTAGAATAGATTACACTAGGGTTGCCCAAAAAAATCCTGCCGCAATCACCTTTAATTAATGTTTTTCGTAACTCGTTTTTGGAGAAAATTGCACTCATATGTTTTTTATGTGAATCGCACATCATTTGAAAGAAAATCGCATAAGGAATTGGAAAAACAATGGTTGCCAGCTCTCAGTCTGCCGGAAGTCCAAGGTTGCCTGGTTTAAAGAGGTTACTTAATGTGAATATTTGCACTCATGTGTTTTTTTAATGAATTATATATCAAATTAAAGCTTATTTTTTTGTCATCACTAAAACACATGGTTGCCTGGAAAATGGCTGCCGCAAGCAAAGGTTGTCATCATTCGAAATATTTTATTCTGATTCCGTTTGACTGAGAATAGACGATGAAATACGCGATTTGCCTTATGTTTTAAATTAAAATATTATATAATAGAAGGTCAATCTTAAAATTAATGTTTATTCTAGATATTTACCTGTTAAATGATGATTATAATCATATTAAGAACATACAAAAAACTATTTAAATATGAAATCCTTATTTTTCAAGTGAAATAATGAACCCATGATATTAAGTCTTTGCTAAATCTGTTTTCTAAATACTAATACTAATTTAAATTATCATTTTAAAACGACTAAATTATCTAATTAAATAAATGCTTACAAATATCAATCTATTATAAGGTATTAATTACATCATGTTTCCTTAAGAAAATGAAGGGCGACAATTATTGCGTAAGTTTTTTTATTAATTAAGAAAATATGGAAAATAACATTTCAATATACTCTCTCTCTCTTTGTCCTCTGCTCGTATGATTTTTTTTTCTCGTTTTTTTTTTGATAACGGTTGCCGCAATCTTTTTTTTCTCACGCAACTTTTAAGAATTTGCATTGAAAGAAATATATATGATAGAATTATAATAAACAAAATTAATTGATCACAAATAAATTCTAAGAAATTTCGACAGTAATGCCGAATAATAAACGCTATTTAAGGTTTATGACCAGGAGTCGGCAAATATTAATTAGTTGTCTACTTTTTACTATAGATAAACATTTTGCGGTGGTATACAAAGCAAACAAAATGCAATAATTTTATTTTTTTTAATTTTTAATTTTATTTTTTTTAATTTAAATTTTTAAAATTTTTTAATTTTAATAATTTAACGTTTTTAGTTAACATGACAAAAATGAAGATCTGTTTTTTGTGCGAAAATGTGTGTGGAATTTAATAATGAGTCTGAAGTGTAAAATTATGTTGTTGTTTCGCCAAAAAATGATTTTTATATACAGTAACATTTTCTTAAATAGTAACACAATGCACGGTTATCTCTTACAGTGTTACAAAAAGTTCATTGTTTTAAAAAAATATATAAAGAAGAACCGCACTCGAGGAGATGAAATATTCACTTAAATTTATATTTCCATCTCTTCGTTCTGGTGTCGAAGCAAAGCGCGGCGTTGAGTTCTGCCATTCAACACGCATTGCCTCCAGAATTCGGCAGAGAGTGGGGAACGGAGTGTCTTAACACTAGGTTCCCTCTGCCTACCCTGCTGCATGCGGGATACAGCGTGAATCTGATTTGATTTTTATTTTTCAATTATTTTCTAATGCAAAACGTAAGTATAATTAATGTTTGATAAGTATAATTAAATTTAATGTTTAATATTATATATTTTTCTCTGAGGACGAAGAGAGAGATTGAGAGTTTATAAACGAGGTAATTTTCCATATTTTCTTGATTAATAAATAAAATATCTGCAATAATTGTCAACCTACATTATATTATGAAAACATTATGTAATTAATACCTTATAATAGAACGATATTTGTAAACGTTTATTTAATACTAGTGGGCGCGCGCAGCTTCGCCCGCTTAATTGAACCCTTACGGGGTGAATTCTAAAAAACCATGAAACATGTGTTCAATGAAATATTTTTAGGAGTCTGAATTTCAAATATTATATTAATCGGTGCCGATAAAAAAAAAACCTATACAAACTTTCAGCCACTATTTTATCCCTTTAGGGTTAAATTTTCTTAAAATCCCTTATTAGCGGATGTCCAGATTACGAAAAAAAACATCTGTCCAAATTTCACGTTTCTACCATCAGCGGCTGTGCGTGCGTCTTACCTCAGTCAGTCAGGTACTTGTTTTATATATATAGATGATAATTTAGTCTTTTTAAAATAACGATTTAAACGAGTATTAATATCTAGAAAACAGATTTAACAAAGACTTAATATCATAGACTCATTATTTCAATGGAAAAATAAGGATGATTTCATGTTTAAATAGTTTTTTGTATGTACTTAATATGATTAAAATCATCATTTAACAGGTGAACAGCTAGAATAAATATTAATTTTAAGATTGACCTTCTATTTTATAATATTTTACTTTAAAACAAAAGGCAAATCGCGTATTTCATCGTCTATTCTCAGTCAAACGGAATCAGAATAAAATATTTCGAATGATGGCAACCTTTGCTTGCGGCAGCCATTTTCCAGGCAACCATGTGTTTTAGTGATGACAAAAAAATAAGCTTTAATTTGATATATAATTCATTAAAAAAACACATGAGTGCAAATATTCACATTAAGTAACCTCTTTAAACCAGGCAACCTTGGACTTGCGGCAGACTGAGAGCTGGCAACCATTGTTTTTCCAATTCCTTATGCGATTTTCTTTCAAATGATGTGCGATTCACATAAAAAACATATGAGTGCAATTTTCTCCAAAAACGAGTTACGAAAAACATTAATTAAAGGTGATTGCGGCAGGATTTTTTTGGGCAACCCTAGTGTAATCTATTCTACTATCATGTATCATTCTTAAATATAAGTTTCATTAGAAAATCTAATCCCTACAGTTTTAAACGATGGGATCTTAGGCCAATATATCTATATCTTATAAACAAGTCACAATAAGGCATTTTGTGATAAAAAATAATTAAAAATAGTAAGATGATATTTCACCGTTTTTTATTTGACACAGATATTGAAACTTACGAGCGAAAATGATTCCATTATCAAGAAAATTTAATGAAGATAACATCGTAGTTGAATGTATCAATCTGTTGGTGTTGCAGCATAATAAGAGTATGGTAGCTAGTGTCATATAAAAGGACTTGGATATGACTTTGAGAATTGGTAACAAACGTATAAAATAAAACTAAATTAAGTAACAAGCGCGGCGTTGAGTTCCGCCAATTAACACGCAAAGCCTCCGACGGAAATTGGAAAATTTAATTTAACTTAACTCTAGGTTTCCTCTGCCTAACCTGCGGTGTACGTATACAGCGTGAAGCAAAACTAAAAAAAAAACATTTTATTAATAAAAATAAAGCAAACTAAAACACAGAATAATGAATCATAAAATCCTCTTTGTCCCCATTTAACATGCAGGGGACGCGTGAATTATAAACAAAAGTATACCTACAATATACATACGTGTATAAATTAAACAATTTCTAAAACTAAATCGTTAAATTCGACCATTGCTGTAGATATCTACTAAAACAGGTATTTAAGACCGTCGAGGACACGACAAAAATTTATATCCGCGATAAAGGCGTCGCCACTTGGAATGTCGTCTGTCCGTCCGTCTGTGTTTTTCTTCTAAATCCAATATACGATTGCTTTTTGAAATTTGTTAGAAACTTGTCTAATGAAATATAAAAATATAGGTATTTGATACATACCTATTATATAAATCAAATTAAACGTATAAAATATAAAACACAGTTACCTCTCACAAATGCAGCTGGTAAATGTTACTCTTTAATAGATAATGATTAAGAGTATATGCATAAAGTATCTTATTTTTTAGCTTCACTTTGTATTGTGTATATAGCAATGTAAGCATAGGGTTTAATGTCAAAACACTCTGTTCTCCACTTTCTGCAAAATTTTCGAGACATCGCGTGTCAAATGGCGGAACTCAACCCTGCGGTTCATCTACCAGAGCGAGATAATAAAAATAAATTAAATAAAATCATTTCCCCGTGTAATGATGGAACCTGCAAAAAATGTACCTTTACTTAAATCTATGAAAATATCTCTTTTAATGCAGATTGCACTAATAGACAGAGTAACTTAAATGGAAAGGTTATATACTATAAAATATGTATATACAACAGTTAAGCCAAGCATAACAAAGATTTGTAACGTGATGTCGTAAAAACGTATCTATAGATATTTGTGCTCTCTATCATTAATTTTACGATTTTCATATGTTTTTTTTTTTTCAAGTAATTACTCAATTTGTGGCGGAAATGAATGCTACGTTTGTTTCCAGAGCGTGCAAATAAAAATTATCACGAGTGGTAATGGAACCCACAACTATCGCTTACCCAGTCACACACTGTGCCACAGCCTCCATTTTTCCTATTTTTTATTCTATTGTTTGAAAATTATTTTATGTACCAAATTGTTTTTTTATTTTGTTATTTTAGATATGTAGGTACTCCGCCATTTTGTTATGGCGGCCATTTCGTATTAACAACAATATTGCAAATACAAAATGGCCGCCGTAACAAAATGGCGGATAATAAATCTAGATATAATCCAGATTTCAGCTTAATCGGACAATGGGAAGTGACTCGAATTGAATTTGTAAGATTTCACATTCACTTACACACATACAAAGCACGGCAAATCAAACAGTATCTTGTAAAGATACGCAATCATAAAATAAATAAAAAACCGCATGATCATATCCACTGCAACATTTTTGATGGCTAAAGAGCAAGTAATATAGAAAAATGAATTGATATAAATGACCTAAAAATAACAGTCACGCTTTATTGAAAGGGGCGAATGTAGTAATTGCGTTATATTTAATGATCTATCTATCTATAAAAATGACTGTTGTTTTGTAGAATGGATGAATTGTTATTTATAGGTCTTTTTAAAAAACTTCTAGATACGCCATACGAAGAGGCCAGTCGTGGCGCAGGGGCACAAAGTGTGCCTGTTAATCGACTGGTTGTGGGTTCGATCCCCACTCGAGGAGATGAAATATTTATTTACATTTATAGTTTCATTTCTTCGCTCTGGTGTCGAGAGGAAAGCGCGGCGTCGAATTCCGCCACTCAACACGCAATGCCTCCAGAAATTGGCGGAAAGTGGGGAACGGAGTGTCTTAACACTAGATTCCCTCTGCCTACCCGGCTTGCTGCGGCATACAGCGTGAAGCTGAAAAAAATAAAAAAAACTTCAAGATATATACGAAATAAAAGCTAAATAAAATATTTTTTATAAGAACGAAGAAAAACTATAACGAAGCAAAGCGCGGAGTTGACTTCCGCTACTAATCACTCAATTTGATATCATTTTCATGTATTATAATTACATAATTTATTTTATTCTTTTTCTTTTTGGATTAAAAATAAATTCTCCTATTAGAGTCAGTGCCAATTTAGTAAGTTGAGAGATTTTTTAGCATTTAGTGGTACCTAGTGATAAGACACTTAAGTTTCCCACTTTTCGCCAAATTCTGGAGGCATTGCGTCTGAAGCGGCAGAACTCAATATCATGCTTTGCCTCGTTATCAGAGTGAGGGAGTGAAAATATTAAATTCATTTCTTCAATTCGACTCGACTGGCCTACACTTCATATTATAAAATATATGTAAAGAGAAAATAGATCTCTCTATATAGATTTTATTACTTTCTACACAAAAATCGGGAGAGGCTTATAAAATTAACTGTATAGCAAAAATCAAAATCTGTTTGTTACAAATAATAAACATGACATGAAATTTTGACAGGTTATATAAACACAAACAATAGTTTTAACCCTCTCCATTAAACCTTATTGAATAATTAAAATTAAAATGCACAATGCAAAAAGGCATAACCATTGAATTATAGAATTATATTCATATAATAATTAATATTCAGCGCTATAGAAAATAATCTTTTTTTCACTTGTCCATCAAAAAACGGGGTGATGTGTATTTGGATTGATATCACTTGATACTAATGTTTTGTTACGACAGATAAAACATCATTTCTGCTTAGCTTACTGCAGGCGGTCTTTGACGAGCATAATGTTACTTGTAGACTAAAAATGTCAGAAAAAAATATTCACAAAAAAACCTACCTACCTAGTAGCTATAAAAGTCTGATTTCAATTGCGTCATTTACTACAGCTTGAGAAAGCGAAATATGGAGACTCATTGGTTAAAATTTAAACGCAAGCAAATGTGCTTGCGTTTAAATTTTAACCTTTATTCTGATTTATTTGTAACATTTGTATTGAAAAGAGCAATTGTTTTTCGTTTTTTGCTAGCTCTTCTCGACAAATACCTTCCGACCTGGTGGTAGTTTTATTTAAATGCTTGCAAAAATCTTAACAATTAAAAAAATATTTTGAACATAAATATATGTATGTACATATAATGATCCAAAAGCTTCTATTTCACCCAAATAATTATCAAAATGTATAATTAAACTCAATATTCCTTAAATGATTCTAACAAGTATCAAAAACTCGCGGTTATATTCCACAATTGTTAGACATATGGGGTAACGCGTGTAGCTTAGCGCACCTCATTGAATCGATGCGCTTTATTATATTACACTTCATTATGTTCACCATACTATAGCTATTATAAATAAAAAAAATGTTTCAGTCTGAATAAAGACAGGTCGGTCGTTTTTAAATAAAAAAAAAAGAAAAAATCAAATGCTATTTTCAATATAATATACATTATAACAGGGAACTGAATATGAGGATATCCTCTAGGTGCGTGCTTATAAATAAATATTATTTAATTAATATTTAAGAAAGATGAATATAAAAATAACTAAATGACTAATTGAAGATAGGCCGTCGTGAACTGGTGGCACAAGGATGTGACTAAATGCATGTGTGTAAATGCGACGGTTGTGGTTCGATTACCTCTCAAAAAATGAAAAAGTTAATAGTTAGTTCCATTTTCTTGCTCTCGCAACAAGCCATAGCGCAGCGCACGCAACGCCTGCATTTTTGACGGCAAGTGGAGTGTTTTAACACTAGTTTCCCATGTTATATCTACTTACCCTGTTATGTGCGAGACATAGCGTGAAACTAACAAAAAAATTGTAATGTTTAAAGATATATTTACAGTTTAAAATCAAATTTGTATTTTTAAACCTATTATATCTGACATTTTACAACATCTGTTTTAATCACGTTACAAGAAATTTCATTTCGTTACTTTTAAAAAAAATAAATAACAAAAAAAATTCAAAACATTGATACGTAGCTAAAGTAATTAAAATATATTAATTAAACTAATTGAAATAATTAATAAAACGAATTGTAATATTCTTGAAAAACTTACAATTCATATCAACAATATTTACCTAAGTAATAACATATACAAACATCTACTAGTTAATCTTAGTAATCAAACAAAAACCGTGATTGCAGTAAACACAAACATTTATTTAATAGCATACAATGTGTGCATTTCCATTAAAACCCCACGGATTCTAATCACCGAAGTCATATCCGAAAATCACAGTCCCATAATTATTGACACATCCTTGATTGACTTCTGATTAAAAAGCCCACGCTTAATATATTGAAAAACATGTTTTTTTCACCTCTATTCCCGGTTTTTATTATCGATATGGGAAAGTTTCGTCCCCTTGTGTTTAGATTTCACACCCATGATTTTTTGATTAAAACTGGCGGTAATGCGCTGGGATGTGCCGCAAGGGTGATGCCTAGGTCCTTCACGTTTTGTTATGCATACGTTTGAGTAAATTCGGAAGTTGATGACAAATGTATATTAATATTTAAGGTTGGTTGCTGCGTTCAGTAAGTAATTGCAATTATGGTTATTGTTATGTTAGAAAATAGTATATTTTTTATATACGTTATTCATTTAGATGCCGTCGTGGCGCAGAGTTACAAGCGTGCCTTTGTAAAGGAATAATTGTGAATATTTCATTCCCACCCAAAGGAATCAAATATGTAATATTTTCATTTCATTAGATTCAGCCAAAAGTGAGAAACGGAGGTGAGTTAACATAAGCGGAGTGTCTTAACACTAAGTTCCCAGATTCTCTCCCTATCCTGCTATGTATATTGTATATATGTTACTTAGTCAAATATTCTTGTTAAAATTATAAATATGTATCTTTATATATTCATAATTTTAACAAGAATATATCATATGTTACCTCTTATTTTCAATCATGACTCCCGCATTTTACGGTAAAAAAATCAAATCAGCTTCACGCTGTATCCCGCACACAGCAGGGTAGGCAGAAGCAACCTAGTGTTAAAACACTCCGTTACCCACTTTCCGCCCAGTTCTGGAGGCATTGCGTGTTGAGTGGGGGAACTCAGCGCCGCGCTTTGCCTCGACATTTTACGGTAAAGTAGTGTCTAAAGTAATTTATTAAGTAAGCAGTTAAATATAATACGTACATAACCACTTTTAACCCAACTATAACGGACAAACATCACAATCAATTTTGACTATAAATGAAAAGTTATTTTTTTTTTTTGCAAAAATTACATTTCACATAAAAGTTGGCCACTAAAATATTTCCATTAGGAATCATACCTTTAAGATAAACATCTTCGGTCCCAACTTTATTTTATTTGCGTAAAAGCTAAATATTATGTTTCTTTTCCCAGCGGCGCTATAGCCGGCACGTGTCTCAAAATTTATACTTCGCAGCTGGCTAGCGTGGTATATTATTTTTTCATTATTTTTTTTTACATTTAAACCGTAATCTAATTTGTCTCTGACATTTCCTATGGGACGTTAAGGTCATGGGGATGAAGACGTTAAACGATTATCATTTTACGGTGGAATTTTAATTTTAGATTATTTTTTTATTCTTTGCTTCTTATATTGTACATTTGTTGCAATATAGGAAAGAATATATAAGTAATTTATTATCAATATTATATTTTCCTTGCGCGACCACTGAATATCAGATCTCAGATCGAACCATCACAAGCTACTAAACTAGATAGAACCAACTCTAGAAACTATAAATAAAAAAAATCCTTCATAGTTAATGACGTAACCTCCATTATAGCAAACAAAAAGCAAATTGCCGCGATTATAGGATGCAATTCCGACTTCCGAAAGCGTTAGTTGACAATAAGCATAATTATACAAAAGCGACCAATATGCCACTTTTATTATAGAAATTGAAGAAATCGCCATCTTTACAAATAACAACACTACTAGACTTATAATAAAGTTCAAAATAATCATTTAGTTTAAACCGTTGAGGCAGAACGAATAGGAACTAAGGCATAATAATTTAAAAAGTTAAACTTTTCTCTAAATTTGCTCACTCTATTTTGAACTCTGTATACAAACAATAAAATTTAAATTGCAATATCAAATTAAATTTATTATAAACTATACTTCAAATAATAACAAAAGTATACTTTAATAGGAAAATAAGTTTTATATCTGAATTTTAGAGTTCAAAATGGCTTGGATAATTTTTTAAGGGTTATTTCCTAAAAGGATGGAAATGAAGACAATGGTATCCATTTGGCGGCACGCGGCCAACACGCGTCGGCGTTGCGTCGACTTTTGACAGTCATTACAATGTTTTGTGTTGATTAGATTAATGTGCGGTATTACAATTTTCAGTGTTTGAGAATTTCATTTTTATTTATATTAGTTTAGTTTAGTTTAGTTTATTTTTTCATTTAAAATTTGAACTTTTTTGGTGGTTCTTGGTTTATTATTATATTTTGTACAATTTTTAAATTAAGAAAAAAAAAAATCTTTGATTACAGATGTAACCATTCATTTCGCCAATGTCACATTGTATAAAGGACACACGAAACAAATTGGTCGGTAGAAAATTGATAACTTTACATAATTATAAAATATATGTATAATAAAGATCCAGTAAATATATTTTTATGAAAACCCTAAGTTTCTGCTTATTTTATAGCCTATTCGTTCTTAAAGTACCATATTTAGAAATATTTTTTTTCTTAAAGTGTTTATTATATACTTAACTAAACTCTCCATCCATCTGGGGGCACGGCAGTGCCCCCGCCAAGTCGAGCAAAAAACAGCGGCACGGCCGTACCATCCTTTTCTCGAAGCAATTCAGGCCATTTTCGACCCCCTATAACTTCGTTGTGGATAAAACAAGAAACCTGAATTTTCAGTAACTAATCAGGCATAATATAAACACGGTATATTTAAAATTTCAGTCAATTTGAACCAGTAGTTTAAGAATGACAACTTGTTAAAGTTTCTAAATTTTGTCACTCACTGACTGACTCACCGATCATCAAAAGTCCAAGGCACTTCTAGCAGACATAGAAGCTTCAAATTTGGAATACAAATCGAGTTTAGTGTCTTAATCATGGGAAAACTTAAATATTTTGTAATTTCAGTCCAGTTTTCCAAATACGCCAACTGCATGAATAACTTTGTAATCCCATATAAATGTATAGGATTACAAGGTTACATTTGCAGTTAATGAATCATTATTACTGTATAATAGAAAATAATAAGTGTAGATAGGTACCAAAAAGTAGGACTCTACAAAAAGAAGTGAGATGCCATCAAAAACATCCTGTAAAAAACCCAAGTCTCGCAGCTCAGTCTTTCTACCGTAAAAAGTTGTGAGATCCATGTAATAAATACCAAGTCGATTAATCTATTTAGTCTCTACTTAAAGGACCTTCTGTCTTAAGTTATTACAGTAGTTATTATCATGCCAATATTAAAAATATTTTACGTTTTAAACAAATAGATCGACTTGGACAACGCATGAAAACACAACCTATCGAAAGACATAATAGACATCATATTCGGAAGGACTCTGGTGAGGAATTCGGTTGCTGGTCCGTCGTGCTGTGTAGTGTGATAGTGTGATACATACTAATAATCAAATCATGCGAAGTATAATAAAATAGGCATAATGTTTTTTCGTTTCTCACATCCTGCATAAAGTAGGGTAACGGGATTAAACTCAATACAGTGGCGCTACTGAGCGGCGGCAAAACAACGCACTGTCTCATTTCACAAACATCACATTTGTACACTCACACGCTATTTCAATGCACTTTGTTTACAAAACTCAGCAATTTCATTTATATTTAATTTTTATACTTTATAGTATATATTCTATATTCTATTACCACAAAAAAAGTATATTTTTATTTCCTTTTTGAAACCCCACATACAAGATGAATGATTTGCAACCACACAATATTTTATTCGCGATCCGTAAAAAATCCGCACGCGCCATATTGCATTATTTGGCGGGAACTTCCGCCATGTTGGTAATGGCGGCTTTTAGGCGGTTTTTTTTTTGATAAATCGTTCCGCTCCCACTTCCGGTGATAAAGATTGATGTTTTGCGGCATTTATAGGACGATTTTTCTTACATAAGCGTTTTATGTTGTTTTATTTATATTACTATATTAAATTTATGATTAGGTAAATTGAGGCCAGTGCCGTGGTGCTGGGGCACTCGATGAAATGAAATATTTAATATTTTCATTTGCCGCGCTTACTAGAGCGATTGAATACACACGGCAAAGTTCGGCATTGAGTTCCGCCACATAAACAATGCCTGAAAAATTCGGTGGCAAATGAGGAACGGAAGTCTTTGAATGTTTCTTATTGGGACTGTCCTAACACTAGGTTCCCGGGTTCCGTCGTGCGGGAAATCAGCGTGAAGTAAAAAAATGTACAATATAAAGCTTAGTTATTTAATTATGGGAATATAGTTATTAGAACTGAGTAAAAAAATAAATAATGTTACTTTAGTTGTCTTCTATAAAAAAGTATTTAATTTCTATGTAAACAATATTACTTATGAATTTATTGAATTTAAATGTACTCTACTTATGCAAGTGTATTGTCATATTTGTAGAGATTGAACTTATATATATGTACATACATATACATATACAAGATGTATAAAAGATTACATACATATATGTATGTACTAAATTAATCTTTTATACATCTTAATCTATATATATAAAAAATATTTTAGCTTCAGTCTATTCTGAATATAACAGGATAGGCAGAAGAAATATTTTTTTTATTAGCATCACGCTGTAGGGTAGGCAAAGGGAGCCTAGTGCTAAGACACTGCACTCGCCACTTTCCGCCGAATGCTGAAAAGATTGTGTGATGAGGGGTGGAACTTGTTGAGTTACCGTACCGTACCGTACCGTACTTTGTTGTCTCGACACAAGAGCGAAGAAATGTAAATGTTTAATTTTTTTTTCCTCGAGTGGTTATCAAATCTACAACCAGTGGCTCTTACTCTTATCACCACACGTTTGTGCTTCTGCGCCGCGATTAGCCTCGACATCGACTGGTGTCGACTGGCAAAGGAGCATTTTTTTTTTTTTTTTCGTGAGGAAATCCTGTTACGGATACCGCCTCGAGTGGGGACTCGAGCTCGGTTATGTGGGGCTCGCGGACTGGCAGATGTTAGGCCGTCCGAATACCCACTAAAACCTCACGGTGCTCCTCCTCGACCGCCACTGGCCGCGAGACGAGGGGACAAGAGTTTTCCGCGAAACGCGGCGGCCTGGCAAAGAAGCCTAGTACATTCTTTCTTAAATTTTCCAGTCAATTTCCGATAAGTTGCGAAGCTCAATGCCGCGCTTTCTTTTCAACAGAGCGAAGAGAAGAAATGAAAACAATTCCCCCAAAAGGGAATAGAACCCACAACCCAAGTTCACGTCATGTTTATAGTTTAACACTGTGCCACTTTGCCACTATGGCTTCAAAATTGAATAAAATAAAATATTTTACGCGCTAACGCTAACTTTAAATTAAATCTAAAAGTACATTACACCTCTAACACTTTCAATATTAATACATTATATTACCACAAAAGTAATCTTTTAGACAAACTAAATATCATCTGGGGTCGTAATAGCCGATAATGATATGTACGAACGGGGAATCGAATCCAGGATTAACGCAATCTGTCACTGATTCATTGACTTTTGTGAATCGTCCGCGCGGATACAGTGTTGCGGATAATATGATCAATTGTGATCGTTTCATACAACAAGTACTATTTGTAAATGAAAAATGTTAATATTATGGTAATTAATATCTTCGAATTTGTATGGGACGACTCTTCAACTGTGTGCAGTACAGATACTAATAAAATTTCTATATTTTCTTTGTCTTCACACTGTATATAGTCAGAGGGAACCTAGTATTAGGGCAGTTCCGTTCCCCATATTTTCCTCATAAGAGCTTTCGGCATACTAAATTCCGTCAAAATCTATTTAGCTCACTTCTAATGCCCGAGTAACAGTTAAGCATATTTACTTGTATTTGTTTAAAAAATGCAGAATCGTGGCGCATTGGAAAGTATGCTTTAAGAAAGGCGATAATTATAAAATCAAATGGTAAATAATTTCATATGGTGGAAAAATATTTATTTTATTATTTTCTTGTAATTAATCCTATGAGAAAAAACGCAGCGTTAGCAAGCAGCGTGCAGAATATTTGTAAATCAGAAGGAACAAAAAAATAGAGTGATTTAACACTAGGGTTTCTATTACTTGAGTAGGAGATAAAAACTAAAAATAAAATACTTGCTTACCGATTAATTTATACTTACTAGCATCCGCCATATGCTGAACACGGCGGGCGGAGTTGAGCGAAGCTATGTTGCGAACTCTATGAGATACATTTTGACCATTTACTCAAAAACTACAATTACAATGATCACCAAACTACTACGCTGAGATCACCGTGTCCACAATGTTTCTGCAAAATTTCAGAGCTGTAGATACAGACGGTCCAAGGGAAGTAGCATTACAACGAAACACATATTTGACTAGTAAGAGCTTCGCATCGTTCAGCTAAAAGAGTTCCATCATCCATCGTCCAATTCCATCAAACAGGCTCCTTCAGCAGGAGAAAGTAGTCATTCCATGATTTTGACTCCCACTTTCGGGCTCCATCAGCTCAATAATACCATATTACTTATTTGCATTACTATATCTTCATCCAATTTGTTATAGAATAGATTATTTCTTAAATGATAGATTAAAAAATATATGTTTTTAAAAAAATCTTTTTTTAGAAATTTTCTAAATAATGTAATTGATGATGTTGCATAACACATTCCAATATAAACCAAAGCGGGCTTAAAATAATCTTATGAATATTTCATATGTGGCATTGCCCGGAAAATTACAAGATGTTTTTACAAAACAACTCTAACAAATTTTTTTATATCTTCTAATATACTCTTTATTTACGTAGCAATAAAGATTAAAATCATTTGGTGCAATTTTGTTTCTTTCTTAATTATTTTAAGGGTTGTACAGAATCGATAAATAGGTATAGTGCATTAGAGAAATTATGTATGGGGCGAATAGAAGTAGGGGTTGCGGTCGAATACAGAATAAAAAGATTGTATTTTTTTATATATATTGATTTATTTATTAAATAAAAAACTATTTGTTTTGCATTATCGTGAAATTTGCAAGTTTTTTTTGTAGTTATAGCTTAATACAAAAGTCATTAGAAGTTGCGGCTTAGAATAGCGTTGAGTAATATATTATTAGTTATTATTTCTATTAACTATTATTCCACTGAGGCCGTCGGGACGGAGGAGCAGAAGCATGTGACTGTAAACGCGACGGTTGTGTTGTCACTCGGGGGAATGAAATATTTAATATTTTCTTTTTCTCGCTCTGATAACGAGGCAGGGTCCGACGTTGAGTTCCGCCGCTCAATATACAAAGCCTCGAGAATTTGCAGGAAAATATAGAAAGTCTCTTAACACGAAGTTCCCAGGTTCTCTCTATCTACCCTGATATGTGCGGCATAATCTGTGAGGCTGAAACAATCCATAATTATAGGTAAATATAAAACATAGGTAATATACGCAGCATAGAACTTTGAAATTTAGCATGTAGGTTCCTTATTGAATGCATGGGAGTAGTAGGGGAACGGAAGTTTACGTTTTATAATTACAACGAAGCTAGGAGCGGGACTATTTAATTATATATATATATATTTTAATGGCATTGCCTTTTAATTGAATGATCTATCAGTAATAATATTTCTACCACTCATTATAATCTACAGAATTCTTATAAGAATATAATCTGCTTGGACAGAAATAAATATCTGCATAGCTAAATAACGCAACTCACAAGCTAAACTAATAAGAATTAAGTAAAGAAATTCAGTAAAATAAACATAATGTTTTGAAAACCACTATAAACATAAAGTTTTGTATCACTTGGTAAAGTGAATCATTTTCATTTCTCCGGCTTGTTAGACTAAGTGAGGCGTTGAGTACCGCCGTTCCCGTTTTTAAGCAACGTTAGACAGTCACGTCGAGACAGTGTTAAGACATTTTCAAGTAATTTAATTTAAAATTATTTATTTTCACAGATTTTTTATAGAGATATCCAGCATATAGTACAGTAGAGAAAGGGATCCAAGTATTCTTCTATACTTTCTACCTAATTTCGAGACATTCCTGTTCAAAGTGTAACTGAATGTTGCGCTTTATCTTGCTACAAGAGCGAGTAAAATTAAAATAATTAATTTGAGTGAGGGGGAATGGAGCCCGCGACTGTCATGTCAGTCAAACGCAGTTGCTGTGCCACGGCGGCCTCAGTAAATAAAGAATAAATTAAAACAAACATTAAGTGAAAACATCCATTTAACACGTAACGTTAAAACATTTTAGCTGTTTCAAAGCAACTACCGGCCATTGTGTGAGATCAAGTCGCAAAACGAGGTGCAGAAAAAAATCTTTATGCGGAACATATACTTTACTTTTCATTTAAAAAACATATTAAAGGAAAAAAAACCGAGTCGCACTCGCCCACCGAAGCTTCCGTACCAATTGCAGGAGTGTAGGTAATGGGAAGTACAACAGAAAGTGCGTGGCAACTCTTATCACAGAAAGCACTATGTATAGATTCTCCTAAAATCCCACGGGAACGAGAAAAGACAGGATTTTTATATTTTAACGCCCAATATTAATAATCTAGCTATCTAGAACAATCGAAGATTGACGTAGGAGATAGATTATTAATATTAGACGTAAGTCCACTAAAACAAAGTTGCGGGCGACGAGTAGTTTAATACATATTTATTCAGTTTTGGGTTAATTTTTGATATTCATTATTTAATATTATATCTATCTTGAGATAAAAAGTATGATCGCAATTTTTTATTCAATTCAATTCTATTCTCTTCTATTCTATATATTCTTTATAATTTTATTTTTCGATACAAAAATAAAGACTTTTCTAAACGTTAAAGTTATTTATATATTGTACTCTCATTATCATTAAACGTACAGCTAAGGGTTTTCATATAGATATATATTATTATATGGAATTCATAAATAGATTTTCTAATAAATCATTAATAAAAGAAATTATTTACATTATCCATAAATATAAAATAGAATATTATAATTTTTTTTTAGAAAAACAACACATAACAAACTCTTCATTAAAATTCACATTTAATTCAAAAACATCCCTTTTCAATATCAGTATTAAAAACCACTAATTGTCACGTGTCGAATCCGTCACGGTGTCGTTCCCACGCCTCCCGCGTTACTAACATATCCCGATCCGTCACGGTGCCATGTCGTGAGGTGTTTGTATTGAGTCGGCTCTACTATGTTATATTAAATTAAAATTAGAATAAAATAGTATATTTAAACGATAGTAATTTGAATTCCACAGTTCTACAGCTATAGTTCTGGTAGACAAAATTCGGCGTTAAGTGCCGCCACCAGGTTCTTCCGCCTACCCTGTAATATGCGGGTCGAAGCGTTATTTTCATTTCTCCATTCTGCTGCACAAAAAACGCGGCGAAAAACGCTCAATATCCGGAAAAATTACGGAAAGTGGACAACGAAGTACCACAACACTACATTCCGTTATCGAAAAAGCGTGATGCTGGAAAAAAGAAATTGTGAATAAAGTAGAGCCAACTTCATACAGTTCATATATCAATATGTTCACACGAGCATCATTAGATGAGTTCATTATTTATTAAAAAAAATTCATACGCCAAAATAAAAATAGAATAATATTGAATGCATGTCATATCGTCATGGTGAAGAAGTGATGAACCAAGATTGTGGGTATATATGATATAACAAAACTGAAGGGTATATTTGGTTCAACGCTCTAATATTAGGAACTACCTGTTTTATTTCAATTTTTTTTATTGTGTGATAACAATTGAGGAAGACTAAAGACTATTCGAGTATAACATCAGGTAACTCATATAGCCTTAGCATACGGTCAGAATTACCTGCTGTACTTGTAGAATCTGTCATATATAATGAATAGTTATATCCATTTGTACGCGTGGTCGAAGCTGCAGTTTACACCAAGGTTAAGAAAGTTTTTACGGAAAATTTTTGCAGATTGTGGAGTACCTTCTAAGTAGATGAAAGTCAAGAACCCAGTCTTTATGAAGAAAAACGCGAAAAAGATTTTTTTTTATTTTTTAAATATTTTTATGAAATACGAGGTCTTGCCAAGTACACCCGCCCGAAAAAATCTGACTACACTGCTGTGCGGGAGTGAAATATGAAGCTATTTTTATATTTCATAGGTACCGCCAAAATTTCAAATATATTATATAAAATAAACCGATATTAAAAACAATGGAAATGATACACATCTTACTTTAAGCACAACAAGAAAACAAAAAGTCCAAATCACTAATCGTTCTAAGACAATAGCGCATAAAAAAGAAAACATTCGATTTTCAAAAAGTAAGCCGCCATTGGCGGTTACAAAACAATGGCGGGTTTGAAACGTCAGATTTGACAGATGATAACAATATTTTATAGAAATCGACCCTAAAAAAGTATGAAAAGCATATTTTTAAAACATGTTTCGATGTTTGGTTCTGCATGGTTTTAAATTGGAATTAATTTTTAATACTTAAATTACCTATTCTATTTTCTGTATTTTATAAGATAAACAAAGAACGTTACGTATACTTGGCCTTTTTTTGTGGCTTCATTCGGATGTATTACCTACCTATACCTATATATGATAACCTACCTATGAGATATAGTATTAAGACACTCCGCTTTCCACATACCGCCCGCCATATGTTCAACACACGCGTGTTACGTGCCCTATGTTTTATCTCGTAACACCAGAAAAAAATAAACTATACATTTTCCCGCGCTTATTATTTCACTTACTCAAAAAAATACATCAATCAAATTAGTAAAAAAATAGTTTATTATTTTATATCTCTTTTTTCCATACATATACAAAATATTACATATGATAGAAGATATAGTTTTTTTTTTGGAAACTTATTGAAATAGTGATAACATCAATTATGTGGTATGCTTTTCAAAATATCTAAAATGTCTGTCATTTGACATCCTTATTAGTATCTACTATTCTGTGTATCTTTTCATTGCGAATTCGCTCAGCTAAACTGACTCCGCATATATTACGAAGAGATTGCATCTTCACAGTATCCAACTTTCTTTCATTCTTCTTCTGTAATACTCACGTCATGCGGCTCTATGCTACGCTGACGTTTCGCCATCTCATTACCGGCCTTGAGGTAGACGTGCTTTGAAGGTACCTAAATCGTATCGACCTGGAAACACTGCCACAGGTAGGCCATTCCACAGTTGCGTAGCACATGGAAAGAAGCTTCTACCAAACCGCTCAGTAGTGGAGTGCCACATATCCAGATGGTGTGATTGGTATCCAAGTTTGTGATGTACTTACTATACAGTTAGAAAATTCGGCGACAGGTAACAGGTCAAACTGTTCCCCAGAACACTTCCCATGATAAATGCTGTAGAGAATACACAGCAAGGAGACGTCTCTACACAAAACCCAAGTGTCAAGCCTTTCACAGATCATGAAATTAAAATATTTTCGTTTTCTCGGCCTAGTTAGCTATAGTGCAGTATTGAGATCTCATCAAAACACGTCGAATTCTAGAGGCATTACGATTACCCGCACAGTGCAGGGTAGGCAGAGGGAACCTAATGTTAAGACACTCCGTTCCCTCACTTTCTGCCGAATTCTGGAGGCATTGCGTGTCGAGAGGCAAAACTCATCTCCTCGAGTGGGGATCGAACCCACAACCAGTCGATTTTACAGTCACACTTTGTGCCCCTGCGCCACGACTGGCCTCAATGATCACTCTATTAATATAATAATAACAAGTTGTAACCCGCAACTTTGTTTACTTGGACTATAAAACGTAAAATTTCCTCAGAAATTTTGGAAAACGCTTACCTAGTGCTCTCCCACACTACCCAATACCAAAACCCTGCAAGCCAATTTTCAATGTTCTATGCCGATTAGTTCCGGCTGGACAGTGTCATACGTTTTATGTTATGTATTTATAAACTAAGTTTTTAATTAAATAATGTAAATGCGAGTAGGACTTGCCCACCAAGGCTTACTTACGTATCAATTTCAAGATGATGTAGACTTTATTAAAATTGACAAATTTAGGTAGGTTAGGGAGTCTAGTGTTAAGACACTCCGTTCCCCACTTTCCTTCTTTTTTAATAAATTATCTATCAATTGATAGTTGAGTAATTTATTTCTAAAATTTTAAATAATTTTATTTTACATTTAAAAAATAGCCAATAACTAATAAGGTAGAAATTATAACATTCAATATAGAATACAATATATTTAGGTCAAGTAAGATATACAATTCAATCAACGGCCACAATGGGTTATAGATATATATGCCACAATGGGTTATACAACATTTAAATATATTATACAGTATACTTAGTATGATATAAATAAGTATAATTTATATAAATAATTATAATATGATAGCTTATTCATCACCTATCTCAATTACTTACCATAAACAACAGGGAATTGGTTGGCAAGTGGACTTGGAAATTGTGGAATGTTATAGATTTTCATACCATTAGGAGATGTAAGAATTCCACTCATACCACCTAGTCCGCCCAAGCCTCCGATTCCACCAAACGGTTTCATTCCACTCAAGCCCCTCAAACCGCCCAACCTGGAAATACTTTCTCTACTATCTTCTAGTGTGTCATACGTAGGACTGACTCTATTTACATCAACAGGTGACCTATTTGCAGTATGATCAGCTTCGTCCAAGTCATATAGACCAGCTCTGACTGCTTCTTCCGCTGGACTATGTTTACTATATCTTACAGCTTCATGGCTTGCTTCGCTGACTCCCACATTCACATATGGTGTTTTGACAGCGTCGACTACGCCGTCAACTACTCTATGGACGCCCACTACCTGACCAGGCTCGCTAGAGCGACTCACAGCATGAACAGTAATAGGGTGAACTTTTTCAGATCTGCTTCCAACATCGTATTGAGGATGGTGGTATCTTTTTTCGTCTTCCAATTGTTGTCTTCTCGTAGCAATAACAGCATCATCGTCGCCATGTATACTTTCATGTTTTGCTGCGCTAGTTTCATCAGCGTTTTTGCTAATGTCATATAATTTCAGACGTTGAGGTGTATATATTTTTTGTCGTATCTGATAAGTCACCTGTAATGGCATCGGTGGTATTTGCAGCATTTGACCTCGTCGTCTCATTTCTTCTAAAGCATTTAAATCATCTTGAGGCACCGTGCTGTATTCACCAAGGCCTTGCGAGCTTTTTCCTGTCATGTGATCATTAGGAGCAACGGAGACATCTTCTACAGCACCAGATCGGGACCTGTGATCCTCAGCCACTTCACGGACATTTTTCTCATGTACCGCATGGCGATGAACATTCGGCACAATACCATCTGCAACGCTCATATCTTCATTTTGCCAGTTAGCGTTCGTGAACGTACATAGTAGCAATATTAAGTAGACATACGTCATCGCAGGAATATAACTAAAACAAAAGAAAACTAGATTTAATTGAAATAATTATAATACTCTACTAGAGGCCAGTCGTGGCGCAGGGGTACAAAGTGTGACTGTAAAATCGTTTAATTTTTTAATTTTATAAAACTCCCTTTTATTATGATAAATATATATATATATATTTTTTACAAAATGTAATGTCATAAATATAAAAGAATGTTGCATTTCCCCTTTTACTTATGGAGTAAATTATAAGCTTACAATGTTAATTTTAATGAAGCGGAAATTGAATTCCTGCTTCTTGAAAGTCGTCCAAATGCTGACCTGTACTCTGACTGAGCCTTAGACATGCATAATGTTGAAGAAATTAGGGAGCACTTATTTTGTTAAGTAAAATAGATAAATAAAATAAAATAAACTCAAGGCTTCCGCTTTTCCTCAAGTTTCCTGTTTCTATATAGCATTATATCCAATATTAACAACAAGCCAATAACATTAATAAACAACTTATTTTAAATAAATATAAAACTAAATCCAATATGATTATTAGTCACAGCTGTCATAAATTTGAGCGTTTAATGTGACATGTATGAAACAGTTCCATTTGACATTTTTAATATTAAGTGTTCAAATTTTATAGTCATTATAACGTTTCATATTTTTATGTATAATGCGCACGCGCACAATAGAAACACAAACGAACAAAGAAAATGGAAAAATATTCTACACCTACAAATATTGTCTTATATATTACTTTTTTGTTAACGCCGTACCCCACCTGCCTTTAACCAGAGGGAGGAAACTAAAGTAATTGATTTCATTTCATTGATCATGGGAATCGCACCCACGCATCGCAATCGTTGTTATTTTATAATAATATTTTTATAGAGTAGGTAAAGAGATTGTATCCCAGTGTTAAAACACTCCGTTCTCTACAAAAGCGCTCAAAATTTATATATACATATGAATAAAACTTTTCTGTTACTAAGTGATAGACAGACAAGTCACAGACGGATAACTGGACTTAGAAAGTAGAAATTTGACATATTTGGTAGGAAGCATAGGGAAACACTGAGAGGAACCCTAAAATGGGATTTTCCATTTTACGATAACTATACTTTAATAATATAAAAAAAAATCACTTACCTTTACAGCCCTAAAGCAAGCAACTGTCGACCACAAAATAAACATAGCGTTATATACTTGTACTAATATCCGTATAAAAATATTGAGAGGCATTTTATTTATTACATATAAATATGATGTATCAAATTTGTGACTAGGACCAATCGCGAAAACTAACTTTTTAATAGAAATTCCGATTCTAATCTCTTTTACGAGGTGAACTGATAACTTCAGTTGTTTAATATAGTTGTGTTAGTTTATTTTTATTAATGTCGATATCTACAAAGTTATTTTTAGCATTAAAAAGCTGCTTGTAGCTATTTCTACGTTAAAAACTATATACTTGTAGCTTCACCCAGTATGCTTCATATAGAAGGGTAATAAGAGGAAACCTCGCGCTAAGACCGCCCCATTTTTGTGACCTTGCATGTTGAGTGGCGGAACTCAACGCTGCGCTCAAATTATTTTTTAGGAATTCACCACAAATGTGTACTTGGTCTTACTATTTCTTCATTATAATCTAATGATTATTGTTAAACTTTTCTGTACATATTTATAATCAATTATTTCAGTAAATACAGTCTCAGGTGAAATATGACCATTTATTGAAATAAACAAAGCGTGGCATTGAATTCTGCCACTTAACACGAAAATCGAAAAGTGGGCGGAAATTTACAAAGTTTGTTTGGTTGAATATGCTGATCTCAGGAACTACAAATTCGAATTAAAAAAAAAGTGTTTAATTGTAGGTACATTTATCGAGGCGGATATGTTACTGCACCTCCAGCCTAACTTACAAGACACTGTGTCATGTGTCATACACAAGTCAAATTCCTTAAATTTACCACTTGATAACTACTATAAATATAGAAAAATATGTAAAAAGAAAAAAACTATTTTAAAAATAATGCACGCAATTCTATTATTACAATGCAAAGATATAAAAAATCCTCTCTTTAAAATACATATGTTCGCTCAATATTAGCCGCCACTTTAGTTAATAATAGTGATTTTAGAATAAAATAGCACCAATTTACGAAAATCGCTTAAGTGGCTGAAGCAAAAAGCTCACCCTCAAAGGTTCTTATTATAAAACCGCCTGTCTTTCTGAGGGTATTTTATTTTATTGTAAAATTTGAACTTTATGATATAAGTAATAAGGTTTGTATTTGTATTATACGTAATGTTATTTAACATTTAAAGACATTTTAGCTTATAATATTATTGACATGTCTGAAATGACGTGAAGTATATAAAAGTATATTTTGGAAGTTAATAAAAATCTTATTGTGTAATGTTTGTATATATTAGGTGATGGAATACTTGTGTGTGTTTATTACCGTTCGAGCAAGAGCTCAGTAGAACTTGGGTCTCTGCTGCTTGAAAAAAATCATACTTTTATATGATAAATAATTTCAATATGTTTTATTTACTATTCTTTAGGTATAAAAAATCAAATATTTTTTAAGTATGTGACTTGTATTTTGTACGATTTGTTAAATATTTTTTTTAGCTTCACGCTGTATCCCGTATATAGCACGGCGGGGTCCCTAGTCTTAAGACACTCCGTTCCCCACACACCGCCCAAATTTTGGGACATTGCGAGTCGAGACATATTCTTCTGTTATATTCACACTAAATAGCCCGCAATCATAATTTTCAACAAAAAAACTACTTCATCATAATTACATAAAAAAATATTAAGGTAAAAAAAAAAACCTGCACTAAAACACAAAGTAGCGCTCTGCATTCAAATTAAACACACCAAATATATTATTACGGAGCAATTCTGAAATGATAAAAGTAAATTTCTTTAAATTATAGGTGGGAAACTGGTCATCGCGATTAAAATCTTACGAATCACCCTGTCACGGAAAAAAGGCTTTTGCGGCCTCTGTTTTAAAACCTACGGAATTTACAGTGAAATAAAACATGAAAATATTATGACACGGCATTGTTCCCATAAAAAGGCTTATCGATACATCTTGAGTTGTCGGCTTGTACTGACAGGAAGGTCCAAACCCCGCCCTTAAGATTTCAAAAGCAGCGATTGGCTGGGAAGCGACGCACGCGCAACTAAATAACCATATTTGTGTTATGCAAAGTGGAACCAGTCGAGAAAATTATAATTTAAAAATATACTAAGGTGACTTTAAATATAAATATAATTCGATGCTGTCGTGGCATAGTGGCACAGCGTCTGATTGTGTATTCTGTGGTTGTGAGTTCGATTATCATTTGGGGGAATGGATTATTTTCATTTGGTCACATTGGTAAATAGAACAAAGCGTGGTATCGTGTTCCACCACGTCTTACATGTATATACTCGAATTAAGGCATAGAGATATCTTTTTTTTGTTTTTTTTTAACTTCACACTGTATTCCGTATATTGTATTGAGTATTCCAGAGGCGGCAAATGAAGATAGTTTACAGTTAACCGCCGTCTAGTGTACCGCAAAGAGATCTTCATACTAACAAATGCTTATCGACCGTCGGTCGGCCATGGAAATCCCTTAAGAAAGTCCGCGTCCAATAGTAGGCAAACAACAGGCTGAGATGATAAAACATATCCTCCAGTGGAAGAAATGGAATTCGAACCCACAGTCATCATCGTTTGTGCCATCAAAATGCTCCAATTACATCCTTTCCTTTTTTATATTTATTATGATTATGAACTTTAAAAACATTAATTTAAGACAAGAGAGAGAAACTTTTGACCTTTATGCAAGCAATTATCATAACTGTAGTTAGAATGTACCACTTTTAAAGCGATCACCTTCGATTAAATTGTATATTATTTAAATTTTAAGTGATATTTTAAACATTTAATTATTTAAGTTACTATTGAAAAGACTAAATTTGAGAGATGTTCCGAAATGGCAGAATTTTAGTAAATTTATTTCGGCAGTCAAAAAATCCCTGAAATCTTTATTTTACGTACCCGCATATAGTATATAGGATTTATATTTTTTTTTTAAATTCGACATATAAGGAAATGCATCGTAATTTTTCAACTTTGTTATTGTATAAAAATAGTAGTAGTACAGTTATTTAAGAAAAGTCTACATTAGATGTTCTTTTTTTTCCCAAAACGTTTTAGTTTTTATATGTTTAGTTTAGGCGTTCTGAAGTTACAATAAAACTTACTTATCAAGTTGGGCAACTTTTGCCCCTAATATAGTCGGTCTCTTAAAGTTTCATGTCAAGTGTTCCGGATGCTCGATTTATAAATTGCTCATCATATTAAACAATTTTTGTTTGTGCTAATTCCCGATTTACAGCACAGATCGACTGCAGCGCCACCTACCGGGTCCAATCATATTTTCAATGAAATAATTATAAAAGGTATAAAAAATCCCTTTACACCGATTTTAACACAGTGATTGAGTAAAACTAAACGACTACATCATATCTCGCCACTATATCTACAAAGGGATAAATAAAAAAAAACATTTTGATATTATGTATTTTTATATTATAAATTTATTTTGTGACCGCAACAGTCGTAAGTTTGATCCCCGCTTGGGACTTATATATTATTTTCTTTTGCTTACCAAAATAAATATAAACGTGGCGCTGAATTCCGACTCGCAATCTCTCGAATTCACGCGAAAAGTGGAGATCAGAGTGTCTTGACACTAGATTCTCTTCGCCTACCTATATGTCATAAGTAATAGGTATGCGGGATACAGCGTGAGCCTAAAAAAAATACCCAACCCAGTTGTAAACATTTTATAGTCGCGATATTAATACAAAAGTAATTGATAGTGAAGATTGACGTACTTATCGTAAATCCATTCGACTTGCATTAACACAAAAGTATCTAAAATGTTCTTAAATTTGAAAGAATCATTAAAAATTGGTGAACGCTAATGTATTTATGATATAATACATTTGTGCTTTGATTTTTTTATAAACAATTTTGACTTTTTAATGTAAATTTTTTTCCGCATTTAAATAGGTAAGCAAAGAAAATCTATGCAAATGTTATAAAATATTTTTTAAAGCTTCACGCTATATCCTACATTTAGTATTATTTTATTATTATTTTTTATTTATTTTATTTTTATTTACACAGAGGGAACCTAGTGTTAGGAAACTCAGATCCCCACTTTCCGGTGAATTTTTCTGTTGCGTTTTTGAGTGGCGTGTTGAGTGGTGGAACTCGCCGGGCGTTTGCCTTAGTGCCAGAGCGAAGAAATGAAAATATTCATAAATAATAATTAGCCCCTCCGAGTAGGGATCGAACCCTCAATCATCACGTTGCAGTCACACCCTTGTGCTCCTGCGTCACGACGGGCTCCTCTCATTATAAATCTAAAGAGTTTTTTCATTGAACGCGCTAATGTCAGAAATGCGTCACTATGGCCTCAAATGTACATGTAGGTATATAACCTTTCTTATATAACCTATGTTTACAAAAGTTCAAGTTTCACTTAAATACACTACTTGTAATAAAAAAAAATCGATATCAAGAGGTGATCGTAGTACAGTGCCGAGTAAGCACAACACGACGGTTGTAGATTCCACTTTGTCTTTGTTGCCACTAGGGGAAAAGAGTAATAAGATAAGCTGCGGCGTTAAGTTCCGCCTTAACACTAGGTTCCCTCAGCAGCTAAATGTGGGATACAGCGAAATACGAAGCTATAAAATTATCCATACAATATAATCCATCGAGCAAGCCCCTCTGTTCATACATTACGGTAGCTAAAAATACTTCGCTATTTGTAGACCACTCAAAATCTAAGTGCGCGTTCTTATCTCGCGGAGGAACTTTGAAAAAACATGGCGCCATGGCATCGGCCCCTTTGATATCACACATGAGTGTTAGTGTGTTTTTGTAATGCCAAACTTTAAATAATACTGTTAGGAATATGGATATGGAATATTTAGACACTACATAAAAGCGGCACAGTGTCTGACTGTAAAGGGCCGATGTGGATTCAATTTCGACTTGGGGGACACTAAGGCTCGTTTCATACTTTGCTGTATTTTTCCTTCTTCCACTTTCTACCTTATTTTCGAGTTATTGTGTGTTGAGTAGCGGAACTTAACTCAGCGGTTTGCATTGTTATCAAAGCGAAAAAATGAAAATGACTTGAAGGAATCACCAAATGAGAATTGAACCTAAAATCATCGCGTTCACAGTCTGACGGCCTTCCTTTTCCTACTTTCAGGAACAAAATTAATACAAAAACGTGAATTTAAAGTAGACCGAGTTTAAAACAATCAATAACATATTCAAATCCAATTTAAACTTCATTAAAGGATATTGCCATCTGAAGTGGCTGACAGATAATGTATTCGGCGCGAAGTGTCAAACACTCTAGCAGCAATAATATTCAAATGTGTTTCATATCCGCCTGCGCTCGCGAGAGTAAACAGTTGAGGATCAATTGTTAGACGTTCTGGGGTTATAATACTTATATTTGTTTGTTTTGTTCACGCTTTATCCCGCATATACCCGGTTAAGGGAACCTAGTGGCAAGACACTCCGTTCCCCACGCTTTGTTGGGTGGTGGAACTTAATGTAAATTGTAAATGAAAATAATTAATTAGGTACTTATAAAAGGCGAAATAGCTATTTATAAAAATCATAATAATTCCCAGTAGGTAAGCTCTTCCCAATATTGATTTGAATGGTAGTGATACAGGGTGTTCATCCAAGCGCCGCCACTCGGCGGTATTGGTCGCGCTGACCCGTGACTGATGCGGCACTTTCCTTTATTACTTACTTGCGGAGTGTGTTTTAGGAGATATGTGCTTTTTTTCGTCTTCCTATGTATGTTTATCTCTAGGTACAGTACGGTAGACGAGTCGTGACCTCCGCGAAGTTGAGCTTACTAAACTTTTGCGCATTTTACGCTCACGCTCGGAAAGATAATAATCAAAAGTAAGAAAACTTAACATCAAATCTGCAATCTGCAGCTAATTTCAGGACAGCCACGACTCGTAGACCGTTCTGTATATGTTGAGATATATAAGTCGAGACCTTGTCTACGTCAGACACCAAAACACAACTATCATCCACACGTATGTATGGATACGTGGCAATTCACTACTTTGCGGTTTCGTAGGAACTTCCTTCCACGCGCCACGGAACTGTGTGATCACTTACCATCAGGTTCACCCAAACGCTCATTTGCATTGTCCTTTTTTATAAAAAAAAAGACGAGCGCTTGACAGAAAAATTGTAATAGTTTATCATTCTTTCCTTTATATGTTTGTATGTAGTTACTAAATTTAGAGAAAAAATTAAAAGTAAAGTATCGAATTATACTGTTTACATTTTTTCTGTTACTTAAAGTAGGTTTTCAACTAAGACAAAATTGTCTCTAGACGTGAAAACAGTAATAATTTAATGTTTTTTTTATATTTTTGGCGTCACGCTGTATCTCGCACACAGCAAGACAGGCAGAGCGAAGAAAATAGAAATATTAAATATTTAAATTCACCGAGTGGGAATTAAACCAACAACCTTTGTGCCACTGCGCCACGACTGGCCTCATTTAGTAATATGTTTAGGTTTATAACACTGACCGCTACGCATATGGTCGGGTCGCGTGCGCACGCGCCATTCCATACAACTGTTGTTAATTACACGATGAGAGGGACGACATGCGAGCTGCGACTCGTATGATCGGTGTGGGTGATTAAAACATGATTATGTAGCTTTAATTGGAAAATTATGCCAGTAGCGCAGTGGAAGTGTTTGAGTGTACGCGCGATGGTTGTGGATTCGATCCCTATGATATTTTTTTAAGTACTTACTGTATTGTTCGGGTTGGCAAGAGGTAGCTCGTGTTTATACCTAATATCCTTTTTGTCGAGACTTTGCTTGTGAGTAATGAAATACGAAAAAAAGAAAAATGAAAATATCAAACAGTTAATTCCCCCGAATAGGAAATGGAACCCACAATCGTCGCGATTACATTCACTCGCTGTGCCACTGCGCCACAACGGCCCCCATTTTTTGCATTAAATCACAATATCTCGTGGCAATTCCTACCAAATGAGTTTGTTATTAGTACCGATAGAATGCGAAGCTACGGCGCGAGCACATCGCCCACTCAGCCGTGCGGCACCCTAATAGATGTTGACAAAACCATTGTTGGAATTTTTCGAAGAGTATTGTTTTTAACAAACTATTTAAAATATTGTGATTTTTTTTCATTTTTTTTTGTTTAGGGGTTTTTTTATGGGCATAGACGGGCTATAAATGATTGTTTTTTTTTAGTGTTCATCCATTGTTTATCGCTTTCGGTGATTAGTTTGATATTAGACATTAATTGTATTGTACTTTTATTAGTGAATATTCAAATTAAAAACTATGTGTATTAAATTATTAATCATGTTTCTTAGAAAGCAGTGTTGCTTTTAATTAGGGCGCCATTAAGTATATAATTGTGAATGTTAATGTAAAAATGTATGTCCTGTTTGTGACATAAATAAATAAATAAATAAAAAAGAGATTGTCGTGGTACAGCGGCACAGCGTCTGACTATAATCGCGACTGTTGTACTCAGGATACACAGCGACTTACTACTCTACTCTACTCTACTTTTCGTCTTTTTATATGCAGGTACGAGTATTTCTCACTGTTCACGAAACAACTAAATGATAAGGCCTATTATTTATTGATATAACTGTTTCTTAATTTTATATTCTAAAATATTTTTTTTATCTTTACATTATGTTAGTTAGGATATTACGTTTACGTTTACTACACACCGCGAGTTTTTCGAGACATTTCGTATTCAGTGGCGAATCACCATCAAGCTTTGTCTTATAACCAGAACGATCAAATGAAAATAATTAATTTCTCCGAGTGGGAATAGAATCTACAATCGTTGCGTTTACAGGTACAACGGCCAAATACATCTTTAACTGTTATAATATATTATAAGGCCAGTCATGGCGCAGGGGCACAAAGTGTGAAGGTAAACGCGACTGGTTGTGGGTTCGATCCCCACTCGAGGAAATAACATATTTATTTACATTTATATTTTCATTTCTTCGCTCTGGTATCGAGGCAGAGCTCGGCGTTAAGTTCCGCCACTCAACACGGAATGCCTCCAGAACTCGGCGGAAAGTGGGAAACGGAGTGTCTTAACACTAGGTTCCCTCTGTCTACCCTGTTGTATGCGGGATACAGCGTGAAGCTATCATCATCATATATTATAACATATTAACAAACAACTTTTAACCCTTACGTTTTGTAGGATAAATGTAATAACAGTCAGTCAGTCCGTCCGTGGATTACGCATCAATTAGCTGATTGCTGTAACCCTTCCGTACTGAACACAGCTAATGCATTGTTTGGGATTTTAAATAAATTGTTATTACCAGTTTGATGTATTAAAAAATCTATACCCTATACTAATATTATAAAGCTAAAAAGTTTGGTTGGTTGAACTCTCTAATCTCAGGAACTACTGGTCGAACCATTATAAAATTAAAAACAAATCTTTTGTATTGTAGAGTCCGTTTATTGAGAAAAGTTGAATACGTTAATTGTTTCGATTTAGTCCACTGTACCTGAGGTTAAAGTTATCGCCCGTTATTAGAATGTGAAATATCTACAGAACGAGTACTTATTTGTTGTTCTTTCTAATTGACCCCGCTGGCGAAGCCGCTGGTAAAAAATTGTTAGAATAATAGTGAAAAATTAATGTTTTTGAAATTGGTTTTCTCGGACATTATTTAATAAATATCGTTAATAAATGTTCATTGAAAACACATGAACATTTATTAACTTGAGATCACTTTGCATCCGGTACGTTCTAATTTTTATGCGTTTTCCATTTTTTTGATTTTTCTTTCCTAAGTGTAAATAATACTTTTAAAATGTTAAAATATAAATAAAATAAAACCAAATCAGCTTCGCACTGTATCCCACACAATCTTATGTGTGGGACACAGTGTACTCTGTTGGGTAGGCAGAGGGAACCTAGTGTTCGCACTTCGTTCCCCACTTTCCGAATTTTTGGAGACATTGCGAGTAAAATGGCGGAATCAACGCCGGGCTTTTCTCTTGGTACCAGAAATAAAAATATTAATAAATAATATTTCAATTTCTTGAGGGATCTAACCCACAACCGTCGCGTCAGTCACACACTTGTGCTCCTGGGCCACGACCGCCATTTCGATGTAGCTCTATAGTCTTATAAAAAAGAATGGCTTAATTGACTCTATCTATCAATTAATCGAATTAGCTTATTCACTTCGCCATTAAATTCCATCGTTTCTTAGAAACAGATGTTTAGTGATAGAAACAGAAATATTCAAATATTATTTTATAAGTTCTCGTTGTATCTCGCATATAGTAGGGTAGGCAAGGAGAACTTAGTGTTAAAACACTCTGTTCCCCACAATCTACCTAATTTTCGAGATATTACGCGTTGTTTGTTTGTTTGATTACATTGTGCAACTGCACCATAAGACCCTCAAATATTTCAAATCGTTTCTCGAGTGAAAATCAAGCCTCGTGGACATTGAGATACTTTCCATTCTACCCTTCAATGCGTTGGAATTCCTTAATAATTATATACTAATAAAACAATTGCCTTGAATTATTTGCCACTTTTTTTCCAATTGAATTGTGAACGTTTTCCGCATAATAGTTGTCTAATCCAATTTACTATTTTAGAACTTTGCAAAATGTATTTCGCGGCGTTGAGTTCCGTCACTTAACACATAGTGCCTCCAGAATTTGCTGGAACATTGAGAATGGAGTGTGTATAAAATATATATATTGAATTTAAAATCATTTTATATATTTATTTATATCATCTTAGTTTCATTTGTACAATACTTAAGCCCTAGACAAAATAAAGCGACAACTAAATAATTCAATACATGTCCTAATCCCGAGTTCCCATATTGAAATCCTTAGTCTAAAAATTTGATGCGCCCTCATGCCCCTAACGGAGGGCGGTAAAAGCATATTTATGTTAGTTTCTGATTGACGATGATGGCTTCCCCTTGCTTTGAGAAAGGGATTCCTTTTTACGACAATTTTGATAGATTTTTGGCAATTTTCGTGGATTTTTGCAATTTTTATATCTCTAAATTGTTAGCAGAGTAGGCATAAAGGACCTAGTGTCAAGACATTCCGTTCTTCACGTACCGCTTCATAAATTGCTATTAAGCTTATTGTTTAGTTCAACGAGAGCTTTTTATATATTTTTTTCCATAAAGTAAAATTTCTTTAAATTTCACTCCATAATATTATTAAGCCCTTGCCAGGTATAAAATTTTACTCAATAAACGTAAACATTTTTATAAACTTTTTCTTTAGCTTCACGCTGTATCTCGCATATATAATAGTGTAGACGGAGACAACCTTATCTTAAGACACTCCGTTCCCTTCTTTCCACTTTATTTTCCATATATTACGTGTTGGAAGCTGAACACAACGCTGCGCTTTCTCTTGTTACCAGAGTGAGGAAGAGAAAATAATTTATTCTCCCAAGTGGGAATCAAACCGTTGCGTTAACAGTCAGACGCTGTACCATTGTGTCACGACGACCTCATATACAAAATATATATATATTTGATTTTAGTGATAATTTTAATCCTAAATTCGTCGTAGCAAGGACGCACGCTACTCACTTACCGCTCTTAGTCGCTACGAGGTTCCAATGGCTCCTCCTGAGTCCTGTGTCGTATCTACACATGTATATGAAATATATGTACATTTTTCTTAATAATAGCTTCACGCTGTATACCGCACATATCAGGATAGGTAGAAAGAAGCTGGGAATTTAGAGTTAAGACACTCTATTCCCATTAAGACACTTACATTCCCTATTTTCCGAGATGATTTACCTTGTTACCAGAGCAAGGAAATGAAGACATTAAACATTCCATTTCCTCAAGTAGGAATCAAACCCACAACCTGTCACGCTTACAGTCGCACGCTTGTGCTCCTGCGCCACGAGTGTGATATATGTAAATAATAGATATAAATATACAAACTTATATATTTTTTTTATTTCCCGTCCAGGCAAACAAAACGTCGTTGAAATACGCTTCAGATTCGTAAAAAGACTGAAATCCGTAGAAATAATATTCCATTTTTAAACTTTTAAAAACATTATAACGTACACGCCTCATTACATATCTAACTAGTGTCCAAACTACCCTCCATTTAATACCAAAGAAAAGATTAAACGGTGAATCATTTTAAAGTCATTGACTCGCCGCACCTCGCACGCGAACATTTAGAAGTTAATCTTTTTATAATTGTGTAGTGTACGTTGTACTGTAGGCGCGTGTAATGTATGGACGGGGGTGTGACGTCACCGCCAGGTGTCTTATGGACAGATGGACACTGCTATTTTATAGTTATTTTGTGTTTGTTGTTTTTTTTCTCGCCTCTTTTGCGGTATAGGCCAAAGAAATTGAGAAAGAAATTGAGAGAACGTTGAGACAGTCTGTTTTTAGCTTTTTTTTCAATTTGGAAGCGAAGGTCGTCATGGCTGCCGAGAAGTTAGTTATAGATAGATTATCATCCCGACTATGCAAGGCGCAAAAAATCATAAAGCCTATTTTTTATTTATTTAAAATTTTATTCCACACTTAGGAAAGAAATAAGTGTGACACTCACTGACAAAACTGCTAAATCAAGCGTTTATAGCATAACTATACCGCATTTTCATCTCTAGTTTAGAATTTATGTATATATGTATATATTTAGAATATTCTCGTATGTTGACAGTTTGTGCTGTGGATTATATAAAGTGTTGAGACGTCAGCGCCAGGTGTCTCCTAATATTGTGATCTACAGATGTTAAGATCGGTTTTTCATTTGTGAAGTTTCGACTTTTCGAGCGTGCCAGTTGAGCTCAATTCACTTTGCCATTGTCACGTTGTATGAGCATTATTTAGAGTTGTATGACAACATACAAATGTTAAATGTATCGAAATTATGTAAAAAAAGTTGAGGTTACTCGTAGCACAGTGGCGCAAGTATATACACTATAAGCGCAAAAGATTGGGGATTTGATTGCCACTTGGAGAAATGGAAATGGAAAATATTTAAAATATTAATTTTCTCGCTCTGCTAAAGAGGCAAAGCGCAGCATTGAATTCCGCCACTCAACAATGTCTTCAGAATTCCGCAGAAAGGGGGCAACGAAAGAGTCTTAAAGGGAACGGAGTGTGAGTCGTACGCTAGGCTCCAGGTACCCTCTGCCAAACCTACTACGTGCAATTGTCTGCCAGAACGAAAAAAAGCAATGTAAAAACAACAAGCAAGATATACACATATTAGTGTAATAGTCTGTGCGTGATTTTATAAATTTTTCAAAGTAAAATTGTACAATTTCTTTGGAGATTTAAATCAATTTCAATAAGCCTTTTATATTTTCCCTGGTAAAAAATATGTCTTAACTCTATCTAACCTCAAACAAACACTACGTTTTAATCGACCTATTCCAAAATAATACAGAAAGAAATAAAAAAGAAATTCTTTTTTCGGAGCCGTGTGTCACATTATTTGTTATCCGGAGTGGGGATCTAGTTACACTGTAGTGTTTACTGTTTGCACAGATGATGCTGTAGGTACCTACTGTAGAGCAGAGGAGACGCTGCGAATTTTGAACGCTGCAGCTTTGTCAAAGTAGTTTATGTGAAAATTATGATATTTTTTTCTCTAAATTATAAATTATACTAGTATGAGGTCCTCGTGTCGAGTGGCACAATGATGCGACTGTACATGCAATGGCTGTGGGTCTTATTCCCACTTAGAGGCGTGAACAAGGCAAAGTGCGGAGTTTTATTCCGCCATGCCTCGAAAATTCCGCGAAAAGTGAGAAACGGAGTGACTTAACTCCAGGTTCCCTCTACTTACTCCGCTATATAGTGTAGTTGAAAAAAACATTTCTTCCTTCGTGATTACACTCACTTGGGCTATAGGATTATTGCTATTTTGTTACTTTCCATTTCAGCTGGTAAACGAATATAACATATTTATGATATCATATTTTTATATCTTAGCATTTTTCTATACTATATATTAGCATATATGTATGTTGAGAGTGACAAAGGGAAGATTTGTACATCATATAAAACTTCTCTTCTAATGAAGTAGTATTTTAGTAAAAAAAACATTAAAATTATATTCGAAGTTTCAAAAAACGTAGGATTTTAAAAGTAAATATAAAGATTGAGGTTCACATACGTTAATCTTTTTATAAACAATAGTTAGAAATAAAGACAGAGCATTTTCTAGTTAACTACAAAAGTAGAATAATTGTCTGGTGATGGTTAAGTTTAACCCTCGCGAGGGGACGGTGTCCATCTGGGTAATTATATAAGGGCACGAGGCAAACTGTGTTCTGGCCATTATCGTTATATTGTAGAAGGTCATAGAAAATAGAAAAAAGTTTGTTTGTATGTTAGAACTCTTAAGAATATAGAGTGCGTGGGCTTTACATGCTATGAAAGCTACTAAGACATTACTTTTCGGTGAAGAATAAGACATTGGGATGGTGCTCAAATTATTTAAATGAATAACAAATTAATATGTATATTACCTATGGGGCCATTCAAGTATTACGTAAGCACTGTAGGTGGGCGGGGGGGTCTTGGGTTTGCTTATTTTTGATGACATGGGGGGTAGGGGGTCTAGCTAGTAATTAAGTAAGCAGAAGTTATTTATTTTTTCATATATATTATGGCTATAATTGGTGGACGTATGAATGGTAGACGATATAACTATTACTTTTATAATATAATATATAAGTTTATTGTATCTATTTAGCGGGATGGCAAATTGTCAAGAGTCTAAATTTCAAATTTTATAAAAATCTGTGGCAATTTAAGGATTTTCCTATACAAACTTTCAATCCCTTATTTGCACCCTTAGGGGGTAAAATAAAATAAACCACGAAAGACGTGTTCAATGAAATATTTTTAAGACTGAATTTAAAATGTTAAAAAATCGGTGCTATTTTTTTTCCATATAAACTTTCAATCCCTATTTCATCCCTTTCGGATTTCCAGAATTCGAAAATATAAATCTGTCCAAATTTCACGTTTCTACTATCAGCGGTTACGGTTGTGCGTGCGTCTTACCTCAGTCAGTGGGAACATGTCCTTTTATATATGCAGATACAAATAAAATATCAATAAAAAAATACCTTAAAAAAAATATATTTGCTAATGTTTACGTAAGCATTGGGGGAGGGGGTAAGAGGATTGCTTATTTTTGATGACATAGGGGAGGAGGGGGTCAATAATTGCAAAAAAACTGCTTACGTAATACTTGAACGGCCCCTATATGTATGAAACAGTAACTTATAATTTTCAATTAAATTTGAAATTTGTGCGGCGCTAAGTTTCGCAAAACTACGCGAAATGTCAGCAAAATTCAGGAGGAAAGCGGAGAATGAAGTGTCTATACAAAAGGTTGTTTACCCTGCTGTATACGGGACAAAGCGTAACACAAAAAAATAACTTACAGAGCGTATTTCTACTGAGCTCACATACGCTACGAGGATGTCGGAGAGAATATGATAGTTTAAAAGTGACTTATATAGTATTTAATTTTATTTTTCTTCTTTTTTCCGCATATAACAACGCCGCGCTTTGTCTAGTTGAAAACAATAGAACGGAAAAATTCTTAATCTATTATTTTCATAATGGAATAAGAATAGTTGGGATCATCTAAATCTAATACAAAGTTGTTTGACATTGTTAACCTAATAGGATTTAGAAATATTGCTTATTATTATTTTATTTTCTTCGATCTTCACGTGGTTCCTGAGTTATTTTATTGCATTTAGTGAAAAAGTTGTAAATTATTTAGGTTTTTACTTTCAAAAACACTTTTAATATCAAAATCGAACCTTTACTCCTCACGTTCCTACAGCCTAGCATCCTTATATAGTTACGTAATAATCATATTTATACTTAACACGCCTACAACATGTCCATTGTCTCTAATTTAAAACAAAAATCTGATTAACCAGATATAAAAACCAAAATAATTAGATCTTTTATTTAAAAAACTAAACAGCTACAGTGGGTTCAGTACAAATTGGCACACTATCTACCCTCGATCACGCCATGTGTCACGGATATGAATCTACGAATGTAATTAGATGATACAATAATAAAATCATTGCTGCGTCATGGGGGTGTTTATCTTTGATCTTGTAGGAAAGATAAGGCGTAGTGCTATTGTAACTAAATGAATTTGCAATATGTTATCGGTTTCGATTTTTTTTTCTTTTAAATATATGGGGAGAATAGTGGTTTAAAGATTTACCGTTTTTGTCTCTAGTAGATATAAATAAGTTAATTATAAAGGCCATCTTATTGTTAACGCGCAGCTTGTAGGTTTGATTTCTCTCTGTGGAAAGTTTTTTTTTTCATTTTCTTCCTCTGACAACAAGAGAAGCCCAACGTTGAGTTCTGCCACTCAACACGCATTGTCTCCAATAACTTGGCGATTTGGGTGGACGGAATATGTTAAAACAAGGTTCCCTCTATTTACCGTGATAAACGCGGGGTAATATACAACACTATTACACTTTTTTTAACTTCATGCTAAAGTTCAAAAAAGTGTATTAGTGTTAGTATTACTATAAACTGAATGGTACGTAATAAATGTTAATTCAAAACAAATATCGTGTTTTTAAACGATTTTATTCTCATTTTTAAACACAGCAGGGTAGGCAGAGGGAACCTAGTGTTAAGACACTCTGTTTCCCACTTTCCGCCGAATTTTGGAGGCATTAAGTTACATTATACAACAACTCTCAATTACAATTTCTCTCTTTAATCTAGAAAACTCAGGAGTATCTTGACACTAGGATATCTCTTCCTACACTGCTATATACGAGACTCAATTTCTAATATAACTCCAGTCTCCCATTTCCCAGTCGGTCGTTCACTGTAATAGTAACGTCAATACATCAATAACTATAGACATTACACGAACGAACACTAACGCGAACGTGAACGTGAAAGGTCTGGAAATAAACTAAAACGTTACGGGTATAATGCAAGCGCGTCAATGCGTCTCGAAAGCTTTTAGTGAGTGATGACGGTACTATGTAATAGGTATATTATTTGAATTTTTTTTTTAAAAGGGAATAAAATTTCAATGTAGCAGGATATGAACCTGCGGTTCTTGGAAATCCTTAATATGGAATAAATTAGGGAGAAATATTTGAATATATTGTGTAGGTATATTTGATCGCCATAAGCAAATTGTGAGTTCGATTAATACTATTTTCTTATCTTGCTCTGCTCTGGTAGATAAAACGCGGCGTTGATTTCCGCCACTCAATACGAAATGTCTCAAAAATTGGTCGACAAAATGGGAAACGGAGTGTCTTAACACTTGGTTTGCTAAACTGAATTAAGAAATATTTCGTCATCGTTGTGGAATTTAATTCTGTTATAATTATTATAGGTAGCTTCCTGTAGCATCCTAAAATTTTAATATAACTTGCCGACTCAAAAGGGCTTATAATAGCCAATTGAATAAAGTTATTATTTATTTTGTAATTTGTAATGACATACGTATTCCCTTTTAATTTCCCTATCGCATAAAGCTCTCTACGCCAAGGTCGCCATCAGACACGAGTCGTGAGATGAAACCGAAATAAAATTACTGCATTGATTTATAGCTCGGTTAACTGCGTCTATAAATAATATATAGATGTTAGACACCAAGACATCTATCAGTTGGTTATGTTTTTACAGTTTATATTTAAGAGGAATATACTGATCTGAATTAACGTTTGAAATTATTGTTTTGGTTTGACGCTCAATCTCTCATATGGGTAGCAAGGCAGAGTTGTCGAACCGAGTTTGAATCGAACCCACTAGCGTCGTGAAAATAAATAAAATATATAAGCATTTTGCTTACTCAAGAAGATATTCAAAGAATAATAAAACCGGTATTTCAGGATTGTACGCCAATGGAAAGGATATGAAAGTTAAAATGTATGCATTCATTTTGTATGAAATGAACTATTAATGTACTATTAAGTTTGTAATTATATTTTTTCTATGAAATATGTACCTATCTAAAAAAAATACTTTTGTAGGTCCATAGGAAGTACCATTCGGTGCTCCAAGGGACCTAAAAACTTGTGTGTTAGTGGTGGTAGAGGTCTAAAATATTTGAAATTAATTTCAGCTTGATACGGACAGACAGATAACGAAGTGATCCCATATGAGTTGGATTTTTCGTTTTGAGATACAGAGCCCTAAAAATAAAGCCCTTCAATAGCAAAAAAATCTAATATAAATCTTAAAGAATACAAAAAATTCAATACAATTATATCAAATAGAGATTTCAGATTGTAAGAAAAGTGCAGCATTAACGCGTTAAGTACACATCGGTGAACCGTCGCACCCTTGCGGCGAGACATTAAAAAACGGGAAAATGCGCGATGGAATGGAAAAACACTTCCGTTGCCATTTATACTTAATATAAATGGCAACGGAAGTGGTTATACTTAATACTTTTGAATTTGTACGAAAAATTACAAAAGGTCATTAAATTTGGTCCGAGCGTAGATAAAAGTGATGTTTGCATATTCCGTGTCTAAATAAAACAAAAGAAATATTTTAATAAAATGTATATTTATATTTTATGATTTTATATTATATGCGTTCATAATGCATTTCTCATTTTAATTCTGGACTAAAAATGGTGCAAGCGTATCTCCCCAGATCGCAGCAACGCACTACTCTACAATTTTATTATAAATTTCGGTGTTAAAAGCAAAAAGCTTAAAAATGCAAAGCTTTTACTTTAATATTTTAAACATTTTTTGTGAATATAATTTTGCAATAAACATTAATGGAATCCCTTTCATTTCCATTTTATTATAATGGAAATATATTTTTAAAATTCTTCATAAAATACGAGTCATATAATAGACTCGTGTTTTTAGGTTACTTTATTTATTTATATAATATCTATATTTAAATAAATTACATATAATTAGTAACTAGAGTTACTAAAAAGATAAAACCTGAACTATATAGAGTTTTTAATACTATATCAACAATAATCTTAATATAATATAAGGGAATTTGAGATCTAGTGGTGACCACCTCGTTAATTATGATCGCCATCGCTTAAACCGTTTTCAGGATTAGGAGAACTTGCTAAAAGCATGATACTAAAAATATTTCAAATCATAAACATATTAATATGTTAATAATTTTCGTGTTTTCTTGATATTACTAAAAATCAGCTTCACGCTGTATCCCGCACACAGCAGGGTAGGCAAAGGGAACTTAGTGTTAAGACTCTCCGTTCCCCACTTTCTCAACTCAACTCAACGCCGCGCTTAACCTCGACACCAGAGCGAAGTAATGGAAATATAAATTTAAGTAAATATTTCATCTCCTCGAGTGGGGATCGAACCCACAACCAATCGATTTTACAGTCACACTTCGTGCCGTGGTGCTGTGGTGCTGCGCCACGACTGGCCTCAATTGATATTACTATTTCTTTATTAATATTATTTATTGCTTTACGACATGAAGGCCCGACTACCTAAAGGTTTTAATAAAGCTTTGATGTTGCATACAACTGGTGGACGTTTCCCAATATCGAGAAATCCTCTCTTATTCCTCTCCTAGACTCCCTATACGTCGCGTATTTCAACTGTGCGTTGTCTATCAGTCAATAAGTGACTAAAGAATTTTAAATGTAGGTACAATCTATATAGATATATACAGGTTTAATTTTTTTTATATTTTTTTAGTTTCACGCATTATTCCGCATATAGCAGGCTGACCTAGTGGGAAATCACTCCTTTCCATACGGATCGCTCACACATATGAAGGTACATACAAAGTAGAGTACCTTAAGGAATTAAAACTATATCATATCTTAACCCACTAATGTCTCCAAAAACAAAACAAATTTTGATTTTAGTAAGTGAATTATAAAAAATTAATGGCACATCCACACTCGGGGACGTAAATTATAAGTTAAGTGGAGTTATAAATACAGTGTTGGGTGAACATTAAGTTCCGCTCGCTCTTAATGCTTGCTTCCGTACTTTATACAGATGTTTCTATAAGGATTTATATCTATGTAGATTCTGCTTTTATAATATAAAAAATAGATTTTTATCCCACTAACATACTTTATTTCATAAGTAAAAAAATCAATATGCATTTCTTTACTATCAGCTCTGAAGAAACACTTTTTTTTATCTTAGTAGAAATTATTGCTACGTAACGGATAGTCTATTTTTTTTGCCATAGGTAGGTAAGTATATATTAAAATTTTAGGTATAGTTTTCTCGTTACATGACCATTATGTAAAAAAAGCAAAAGCATAAAAAAACAATTTTTATTAATATACTTATTATTTTTTAAAAAAATTAAGTGTTATTTTCCACTTAGGAAATATATAATATTTTTTTAGAAAATATAAATATAAAACTTTTGAATCCTATTACTTTCACATTTTTATACATTTTCTAAAAAAATACAACTATTATTAATTTTAAGTAAAAGCAACGGCTGTGGGCTCAATTTCTAATCGAAGGATGGAATTTTTAATTATTTTTATTTTCCCGCTTTTATAAAAAGACAAAACGTGGCGTTGAGGTACGCCACTCTACAAGAAATGTCTCAAAACTTCAACAGAAAGTGAGGAAGAGTATTTTAACACTATATCTCCTATATGCAGGATACAGCGTGAAACTAAAAAAAATAGTTAATGTAGAACACGCTGTATACAAAACAAACGCGTCACAATATTTCTCGCGGCACTTAGCGTCGCCGCGTAAATTTGTCTGATCAAAGCGCCGTCGCCAATTGCGCTGTGATCTCAATATCACTTTCATCTTGAATTTTAAGTGTTTTGATTCATTATTATATTTCTTTATATATTAATATTGTTTTTTTTTATTATTTAAGCAATTTAGGTGAAACGTTGATTTTTATATTTTGATGATAGTTTGATTTAGTGACACAAATTTGGTTTATAGACTAATAACCTTTTTTTAGCTTTTTACTTCACGCTGTATCCGTCACGTAGCACGATAATTAGAGGAAGCCTGGAAACCTAGAATTAAGATATTCCGTTCCCATTAAGACACTTTCGTTCTTAATTTTTCCCCAAATTCTGGAAGTAATGCACGTTGAGTGGCAGAAATCAACTCCACCACGCCACATCGATGAACTGAAAATATTAAGTATTTCTTTTCCTGGAGTGGGCATGGAACCTACAATCTGTGGCGTTTACAGTCTCACGCTTGTGTTCCTGCGGCACGACTGGCCTCGCCCATCATCCTTAGTTGATATTTCATAATAAACTATATCCACGTGAAGAACCGAGATAAATGCATAATTATGATGTTCTACCAAATAGATATAGGTATAGATAAAATACCTACGAGAGACCTACGAGGCGCAATACCATATGTTTTGAATGTAAATGCGATGGTTGTAGGTGCAATCCTCATTCAAAAGAAATAATTTGCCATTTTCCCGATCTGGAACCTCTGAAGACAAAGTGTAGCACAAAGTACCATCTCCTAAGACAATGTCTCAAATTAGTTTGGACAGTTGAGAACGGAGTCTCTTGACATCAGGTTCTTTATACTAACCCTGTTATATGCAGAATAAGGCATAAACCTAAAAATATGTAGTATAAAATTATTTTAATGAATTTATGTGTATGAGGTGTCATGTTGCTTTTTTTTCAGCTTCACGCCTCAGCTGAAGCACTACGGCAGAGAGAGAGCCTTGTGTTAAGACACTCCACTATCCACTTTTCGCAGAATTCTGAAGGCATTGCGTGTTAAGTGGTAGAACTCAACGCCGCGCTTTGACGCGAAACGAGAGTGAAGAATTGAAAATATTAAATATTTCATTGCATAAAACGTAGAGGACTTAATGATAACCCATGCAATAACAACACTTTTAAAAGGAAACCAATAAAAGAAAACACAACACAAATAGTTACACAAATGTTTATTTATCGCTTACACAAAAATAGACAATGAAAGTTACACGCGAAGTTATATTAAACGCTAAGGAAAAGAAATCACAGTTCCAATACATTCATTTGCTAAGCTAACTATACATTACAATGTTAAAGTAACGCGTTAAACTAATATAAAATCACAGTTTTCATAAACAAGCTTATCACAAAACTGAAATATGAAAGGAAAAGCCGTCGTGGAGCATAACAAAAGCGTTCTGTACTGTGCACAATCAATCATTATCAAAATTTTCATCGAATTACAAAATTTCTCCGCCAAATTTATGCCTATTTCCCACGTTTTTATCACAGCATTCCTAATATTTAACATTAATACAATTTTCTTGATTTCGAACCATTTAAAATAAGGTGTCCCTCAAGGCACACTTTAGCTCACCCTTTATATTTTCTTACCTTTACGTAACAATTTCAATTATTACGCCAGAATGTATCAACATTATAAATTAATGAATAATTCCTCAAATGTTATAAGTTGGTATGCATTGTTTGTTTTAAATACCTGATTGCGCCTTTGTCCAAACATTTTGGCATAATTACTATTTAAATGAGCAGAAATGACTGCAAAGTAAGTAAAACAGTATATGTTTTAAGTTTTCTTGCAAAACACTGTAACAGTTAGAGATGGGCAATTACGAATGTTTAAGAAAATCGATTGATTATTTGAATATTTCTATGCTATAGTTGTAATAATTTGAAAAATTGTCTTAATACGTACAAAGTGTTATTATAATAAATAGTAGATACTGAGTAAAATTTGTAACTCAATCCACGATATCAAATATACATAGAACGGTGCAATCGATTTCAAAACTATCATTCATAATCGACCACCTGAATCATTTCAGAATCACAAATATATATTTGTGCGATATAAAAATTTAGAAATCAAGTATTATATATAAGAAAAATAAAGATCTACAATACAAAGACTATTTGCATATGTTTTACATTCATAGAAAAATATGTATAGAGACATCAAAAAGTATAAGACACTACTACATTACACTGTAACGACATAAATTTTTCGAAGATTACTGTATTTCTAAATCTGTTCTAAATTTTGAATAAATAGTATTTTTTGATATTTCCGATACAAACACGCAACATCGATAAGAACATTATGTTATTAACAACTATTACTATGCGTTATTTCTTTTAAAAAAAGCAAACTACAGAATAAATTTTAATAAACAATTATATTAATCGAAAGCAACATCAATGTTTTAGTTGTGAAATCAATTAATCGATTTGGTATATCTTATTATTGTGTTTAAAGCTATGAAATTAAATGCGTCTAATACAAGCGATTTTAAAATGGCTACCGATTATTTGTAATCTGTAACTCATTTCTAATAAATAAGATTATAACCAATAAATAAGAAAATTTTAGTTACATATATCTTTTTGAATTTTAAATACAAAAAAAAGGAAATTTAGAGTCAAGAAGACCAATATTTAAGACTAGCATAAAAAAGAAGTTCCTAATAGGATAATTTTAGCTACGAAAGATGACAATTGACAGTTATAGTATATATATATTACAAAATAATATTAAAATACATTAGTTTAAGAGATTTAACTTGATTTTAAGTGTCAAAGTTAGTGCCCAAGATTTTTTTTAAACATAAATAATTACTTATGTTGGGTTTTTAGATCAGAGCAATGTTGTGTTCTAAATATTTATTTATATAATTTTTCAATATTATAACCTGTGGTTTATTAAATCATAACTAGTAAACAAAATAAAATAAATATTAATAATATTTAAATAAATAAATACTCTAATAAACATCTAAATACAAACAAAGGTTTCTACATCTAAAATATAACATTTTGTCATGTTTCACAAAGTTAAATCCAATTGAATACAATTTTTTTATTTAAAAAACCACAGTTTTTTAGTCCAATTATTTGAACCATTTTGGAAAAATGTTGATTATATCTAATTTTAGTATAGAATACACAGTGTGTGTATGTGTTTTAGTATGTTTGTATGTAATATAAGTAGTTATTATTAATGAGAATAATTATATTACTTTCCTTGGCTATAAATAGCAAAATTATTAGGAAATAATTCGATATTATGAAAAAAACGATTGCAAATTCCTACCTATTTATAGCCTCGTCTATAATGTGGGTATTCGTAAATTCGATTTTAGCGTCATTTTAGGGTTATTTATGTAGGTTTTTGGTTATTCTCGGTTTTAAAGTGGATTCTGATTTACTTCTTGCCGGGTTTCTTCGTCCGTCCTTGTTTGATTACTTGGATGAGTTTAATATCTTGGGCTTCGGAGCTCTCCAAAAATTCCTCTAGCATCTATATAACGATGACAATATTTTGGTTATTATATAAATAATATGAACAGTCGTGGCACAAGTGTGCGACCGTAAATGCGACTGGTTGTGGGTTCGATCCTCACTCGAGGAAATTAAATATTAATAAACATTTATATTTTCATTTCTTGGCTCTGGTGTCGAGGCTCATTCTCGAAAATTGAACAGTAATTGGGAACTGAATGTTTTAACACTAGGTTCCCTCTGCCTATCCTCTTATAAGCGGGATACAACGTGCAAGTAAAAAATTATAAATAAATAAAGCAATCCTAAACTAAAAATGAAAAGTGGTGTATGCAAGTCGACTTGTTAAACATTTAACTTATTCACGCCTGGTTTTCACTTTCCAACTAAAGTTTTCTATAAGTAGATACCAATTAATCGAACTATCTACTACTTGAATAAAGAAGTAAATTACTTACATACAGAAAAAATAAAATGAAATCAACTATCGATATATAATAAATACTTACACTCATATTAAGTTCAGACGCAATAGCAGCGGCCGACGCAGGTCTTTCGGCCAGCGCTATTAAAGTAGGCAAGAGGGCGCGACTGCGTTGTTTCGAGACCAGCCAATTGGCTGGTAGAGTGCAAAGTGTTTTTAGTACACTCCAACCGTCGCATATTGTTTCCTATGATAAAGAAGAGAAGAAACTATAAGTAGCGTCCAGGAATGCCAAGGAGTTACTTGGATTCATCAATGTTGCAGGCTGAGGAGCTCTTGAATGCTTGAGATTTGTGACCCAAGTGTAACCTACTCTTTAAAGGGCCTTTTTGAAATGCGCATTACTGCTTATCTTCATTGTCCAATCTGCTCCTTCTACTCACACCAAATTTGAAATGACTCTGATAGTGTTGTCATTGAACTTCTATGAAAATTCTAGACAGGCTGAGACAATTTTCTCTTGACTTGTTGCAAAATATGGAAATATTTAAAGGTTTTATACCTACCGCGTGTAGAAATACTATAAATCTATTCCAAATAAATAGTTATTTCTGTAATTTAGTATATAGCGATATAGTAATAGCAAATGACTCTGTTCTCCTCGTATATAAAATAAAAAACACAAATGTAATCCACAATTTTCACAGAAAATGAACACAAATTATCGATTGCGCCTTAAATATTTAGCAATATGATAAAAATAGTCAATTAGATTTTTTTCTAAGAAATGTATGTATATGCTTGTATAACATTACTTACTTATATACTTTTATCTTGACTAATGTTTTAATTCCTAATGTTAAGTTTATCATGTCATCGGTCAATGTGTTGTAATAATTTCTTATAAAATAGTAAACGCACTGCCTATTTTCAGAATCACTAATAACGTTTTCGCAAACGGAGTTCATAATTGTATCGACTTTTAGTAAAAGATAAAAGTAGGTACTGTTACTGCATATAAAAACTAAAATATGGTCAATTCTTGACTGCACATAAAATTCATAGCCGTCTCGCCTAATTACTAATAGGTAGATAACAAAACTGCCCAACTTAGGCTTTTACGTTGACACCCAAATTTCCCAGATAGGTCCACCCATTAAAACACTTAAGTGTTAACGCACTCAACATAACACAAGAATGTCATAAATATGTCCCATGTGTTACAAAATTCGTAATTAACTTGGTTGTTGTAGGGAATAAATTATTCATAGTAATGGTCAGTCGGCTAATGTAAGGAACAATAATGGTCCTAAAGTGCTTCCCTGAGTTACTCCGAGTAAAGAAAACACCTGTGTCCGTGGGAATTTTGTGTAGGAAATGTTTTTTTACCTCTATTTACTATTACAATTTCATAAGATGTAACGTTATTTCGCGTTGGGTTCGAAATAGATAATATCATATTTTTTGGATAAAACCGATTGTACCTACAGAAATAAGACAGTGTTTACACGTGTTTGATAAAACGAAATTTTTACACATTTAAAAATGAAACTATTATAGCCCGATTAAATCGACTCATACAATCATCAATAAGCAGAATCGATACTTTTTCGAAAACTTAAATTGTTCGAATCGTTGAAACTCACTATTAAATCGATTAAAAAAGATTAATTTAAAATATTGCTAATCTAAATAGCGTAAAACATGTCACTTCTGTCATTCTTCTCTCTTATATCATTTCCAATATATATTGATTTATACGCCTAAATAATCTATCATATACAGAGTATTGAATATAACAGATTTTCATACAATATAATGAAAACAAGAAAAGATTAACCCATCCTGGGTTTGAATGCATAAACAGCCAAGCACGTACTATCTTAATAAAAACGAATTATTAACCAACTCCATCTAAATTGTCTTAAATAAAAAAAATACACAAAAAGAAATAATCATTTGATTATAATTAACAATATTCATACAAGCTTGACCAAGAATTAGTTCTAACATAACGTCTTTTCCCTCTACAATTCTCATGCGGGCTACACTACACCTGTGTTACACGTGTTTTGTTTAATTTACATGTATAATGTTTAACGGTTGAATGATTTATTACTTTATTATATTTTTTTTAAATTAGAAACTAGTAAATAGGGGTATTTTAACTAGACTCAATTGTAGTTCAAGTATTTCTGCAGCTTGTAATCAACATATATATTATCCATAGATATTATCCTTTGTAAATAACTAATTGTTATGGTTTTATATCTATTTGTTTCCCGTAAAGGCAATAATCTAAAAAGTGGATATTATCAGATTAAATGTTTTCGGGAGACATAGCGTGTGGCGTGGTAGAATCCAATAAAGAACTTTATATAACCAGACTAAGGAATATATACCGTAAAAAAAAAAAAAGCTTCACGCTATATCCCGCACACAGCAGGGTAGGCAGAGGGAACCTAGTGTTAAGACACTCCGTTCCCCACTTTCTGCCGAATTCTGGAGGCATTGCGTGTTGAGTGGCAGAACTCAACGCCGCGCTTAACCTCGACACCAGAGCGAAGAAATGGAAATATAAATTTAAGTAAATATTTCATCTCCTCGAGTGGGGATCGAACCCACAACCGGTCGGTTTTGCAGTCACACCTCGTGCCGCTGCGCCACGACCGGCCTCGTACCGTAAATATTGATACATATTGAATATCATATGAAAATACGAAGAGATTGAAGAGGCCTGTTGTGGCGCAGGGGCATCAGCGTTTGACAGACAGTAAACGCGTTTTAAGTTCAATTTCCACTCAAGGAAATAAATTAGCTTCACGCTGTATCCCGCACACAATATTTTCATTTATTCGTTCTGATAACGAGGCAACGTGACGCGACGTTGAGTTCCACCATTCAACACGCAATACCTCCAGAATTTGGCGGAAAGTAGGGAACGCAGTGTCTTGACACTAAGTTCCCAGGGTATTTATATCTATGCTGCTAAGTGCGGAATACAGCGTGAAGCAAAAATATTTTGATTTCAATCCACAATCATCTTGTATTTTTCCATCGATAATTTTCGATATCTTTATTTATAGCACATAATATATATATAAAACAAATTTCTAAGTAATCTTAAATCTTATCGATATCAAAATCTTTATAATCGTATAGTAAATATATTTATCAATATCCCAATAATTTTATAGTTACTATCGCTGATAATAATGGTATCAACAAAATCTTAAAATACTTTTTTTTTCTGTTCACATCCTGTATGTCTGTCATTATCGCAAATCTTCAACGATTGTTTTGAATCGTTATATTACTAAAGATACAGTGATTACTTCAAAAAATCTGTCCATTATTTGACTATTATTAATTTGACAAATTAAAATCGATAGTACCAGAAGTAGTCAAAATGTGTATTAAAAATTATAAAACATTTATTGACGTTTAGCTATCGATTATTCTTGTGGAGATTATGCTAATGGAAGCATCAAGTCGTGTTCTAGTACATACTTTGATAACTGATTTGACTCACAGTGTAAAATAAGTCAATCAGGGTGGAAACTAAGTAATGCGTAGTACACGATGGACAAATAATTGGGACTACGACCATCACAATTTCGGCCAGTTTTACTTAAACACTTCTTAAAATATAATAAATTTTAACATATAAGTCGATTAAAAGATTTTTTTTTACCTGAAGTTGAGGATTATTAACGACGACAAATCCCACTAAAACTATGAGGTCTAGAACCATTGTTTCTGAGAGAGTTTGATCTAAGCGTTGGCTCCTTAATACTGAAACAAAATATTATATGAGTAATATTATCACTTGATACCTACTTGTACGATTTATATTTCAATCTGTAACAAACCTCTAGAACAAAACTTAAAATAGTAAAAAACTCACGTAACGCAGTAGTCCTAGGCGCCTCCTTCTCATTGGGAGCGTGCTGCGACAGAAGTCTTGCTACCGCTGCTCGGAACTCCAATGGCCATCCACCTTCGCCAAATGCCTCCTATTATAGAGGTTAAAAGACTAAGAATTATATTTGTAGTTGAATAACCGTCTTATATTTAGTGGTAACTTAAATTACATTTAGTGGTAGTTTTTAGGTAGAAAGTATCCATTTCGAAAACTCGACGTGAAGTACTAAGGATTTTCTTCTTAAACATAAAGAAACTTACAAGTAGCTGTTATATTTTAAGTGTGTGTATATATTTTATAACAGACTTTTAATACTATGTTCTCTCTGTATACCATCAGCAAGGTAGACAGAGGGAGCACAGCGTTTCAAGTGTGTTAGGCCCTACAATAGATACATAAAGATGGCACGTGAATTACTTAACGAAGGATTAAAACAAATTGAATGAAAAATTACAATTGTGTAATTGCTCGGTAATTTAAAAGTTATTATTACGGCTGGATGAAAGAGAAGAAGGCAAAGAGCCAAAGATCGAGTTCATTCATCTTGCTATTAGAGATGCCTATGTCCAGCAGTAGATGAGGATAATGATGGTGATGATAACGAAGTTATTATTCATTTTTATGAATATCTTACAACAATTACTACATTCTAAAATAAGAAGAATCAATAGGTTGTTTTCTGTGTAAGACTGAATTTATAACAAAACCTGACCTAATCAATATTGAAAAGAAAAGTCTAACAAAGTTAAGCTTAACTTGTTGTAACTTTTGGTTTTTCATGGCTTTAGGTGATCACCTGAAATGGACCCACCGCAGGCAGACGAGCGTGACCGTATCTTGCCAACTGAATTTTCTTATATTGGTCACTTAGGTGTTCTGAACAGACTATGAGATTACTTGTTCGAGAATGCCAATAAGAATTATAAATTTAACACATCAGTATAATGGTGTCTGTGTATTGGAATACAAATTCTAGTCGGAAGTATATATAGCAAAACATGACTTTATAAGATGGAATTATAAATTCATACTATGAATAAAATAACCTCGGCATTGAGTCTCGTCAATAAATACAATAAAAAATATAGGTAATACAGAACATAATAAGTATAAGAAAAATCTTCCGAGTTCCTCATAGTTTTCACAAACCGAGGATACACCCCGACCGGCAAAGCGTAACGGAACAAATCTGCGAGAGTTACTTATGTTACGCCCGCAAGTTACGAGAGCAGGTCACGCGATATGTTTCAGTTGACCACAGATTTTTTTTATTACTTTGTATAAATACTTTTGCATATATGTAATGCTTTACAAATTAAATGTCACTTCTAAGTATAGCAGAAAAAGAGCAGCTTATCGTTTTTACCCGCACAGTAGAAGGAACCTAGTGTTAAGACACAAAAGATGGACTTTTCACTCAATTTTCAAGTCATTGCGTCTACTAGAGCGGGGACATAAAAATAAATTATAATAATTAATCCAAATGAGGTTTAAACCCACATTACAAATATACGCTGTCCCACTACGACGTGATGTCAAAGGATATTAGAAAATTCACAATAGTCGTTTTCCCGATCTTGTTGGACAAAACGCGGTGTTAGATTCCGATACTCAGCACCTAGCAGCCAACTTTAAATTAATCGAAAATAGAGATAATTCCACGAAAAAACCCACTAAGAACAGAGAGGAAGACGACAACAAATATACTGCTACATTCCAAACTAAAGTAGATAAAAACCAAAAGTAACATAATAAGGTAAAATCTTTGGGCTGCTCATGGCATTAACAAACCGAGGATACCCCTAACCGACTGAGCGTGACGGCACAAATCTCTGAGAGGCTTTTCTGATGTCCGTCACTTATGAGAGCAGATCACGCAACAATGTTACATTTTGGGATTTCTTGGCAAAAATGTGTTAGAAGTGAAATGTGTTAACCTAAAGTGAATTTTGATTTTGTCCATTTTAGAATGGACAAAATGCAATGCATGTTGTATTTAGATACAAGATATTTAATAATAAGTAAAAATTATTGAAGAATTATGTATTTAGTAACATTTTGCAGCATTGCATACGATAGTTTTGGATTTAAAACTTACTTCAAAAAATATTTCTTGTTAGAACTGAGTCATTATAATTGGAGTAATTTACGAGGAGGAGCAAACAGGACTTACTTTGCTAAAATGAAATTTTTTTATAAAAAATCAAAGAGAAAGGAATTTGTTAAAAAAATATTTTTTAGAAATTGAACCTGTGAATGTATTGACAAATATGATAATAATTGCGTCAAACAATATCAGGACAGATATATTAAATTTTTACACACACATACACAAACACATTAGATACATATTAAGCAAAAATAAAATTAAAAAAATAAACCCAAAAAAACTAAAATTTTAAACAACCCAAAACATATCAAATATCACCTACATCAATCATCCAGCAATTCCCCACAAAACTGTGCATTACGACGCGGCGTGGCGTCGTCGGCGTGCATCTGCGACCGCTAATAAACTTATAATCGTGTTTATTATCTATTACAGCCCACCACGGACAACTAAACAAACAGGGCCCCCGGACTACGGTTACCAAGGTTTAGGAGCTTTTGAGGATAAGTTGAAAATATTTAAAGTTTTTTTTTTTAAATAAATATCGTAAAGTGTTAAATAATTATTAACGTATCTACAAACAAATATAATTTTAGATGGCTAGTAATCAGTACTGCAATATAAGTGTTAAAAAGTATATTTTTGGGTTAATTTTTTTTTATTACAGATAAGGCTTAATGGACAACAGTACTAAACGCCGTGCTAACCACACTGATAGGCAAAAATATCATACATATTTACATTTCCTCAAGTAAGAAACGAACACGATAATATAACATTAAAACAGATTTTCTTCTTTGCTTTAAAGCAGCATATGATTACAATCACAATTTTCTAGGCCCTCAACAACAAAAAAAAGTCCAAAAAAAATCCCAAATTTTGGTAACAACCCAAGGCCCCATGGGTCTGCAATTATTCATGCCATTATGGGCTCTATACAGACATCAAAGTTGGACCCAGCCTGCACCCAGGAGAGTACATTGTTTGATTTTTATTATTATTTTACCGTAGATGCTGTATTTACATTCTCCGTTTACTTTGAAGTTATGAGTGAAAGGCAAATTTATCCGGATTCAGATATTTGTATAAATAATAATGATATGTAAGGAAGAATGTTTGTTTTTTTTTGCTGGTAATTACGATTGTGAATTTATTTTTTACAGGAATCATTTTTTTTTAAATCTGCAAGTTTATAAAAAAATCCTTAACCGTTACTTATTAATTAACTATAAAATAACATCTGTATGTGTGGGTTATTTGTGCTTTATTTTAAGCATATTATGAAGATTTTAACTACCACTTTGAATATACCTATTCAATAAGTAAATAACTATATTTACTTGTTAGAGCTTAGTACATTGTTAATATAAACGCTGTATATATCTATATATGTAAATAGAATAAATAAAAATGATTTTTCGTTCGTTTCTTAAAATGTTTGTTGTTAACACTATATGAAGATTTTTTTAAAAGTTTGTTATATAAAAAGTCAGCAGCAGGTATTTAAAATAGTAATTTTTTAGTTATGATATTTGCTATAATATTTTGTAATCCTGTTACTTTTTTCTTCCCTTTTAGAATTATTTTTTATTTATGAAAACATTTTGCACATTTATTTACTCCAATCGCCACTACTATTATTGCATGAATTATTTCACTTACTTTTTTTTAAAATTCACTATCGGTAATATTATATTGGCTGTTAATGGTAAGGTTTTTAAAAAGATTATTTTAGCATTTCCCATTGTCCGATTGCCAATTAAAAATATATAGGTAGATATGTATGGATATGTACTAAAATGCTCAAAGCGATAAGTTGACGTCATTGAAAGCGCACGCAAAGTGGTGGCGTTTGTGGCTAAAACTTTTACAATATTTTGAATATTACTTTTAAAAATAAAAGTTTTGAAGCCTATTTATATTCTTTTTCTACGTTATGAAGAGGTAAATGTTTAATTTAGGAAAAGATTAAAAACAAGACATACATATTCCTATACCTAATGTGATCATTTTTAGTCGAATCAAAACGGGATGTCACTGTAGGTAGAGTCGCTTTAGTTTTTTTAGAGTGGGCTTTCGCTTTTTGAGAAGTTTTTTAGTTTTAATTATTCTAAAAAAAACGGGACATTTGTACTTTGGCTCATAACGGGACATATTATACAGGACGACCAACATGTCATTTACATGGCATTCCAAAAAACGGGACATTTGCTTTGTTTTGGGACACTGCTTCGGGACAATCCCGTTCAAAACGGAAAGTCAGGTCACGTTACCTACACCCAAATTCACATAGCTGCATCACACAAATAGTGCTCTACTTCTTATTAATATTATAAACCAACATAAAAGGGATAACATAATCATTTTTCAATTTACTCGAAATCCATCAAATATTATCGAAGCTATTCCCACAATCTTCTATAATTTGCAACGGTGATTCAGTACATGGGTATATCACGTGCCGGCATTGTGTCGGTTACGCGTGACTAACTACGGTGGATGGCGATACTAATAATGTTTATAGTTTGTATTAGGATGATGCGTTACAGTGGTGGGTTAACGGTGAAAGTAGGTTCAATTTTAACATTGTAATAAGATTAATATATTATATACAATTTAAATAGACCAAGAGTCTAAACAACTGTTAAATATATAAACTTCATATAAATAAGTGAAGAAAATGGCTTTAAATTATATTTAGTTAAATCGAGCTCTTACCCATGTAACCAGAATAAGTTATTAGTATGAAACTAAAAAAGAAATCGAAAAATAATGCTATAAATAAAAAAAATGTATCTGTATAACTCTTATGTCATTTCTTGCTAGAAGGACATTCTCTAGCTTAACATACATACTTTCAAATAAACGTTGAGAGCCACCACTTGAAACGGAATGCCTCGAAAATTAGGCGGTGTGTGGGGAACAAAATGTCTTAACACTAGGTTCCCTCTGCCTACGCTGCTATGAAGCTGCTGTTAAATACATTATATTAGCCTTATAAAGTTCATACATATACATATATAAGAAATTGCATTATCAAAATTTTAACGTTTGTTTTCACATTTCTAATGTAATTCAATACTGTGGAGCACTATAGGAGGGTGGAGTATTGTGACAGATGTCACGTCAGTACTACGGTCACCGTGACACGGGGACACGCGTAATCGATATGCTAGCGATATTGACAGATATAATGTACTTATAATGTATATAAGTTTATGAGATTAATGTGATATTTTTTTTGTGTTAAGAAAATGCTACAAGAGAAAAAAAACAAAAGGTCTATTTCATTAAAATGGTATAAGTTTTTATTATGCTATAGTGTTCAAATACATTTAACTATTTTAAATTTACAATTGAGCTTATTTAGTAATTATCATATCTTAGGTTGTACAACGTAACACATTATGTTTGTAACCGAATGAAACGCAGAGAAAAAACTAATATAGATTCACTAAGATCGCAAAAGCTGTCAGAATATGTAGAAAATAAAAAAGAGGTAAAATGATATTAAACATCCCCACATACATACATACATACATACAAAATCAATACAAAAAAAATGAACAACCATACAGAGCTAACGCAAGGATCGACTGTATTCAGTTACCGGATCCATCGCGGCCACTTTTGCAAACAGTATCGTCGTAATATATTTGCGATGGGCTCTGCAAACACACGAGTATGTACACTGTACTGTACAGTGTGTAGATAGATAGTGTAGGTACGTAGGATTGAGGAGATAGAGCTTTCGTATATTATATCGATTTTTTTTCCTTATCATTTCTCATTTAGCAATATTAATATTTATTCTAAGCATTTACTCTAAAATAAGGCTTAGTGAAGCCTGAACGTATTATTTAACGTAACTTAGGTTCACGCTGTATCTCTGGCGGGGTGGTCAAAGAGAACAGAGCGCCAAACGCTACGGTTGGGGAGGGGGGGATCCTCGTGTGTTTTACACGACTTTCCTCCAGTATCTTTGATACTGTTGTGTTTTCGAAGGTCTCCCCTACATGACATGACAGACTCGCTTATACATACCATTATGTGTATCTATCTCTTCATTGCGGATTCGAGTAGCTAAACTGAATGCAGAGGCATATCCTATGAAGAGATCGCGTCTCCACAGCATTCATCTTCTTTCATTCCTCTTCTGTAATACTTACGTTTCACTGCCGTAGCGTCGTTGCCAACACCGCAATGTGTACGGCCAAATGTGCAGCTGTGCTGACGTTCCTACGTCTCATGATCATCATCAAAAGGTAACCTTCGTAATAGTTTTCTTACATACATATATAACAATACAACGCAATAGTCGCCATATAGGAATAAGTTTTTCACATGTTATTAGACATAATACAAATATATCTCTAAATGAGCGGATTAAGAAAATGAGTTCACCCAACTTAACACTTCCTTAAGCATGAGATCCACAAAAAAAATATTCTATCGATAGTATAAGTCCCATTGAGTCATCCCACATCCCTATAGAATGGCACGGTACGGTGAACAGATGATAAATTGGCTTCTTGCCTGCAGAGTAGCGGTTCCAAATTGATTGGGCCTCCGTAACTTTGCTACACCATTCCTACTCGACGTTTGTTTAGTGCTGATTCTTCTATTACAAACGCAACCACTGTAACTTTAACGATCTATATTAAAATGTTGTAAGCTTAATCAGGATTTTTATAAAAAACTTTAAAATTAACTAGTGATCATATATATTTTTGAAGGATTTTCACGTAATATGTAAACAAAAGTAATATCATCCAGATTCTTAACATTACTTTCATTTTAAAAACATTACATGCTGAGTAGCGAAACTCACCTTTCGCTGTATTTTGACACACCAAAACAATAGATTCATGCAGATGAAAATTTATGAGATTATTATAAATAAATATTTTGCATATTTACGGGTAAGAGTAAGGCAAAGTATCATTCTATCTTAGACACACACACACAACCTACGATAAAACTAGAAAAAAACATACGTCAACAATCAAAAATTCACTAAAATCCCTTAAAATCTATTCCGAATCATATATAAAATCCTAACATAACCCTATTATAAGCTAAAACAAACATAACAGTCATTAGATAGTAGAATCGGATGCAAGACCGGACCCCAGAGTTTGCGGAGCCGACAGCCCGCAATGATACTCCAGTTAATTAAGGACCGCGAGTAAATACGCTGAGGAGATGTACACAGAATGAATGTCGATTCGCCCGTTTTACTTCAATAGATGGATGAGGAAAATATAGGTTGTGAATTGTTTTTTTGTTGAGTTTATTACTTGTGATTTCTAATCGGTGTTTATAGTTTTATATAAGGTACCAGCATTATAACACTCACTACTGGACAAAGGCCTAGCAAGGAACACCTATTCTTTCTTATTATTATTATTACGTAGCTTGTTCAGTTATTAGATTACATTATATAGTACATTTATTTTAAAGAGTATAAAAGAATATGTTAGGCTATTATGGTGCATCAGGATATAGGAGCGTATAACTGCAAACGCAATGGTGAATTTGATTTCCACTTAGTAGAATGACTTATTTTCGTTTCCCTGGTCTGGCAAGAAAAACCGCAACTCAACACTGAATGGTTAGAATTCGGAAAGTGGAAAACGGATCACCTTGATACTAGGTCGTCTCAGCCTATTCTAGTATAAGAGAAAATTCGTGAAGCTGCTAAAAGCATAATATGTATAGGTCGTGTCTGAACGAAAAAAACAGAATAAAATATAATTAAATGACTATTAATTACTAAATATTTGTAAAAAGATTAAAAGATTAATTTAAAGCTATTTTATCAAATCTTTTTCGCAATTAAACGTCCAAAACACAATTATATTTTCAACACATTATTTCTTAAACATTTAAAAAAATATATATTTACCCACAAGCCACCAGACCCTACCATACCTTACCAGCTCAGTCAACAGTCCTTAATACTGGTATAATTACAGTCAGCAAATATGCTACTAACGAGTTAGTTGAATGAACTGCACTTGATGGATTTAAATGTGACGTTTAAACTTATGAAATGTTTTTATTAAGAGAGATACGGAGAGACGATAGTGATCTAATTTTCCTTTCTTCACATTTTGCACATGCTATAATTTACATACGCAGTTTATGTTTTAGTAAGCACGAATTTATAAATCGAACATTGCATAGTATGTATTATAAAATAATAAACAAAAAAAGTATTTAAATAATAAACATTGAAATACTTGTTTTTGGCTAAGGATAATATGAAAAAAAAAACAAAGAGTTTATTCTGTTTATCTATGAATAAATCTGTAAATATTACTTAAAATTAAAATATAAATCAAACATTAACCCTTACAAAATTATAAAAAACGTCAAGTATTCAACAAAAATAACTGGGATTTTTAATACTATAAAAATATAGAAAATAAAATCTGTCACTCACTTGTACAATTTGATGGTCCATTTCAGCGATAGCGCGCAATAGGTGCGCCGTTCTGGCCGCTTTCACGAAGTCCCCGCATTGACCTAACGACGCTCCTTTCGCGAATAGCATACAAAATTCCGCTCTGGAACCGCATACGCTCTTGCCTAACGCCGTTTTAAGGGCTTGCTTCGCATACACACGTTCAAATCCCTGGTTGGGGAAAGAAAAGGGAAGGGAGTTTTTTTTAATGAAATATATCTTATGTTTAAAAAAATCTATGAAAAAGTTATAGTCTGTATGTGTATGTTTAATGAATAGGACTTTGAAAGTTAAAACGTAACTAATTTTTGTATCAAAAAGTTGAGTTTTGCCTCGGCTGGGACTCGTACCCATTATTATTATAGTTTAATATAGATACTAAATAATTGGATAATCCTTTGGCGAAAAGCATGCAGCTGACCTGGAACTGCTGATGCGCGCAAAAATAAGACAGGTTATAATAGATTTTTTAGATACAATAGACACTTAATGTATTCAAGCATGTATCATTAAATGTGTATTGTATCTAAAAAATCTATTATAAACTGTCTTATTTTTGGCTATGGTTATTATTATCAAAATCGCTTTTTTAATTCTTTAAGTAATTTTTGTATCACTAAGATTTTGCCTCGTCTGAAATTCAAGTCCAAAACCTTCCAGATTACATATCAATTTAAGAATATTAAATAGAATTAATTTAAAAAAACCTTTACAAACTTACAAGATCCGGTTCAAACGGGTGACATAGATCTGCACAAACTGTCAACAGCGTCTGTATACTCTCGCGCACTTCGCCCGCCTTCTCCGCTCTGGCTATGGTACCACTCAGACATAGGTAGCTGAAATAAGAAAAATCTGATATTATACGTATACAAAGAGAATATCGGTTCTGTTTTCTTAGGTATTTGATTACGGCGTTCTGGACGTGGCAATTGCGCACTAATTACTTTACTAACGACACGTTATATGGAGAACACACAAAGGAGGTTGTACGGTAAGAGAATATCAAACATTTTAATCGAGTTAAATAATAAAAATATACAAAATGTGCTTATATATACCTAAACAAAGATTTGTTAGCATTAACTATAGGAATTATGTACCGTATATATAAAGGGTGGATAATTTCTTCTACTTTTTGCACTTTTAAATTACATAGACTTGAATGTTTCGTTAGTAAGGCGCGTTTTGATTGACAAAAGTAATAGTTTTTATACTAAATTAAGTACATACAGCACAGAGACAAAACTACAGAAAATTAAAATTGAGCATGTAAGTAGGTAGAGTGTGTCAAAAACACAAAAAGAAGAAAATTCTTACGCGAACGGAGTAAAACGTGATTTTTCATGAAGTCCACACACATAAAGTTGCGGGCTACGACTAGTTTAACTATATTATAGTATATAATCTATTATAAATTTAAATTAATTGCAACCCTTACATATCCTACCAAGTTCCCCTTAATCGGCGCGAGCAAATCCGAATGGAAAACAAACATCGTTGTGAAAGCACAAACATAGCGCTGAAAGCCATAATATTTTGATATGTAACCGTATTTAATGTAACCTGGAATAACTCTTTGGACACAATATATGTATATACTTATAGTTTCAGGAAACGCTCAACGCCGAGCTTTTTTTTTCTTACCAGAACGAGTAAATGAAAAGAATACATTCTTTCGTTCGGAATCAAACCCACAACCGTCGCATTCACACGCTGTGCCGCTGCGTTACGACGACCTCTTAAATAAATAGAAAATATAAAACTCAGCGCTAATAAAACCAAATCGCAAAACGATTTGCAAACAAAAAAGAAATACAACGGCAGTATATTTCTTGCAAATTCAATTATAACTTGGCTAACATTTGTACAATAGAACACTCGACATATAAAGTAGCCAATTTAACTCTTATTTCTTATATTTTAAGAGTTCTTCGATATAACAAAGCTCAATGTTAATCTTTACTGTAGACAGTTTGCTTAACTGCAAATTGAAAAGATAATAAGGAAGGGATTTTTATTGTAAAATCAAGATTTACTTTCGAGATTATTATATTTTATATTTCAAGGATCTTTCTCTTGAGTCACAGAATAGGAAAAGGGAACCTAATTTTAAGATTCGACGTGGGGATACGTCGACTTTTCAAGACACTGTGTGTTGTTGAGGGGCAGAACTTAATGCAGAGTTTTGCCTACCAGAGCGGAAATGAAAATAATTTAAATATATTTTTTATCATTTTAATGTGAACCCAGTGTTTAGACACTCCATTTCCCATTAAGACTCTTCTATTCTCCAGTATCCGTCCAATTCTCGAGGTATTGCGTGTTGAGAACCGGAATCCAACGCCGCGCTTTGCCTAGTTAGCAGAGCAAGGAAATGAAAATATTAAATATTTCGTTCCCCCAAATGGAAATCAAGTCCACAACCATATAGTGTTTACAATCACAACCTTATCCACTACAACAAGATAGACAACATTTGAAATATTTAAATTAAAGTATAATTTTACAAACCTGTAATTATAAAAAAATGTGTAAATTAAGCAAAAAATTAAATAAATTTTCGACAACTTGTTATTTTAATTTCAATATTTTCAAATACCGTCTCATTGGCAGATGAAGTGTAAAATCTGAATCTTTACTTTACCATTGTAATTGATTTTGAAAACTTATATACCACCCAAAATGTAAAATGTGATAAAGCGTAAAGATAAAAAAAAATAAAAAATCAAACTCAACACGCAATGCCTCCAGAACTTAGCGGAAAGTTGGGAACGGAGTGTCTTAACACTAGGTTCCCTCTGCCTACCCTGCTGTGTGTACCTGTGCGGGATACAGCGTGAAACTGATTTAAAAAAAATATAAGAAGCTTCACACTTTATCCAGCAGGGTAGGCAGAGGGAACTTAATGGTGAGATACTCTGTTAGTTAGTTAGTAAGATAACATAAATTATAGAAGATCAGTCTATAGATTTGTCTTACATATACTTTACTTCAGTACATGATTGTACTGAACTAATCTTCATAACATATCATTCAGCTACTTTAGGAAATAAAAAAAACAAAAATATTATCCAAATCACAGCGCATTCTTTAAAATTTTACAATTCCATCCCAAAATGACGCCTGCGATGGATGCCAGGCAACAAATATTTAAGATAACACTATCTTAACACGTCACTCGGTGAGGAGGTCCGGCGATACTGACCAACTTACATATATCTATATCTAGTCTTTATAAGAAGGTAATAGAGTCGAATTTCCATAAAAATTGGCTAAAACATTTTTTGTGTCTGACCACATTATGCCTGAGTGACCAATCGGTGAACGCGGTTAGTAATACCAAATTCGAATTCCCGGCGTTCAGGCGGCGCCATGTTGGTATTTTGTTTTAAAAAGATAAAAAAGTTTTATTACTCGGTTTTTTAATCGTCTCTCGATAAAGAATCACAGAGCTTAGAAAATTTGCGACATTCCGTTAAGTGCAATTCCATTGCAAAAAAAAAACAATTTTAATATCACCGTCTATATAAAACATAACAATATTAATATTAGATATTACATATTTCATTAAAAAAAATTAAAATTTAATTAGAGTATTTTATGTTCCAATTTAATGTTGTAAGATATCAGGACCATATTTGGTAGCAGGAACGAATCCGATTCGTGTACGAGTATGTATAATGTAGGTAAAGTAAAAAAAGTTAGTGGTTTAATTTCTTTGTAAGTAATGACGTATGTGCACTTTTTAAATATAGCAGGAGGCGCAATCTTAATTTGAAAACAAACATTCCCATACAATGACATATTAAATTATTTTAAAAAGGTTTAATTAAGTACCTAATCATCTATATTTTATATACAATCAAAGCTAATATTAACAACACAGATTTGTCAAAAGCTTATTTTAATAGAAAATTTATCATCTCAATAGAAACTCTGCATTAAGTCAGTGTAGAACTAAACTAGAATGTATTTCAAACGGGCGCAAATGATTAATGGCCGGCGTGGTCCAATCGGTGCGTTCTAAATCCAAACGCGCTAATGGAAGACGAAGTAACAAGCGGCGCCTGCGCATTCAATGTTCACGCGCTAAGGAAATTACCCATGATTATTTTTAAACAGGAATATTTTTAAGATTAGTTTGGTACCTATATATATTTTTGTTTTTTAAATTTATATATTTTTACTAAATTACTGAGATGGAAAAGAAGAGGAAAAAGTCATATCATCATTATAAGTATGTGGTCCCAATAGTTTCGTTATTTTTTATATAAGAACATTAAATAATCGTAAAATATTTATTGTAATTGCAGAAATACAGTAATAATTACAGTAGTAGTATAAATATTTCAAAAAGAAAGTTTTGTGGAAAGACAACACGATCACAAAACAAAATATATAATAAGGTAAATCGACACACCGCACTGGCAACACAGTGCTCACGTTCGTACAAAAATGTATAGGCAGTTTAAGATGTTTTCGTTCTTAATTTCAGTTAGATAAACGCGCCGGTACATTTCGGCGCCTTTGCGGGTGAAATATGCTTCTCCATTAGTGTACGTGTCTTATTTGATACATTAGAAGATCCGGCTATGTATTGAAGGTCTATGAAATGCTAATAATAGAAGAAAAATAAAATAAACATTGTTTAGTTTAGTTTGAGGCTAGTAAACATGAAAGGTTATGGGTTCGATTCGCACTCGACAAAATTATATAAAGTAGGCAAAGGGAACTTGGAAACCTAATGTTAAGACACTCCGTTCCCATTAAGACACTTAAGTTTCCCACTTTCAGAGACAAATCATTTTGATTCGCCGAGTTCTAGAGGCATTGTGTGCTGAGAAGTGAAACAATGCTGCGCTTTGCCTTGAGACCAGAGCGAAGAAATAAAAATATTAAATATATTATTCCCTCGGAGTGGGAATCGAATCCACAACCGTGGAGTTACACGCTTGCGCCACGACGGCCTTACATTTATCACATTATATATATAATTTTTTTTTTCGAATATATTTATATTAAAGACCAAAAATGTACTAAGTTAAGAAAGAATACAGTAAGAATTAAAAAAGACCAACTAAACTGGAAACAAAGATATAGGGGCAAAACAATACTCTCAAGATAAATGCAAGCATAAATAAAGATTTAATTTTCTTACATTCTAACCAAAAATCCCGAATATGTAAATTACGTACTAAGAATATTAACAAGCACACCAAGGTGGTTCAGAGAGAGAAGCTGGCGGCGTCTTAAGTGAGTATGGTATGTTAATTTCAGGATGACGATTTATTTGTTGCAAACGGATATAGACATACGTTCATGTCTCCATACATCGTTTTGACGTTGGATTTGATATTGTTATTAGTGTCGGAACTCTATTATATCTATTTTTGTTTAAATGGTTCTTTTTTATTAGAAAAAAATATTCTTATGCAATTATGCATATGTATATTGTGTTGTGTTGGTTTAATAATACAAACATAAACGTGCACTTATTAAGTTTATGTAAATTAAAATGCTAATTAATATTATTTTTATAAATCAATATTTTTTTCATTACTTAAACAGGCGTATAAATGTTTACTGATTGATATATTAACATAAAAGAAATACAAAAAAAATATTTGAGAAAAAAATACATCTAAACAAGAACCAAACGCAACAGGTGCTTAAATCATTATACGAACCCATAAACAGTAATAAAATCATTGAAACGTATGAAGCAATGGGCATATGAGGCGTGAATACTTACTGGCGTATATAGAGACATCAAATTTATTTCACTTTAATAAACGCAAATACAAATGCAAATGTAGTCTAAACAAATTTATTGCCCCTTTTTGAATATAAAATTTAAATCTTCAACAGGGGGGTTGGGAATGCTGACATTATGTTGTTAGTATAACGGTGAAGGATAATGTTTTAATAATTATTTAAAAATATAATACTTTTCAAAAATGTATACATTAATATTTCATAGAAATATAAATAAAAAATAATGCAATCATTTCTAAGTGTAAAACAAGTTTTTTAAGGTTTTTTAAAGTGGCGAGAATATGCTAAATTATCAATCCAGGATATATTTATTAATCTAATAACAACATGAATCTTATTTTAAAAAATATTCAAAAATTCTAAAAACACACCATATTTACATATGAAACAGGGGGCGGAGAAAGTCGAGTAATCCGGATAAGTAATTCTCTCTGAGTAAGTAATGCGTTGATAAATGAAATTAAATCGCACAAACAAGTGCTGCCATTCGGCCCGCGGCTCCCCTTTCATGCGGCGGACTCTATAAGGTTAGTGATGGAAGTTGGAATTTGTAGGAAGAAAATAAATAATCTGCTTACTTTTTTAAAAATACGTAGACTATAATTGACACATCGAGTGTATTGCGAAGTACGTATTTAAGATGTTTCTAAAATTGAAATATAAAAAAAAAAGATTTACATATAAAAATAGTTAAATAGTTAATACTTATATAATCATTATTCTATCTATAATTTAACTCATTCTCTCAAAAAAAGAGACAGAAAGAGATTTCACATTAATTAAAAATAGATATAAAATTTTATAACACCACCATCGTCGACATACACTAAAATGTAACAAGCCCATCACTATGAAATTTAGCAAAAAGCACAACGCATCTCGACATGTGGGCAGCAATCTGTCGCTGCTACTCCAATATTCCCTCTCACATTTTGGCATAAACAATGTATGTATATCTATCCCTCTCGCACACCCTTGCACATTCCACCCCACGGCACTCTGTCGCAAGTACTTAGATACGCGATAATCGCTAGTTCGAGTATTGGATTGTTTTCGATTGTCCGATTCGATTACGGGGGTCAAAAAAGTCGATTGTTTTCATTCAATTTCACGTCATATGTCACAGATAGCACATGCACTATGGATAATGGTAGAACAACGGCAGATCAAAATTCATTTTTACTAAAGTCATCCCTGACGCACTTTTTTTTTTTTTTTAAATAGTATAATAGTGGACCTTTAATGTAATGAATTATTTTTTCGTGAATTACATTTGGAATATATATTTTTTTATCGTGAGAAATAGTAATACGACAGAATGTTTATTTTAGGTTGTTCGCATCGTTATTTTAAACTTAATTTTCTTAAAAAAATGTGCAAATAGGTATAAAGTGTCATATATTTTTAAAAAGCCTATAGTATGTAGATTTTAAAACAATTATTATGTTGTGGATTTTGTGACTATATTCCTATAAAAAATATTGACAATAAGTGAAGAGAAAAAAGGCACGTGTTTAAAGTTCATTGAGACTTTTGACAGTTACCGACGTCTACCGACGCGTTACATTTGATGTTGTTTTATAGTCCAGATATTCATAAATAACATTTATAAAAATCAGCTGCGGAAACGTGCGGTTCTAGAAGTTATGACGAAAACTACGATACAAGTCAGGGAACAAGAAAACTCTATCTATTGAAATTTCTAGTGTTGTACTATTTAATTGATTAGATTGCGGTAAATTTCAATTAAATTATTGTTAATTATTGATAAAAGAGCGTATATCTTCATTTTGCACACATTTTGCGGTATTACTCATTAATAAAATGCACACTACCTTCATTTATAAAATTATATAAAAAGAGTGAATTTATTTAATAAAACTATTACTAATTAGCAATAAAATTACTAACAGACGTTTGATTGTTAAGTATATTCACTAAATTTCAAAATTACTAATACTTTCAAGTGTTCCAAGCGTGAATTATACTCCCATACATTGAAGGAGGAAAAAAACTTGAAGCAATCAATATTAGCTATCATTATTTCTAAAAGAAAAGTATCATGATTCTGTAGACAATATGTGTTTTATTATCAGCAACATTCAAAGGAATCTTATTCGTTCCTTTAATAAACGATGGACAGAAGCGTCCCGGTAAAAGGATTCGTTTTTTTAAAAAACAGTGCAAATCGGCTAGATTCTGAATATTTGTTAACCTTACCAATCATTAAAGAAGTAGCACCTGAAAATTCACCATCGACGTCTTCTGGAGTCGCGGAAGACTCTGTGTCCCTATGGGGAGTCATCAGAATCAACGAAGAGGCGAAAATACTGCGCTATTTAGTGAATATGGCTTTGAACACATCTGCAATGCGTACGTTCAAGGCTTACGTTCCATAGGAGAATTAGAAGCAAAACTCGTAGAAAAACTAAGGCTTGCTGACCGAGATACAATGTCTCTATTTTTGAATGTCATAGAAAACGCAAGCCAGAGCAAAATACTATCGGATCAAGAGGAATTCAGTGTTTTCATTGATTTGGATGTAACAAAAGCGCATTACATGTATTTAAAGAATCTAACAAACGAATGAGATCCCAAGAATGCACAAGGTGCACAAGAATCTCGTAATAAGGAGTATCAAAAATTTCGCCTTCATCATGCCAGAAAGTGCTCTCAATCAGTTACAAATGAGGATGTATTTCATACTCTTCTCTACACATCAGATCCGTACATTTCCAGTCATAGAAAAACATACGAGTATAGCAAAAGTGTGAAGGCACTTGATGAAGATATCCTAGATCTTTTAAAAGTGAATGAACTTATTATAGATCCCGAAGTTCACCAAGTATAATCAAATATAATATACTCATTATGTAATATAAATTCATTTCTAATATTATACTACTTGTAAATCAGTTTTTGTAAATTTTATATTTTATTAAATAAGTATGTGTAATCATAACTATTAATTTCTTATTCAAATAGATAACAGCTTAAGAAACATTTTTTATTAATAAACTAATTTAATAATACATTTTTATTACTACCATAAGTAGTGTGGACTAAGGAAATTAAATAATCTTTTTTTCATTATTTTTTTAATATATATATACTCTAATAAAAGTATAATATCTGAACGTTACCTAAAGCGCCATTTTATACTTTATGCTTGTTCAAAAATTCAATTGTTTATCTTAACAAATAAAAAAGTTATCGATTTTTGATCTGATACAGACCTCGATTGTCCATAGTGACATGTGATCAGAAATATGGATGCAGATGAAATGTAGTGGAGGTCAAATATCATATAGTTAAAGTGGAAAGGTTTTTATGAGGCAAACTACATTTAAGCCGCCTATTTAAGAGTCATGTACGACACATTTTAAGTGCTCGAGGTAACTCTGACTACTGGCTATTGGTAATATTGATAAGAGATACTAGGAGAACTAAGATACCACACACATCCCAAACATCAAACTAACGACCTATATCAAAAAAGATGAACACACTACCACTTTACCATAAGAGTATTAAACATTTTTTATTTCAATCTTAACAGTAAATCTTTAAAATAAGCCCGACACTCGTCAATCTTTGAGTAAGCCCGCTAAGAGCCGTGCGAAAGCGCATCTGGCGGTAACACTTTGATATAGCTCGTAAGCTAAATTGGGGATGAAATATGGGGTACATTGATTACAGTATTGTTAAAATACACCTAAACTAACTAGCTGCTGCTCCCAGCGTTGTTTATAATGCAATTCATGTCAAGATTATAGATACCTACTTAATAAATTTTTCGACGTTAAGTATAGGTACACATTTTTTTTAGTTTCTCACAATATCCCGCATATAACAGGGTAGGCAGAAGGAACCTTTGAACTTTAAAGTGTTAGGGCTCTCCGTTCCCATTAAGGCACTTCCGTTGCCCACTTTTAACTGGTTTCTTGAAGCATTGGTGTTGATTAGCGGAACTCAAGATCATTGGACGATAACCACACAATGTCTAAAGAACTATAAGTGACAAACAAATATTACCGCTATCATTTATAATGTCGCGAAATGTGAGATATACATTAAATATTGTCATTATATATTATTAAGTTAAAGCAATATAAAAATAATTTAAAAATATATATTAAATATAATATATAAAAGTATACTTAATAGTGGTTTACAGCAAAACATTACCATTATGGCGCAGTGCACAGCGGGACATCGATTGAGATGTAGGCTTGAATAGAGGCGGAGCATTTATTTTATTTTATATTTGTTTATATTTCCCTATATATTTTTTGCCTGACGTGACGCAGTGGGATAGTATCTGACTGTAAACCTGGTTATGGGTTCGATCTTTACAGAATAATTATCTTCAATTATTTCCACGCTTTGGTGGACAAAACGCGGCGTTGAATTCCACCACTAAATATGTGTTTAATAAAATGGGGCGAAAAGTGAGAAACGGAGTCAAACTAGGTTTACCCTGCCTTGTCCGCTATGCGGAAAATAATATATAATATGAAGTTATAGATAATCTTTAGATAGGCACCTTATCTGAATTCAGCCAGTTGGTCACTCAGCAGTCTTTTTTCCTTCGCATTACAAAGAAAATCGATATTAATAGATTCTCCGCTGTGAAGGCCCTAACAGTGCAGGATACAAGAGCACAGCGTGACGTCGATTGAGATGTTGGCACAATAGAGGCGTGTTAAGTGATTTGATTTATTACTATATGTTATTGCTACTTGTGTTTGCTTATTACTGTTTTTTTTAACTTTACGCTGATCCCGCATATAGCAGGGTAGGCAGTGAGAAGAAAGTGTTAAGACACTCCGTTTCTGCCGAATTTTCGAAGCGTTGTGCGTTGTAATAATAAATGATAATTAATTCCCCAGGGTGGGAATTGAACCCAAAACCATCACGTTACACTCACACTCTTGTGCCCCTGCGTCACGACGGCCTCATACTCCTACTTACGAGTGTTTTAATCATTATAATTTATTTATATGAAACTGACACGTGAGATATGCTTTCAGCAAAAATGTATAAAAGAAAGCATGGAAAGATATTTTAGTAATGCACCATGCTGTTCTCCCCTTTTCGCATAATTTTTTGAGTGGTGTACCCATGTCTTATCAGAGGAGAGTGAGAGGAGAGAGAGGAGTACATAAGTAAAAAATTGTAAACTATTACTTTTAATAACTATAAATAATTATGACAATGAAGTCTTTGTAGTTTAATATTTCGGTCTATAAGACAATGTCTGACAATGACGACTTAAAATAAATAAAAATGCACGAAACTTTTTTAATGATATTAAATAAATTTGAGGCCTAATCGTGGCTTCGCCCGCATATAACGTTTATTAAATTCTTTTATTATACTGCATTTGCCATAAAATTGATTATATAATTTATAGATTCAATCATTTTTCATAATTTTGAGAAAGTGCAACCACTACGTCGTAGCTTGCTTGCTTACACCGTAATGTTATATAGAGTATAGCACTTCTGAAGAAATCAAGTAATCAAAAAGTACAAAACAAAAAAAAGTTAATCGGACCAGAAAATCCAAATCTTAGTTTAAACAAACAAACAAACTGTTATTTAATATTTATAATTTTCCAAAAAGATTTCATATATTAGCTAGCAATATAAAATAAGATTCATTAGTTATACGCATATATAACAATAGGTATAAATGTCTAACTTGTACCTTTCGCCGGGGTCACGCTCGCTCCCGGGAGTATACAAGGAAACCGCATTTGAGGCGCACGCGTTATTGTGCTTTTAGAATATATTATTTTGTACATAAGAGATATTTTAAAAACAAATTTATTTAAAATATCTTTAGATATATTTTTAAACAACGCCAATTTGGTTTAGAATAATGAACACTAAAAATAAATGTTTTCATTTGATAATGCGGGTAAAACCGAAGGTAAATTCATTAGAATTTCATATAAAAGATCTATTATTAATACTTTGAAGCCGTATATAGAAATATAGAACAATATCGTTCTAACCTAAAATGAATAGCCGAGAAATGTATAAACATTTCTCTCGTTTCACTAATTTAGAAGTTACTGTATTATTTTATCCGTGAAAGCTTAAACAAGAACTAACAAAATAGTAACAATTTTATGTTTTTAGCTTCACGCTGTATTCCGCACATACAGAGATACACAGATACAAAGGTAGGCGAAGGCATCATGGGAACCTTATGTACCTAGAGTGTCTAATCGACACTCTGTTCGCATTAAAGTACTTTTATTGGGGAGGAATGCGTTGAGTGGCGGAACTGAACGCCGCCTTCTAAAGTGAGGCGAGCAAAGGAACAAAAATATTAATAAAATATTTCATTTTCTCGAGCGAGAATCGAATCCACAAACTGCAATTCACAATTTTAAATTTAAATATATATAAAAAAACAATGTCATAACAAGCAAACACTAAATACAAGATATTCTTTTCAACGAAATTCCTCACAAATATTATGAACCTTACACAAATAGCAGAACATAATCTAATTAGAGATACGTAAACAATTATAATAATTATTCGGCACGCGTATGGTAATTACTTACTAGAGATACTGACGATAGTGTGGGTATCTAAATACAAAATACAAAAAAGCTATTTTGAACTTAAAATCCAGAGAAATAAAGTTCATTTTAAATAATATGTGAAAGATAAATATGATTCTTATTTAATTATGAAAAGTTTAAACAAACGACTCAGTTAGTAGGGTTTAGAGTCCCTATTTGGCTATTTTTAATCATTCAAAATTGTTAAACATTTTTGTTTCGTAAGAAGATTTAAGTTGTATAACATTCTTCGTTATAGAGTATACCTACTTACACAAAAAAAAATTAAAATGCCCAATTGTATGACATTTTTCAATTTCTCCAAAAAATGTTGTATTCACTTGTTTAAGTTGTTGGTGTGATTAGAAAACGGTAATAAAACTGTAGCATAAACAGCACAGCGTGAAGCTGATTTATTTTATTTTTATAAAATTAATATAAATAATGTATATAATACATCGACCTTATTCAATTTGCACTATGCAAAAATATTTAAAAATTAAAAAAATGCTGGTCAAAATAGTTCGTTTTTTTTGGATGTTTAATACTCTCCGGCCTTTTACCGTCCGTGCCTTTGTCTGTTATTATTACTTTTTTTTATTATGAAAAGGTTGGAGCGCTAATAATATTTTTGTTTAAGTAAATGCAACATAAATTTAAAAATAAAATAAAATAAATAAATAAATCAGCTTCACGCTGTATCCCGCACACAACAGGGTAGGCAGAGGCAACCTAGTGTTAAGACACTCCGTTCCCCACTTTCTAAAGAATTCTGAAGGCATTGTGGGTTGAGTGATAGAACTCAACACCGCGCTTTGCCTCGACACCAGAGCGAAGAAATGGAAATATACATCTAAATAAATATTTCATCTCCTCGAGTGGGGATCGAACCCACAACCAGTCGGTTTTACAGTCACACTTGTGCCCCTGCGCTACGACTGGCCTCATGCATAAATGTAATAATAACTTAAATTCTTCAAAATCAACAATTCACTATCTAAATCAATCCCGCCATACTATTTTCAGTCTCAATGACACATCCCTTGCAAGTGACAGACAGAAGGACACTGGGGACGGTAACCGAACCGACGACCCTAGAGGATGGTGCCACGCGACCTGTCACATGTGGCCTACCGTTGAATAAAGTTTTATTTAAACAAAAAATTATAACCGAATTCGCCATTGCGTGTGATTTGTGGTGACAATATGGAATTCAATAGTTGGGAATGATGAGTCGAACAAAAGTAGTAACAAAACAAATATTTCGTAATTATTATACTTGATAGTGCATTTTTTGTATTTAGTTATATTAAGTCTATAAATATAATAAACCTAATATTCAATTGATATAAAAAACCGAACAAGGGCGAGTCTGCCACAACCATCTAGGGTTCCGTAAAAAATTGGAGGTCTTAGGCTTTTTCTGAAATTCAGGTTTAGCTTACCCAGAGCCCTTTCATTTGAACCTCCTCACTTGAACAAGCGAAAATAATTCCTCGAGCAAGGAAAATAAATATTAAAAAATCGGAAAAAGTGGAGAACGGAGTGTTTTAACAATTCTCTTTACCTACTATACATAGATATGCGAGATACAGCGTGAAACTAAAAAATAAAAAAAAAACATTAAACACACACTATTAAGCATCACCTAATTCTCTCAGTCCATTGCACAGAGAGCGACATATGTACGTACCTACATACGAGCGCGTCGACTGTGAAATTCAATCAAAATATGAATGTAAAAAAGTATGGCCGACGTGATTCGCGTTAATTGCACTAGCTCCATTGCCTCTTACCCCATTATGGGAGCTGACGTTGTATTAATTAAATAAACAGCGCCGCCTTTTCCGCTTTTATATTGTGTATTAAAAATAATTATTGTTGACTCGTGTCAACAATAATTCACGATCTAGTTAGTACATCCTTGTTTTTTTAAAAGAGTTCAATGCATAAGATTATATTTAATATAAAGTAAACGACGTCTTGATTATGTATATACATTAGAAATGACAAAACGATCTTGAGAAGTTTAGCTCTGTTTTCAGCTTTACGCTGCATTCCGCCTGTAGCAAGGAAGGCAGAGGGAACCAAGTGTTAAGACACTCCGTCCCCCATAGCTCTGTTTGGAAGCCTTAATCTTAATAATCATTACACTCATATATTAACCAATTCACATATGTACATCGTACGCAGATATCAAACTGATTAACTACTTTTTCAAGTTAAACAAAAAAACAAAAAAAACACGTCGTCCAAAACAAAGTAGGGTAAACGCACCAACAAACGTCACCTGCCATTAAATCGAGCGCGCATCATTGACAAAACCCAAATTGAATGCGCTCCCTCTGCCGCTCTTACACCCGACCCGTCCGTGCCACTATTGAATAAATATTGTTTCTCGCGTATTGAATTATGTTGTTGTATTTGGGGAAGATTTGTATGAAAAAGTTTAAATTATATGCGTATAATACATGTGTCTAATATTTTTTTATTATTGTAATAAATATGTTAAAGTTATAAAGGATGTTGTAGTATTGATTACAGTATTAGTAGCTGCAAATGGCGGGCCAAGTGCGAGTCGGAATCACCCACCGGACGGAAAGACAGACGGACGGACAGAGAGACAGATCGACAACAAAGTGATCTTATAAGGAATTCTGGTTTTTTTTTCTTTTGACATACGGATCCCTAAAAATATATTTTTCGCATTCTTGACAAAATAGACAAAATGAAGCGTTGGGTTCCGCAACGCAACAAACAATGTTTTTTTAAGATTTTCTAAGATTCACGATCAGAAAATTAAAAAACAATAATTTGCTTATATCATTGACCTCATTTTAGAATTGAATCGAGAACCAATACAAAACATTATAATGTAAAGATTTATCTTTAGACACGATATACCTCAACTTTAAGTACCTAATATTATTATGTTACGATTAAACCAATAAAACGTGATTGCACTTTTGGGCAACACTTGCCGATATTTTTTTTTGTGAATGTAAAATGACTAAATGACTAAATAAGGCATGAAGTAGTGGCGCAAGAGCACAAGAGGCAAGCACGCAGTGGAAGTATCTTAATGGGAACTAGACGTCTAACAGGTTCCCTAGTTACCTCTGCCTACCCTGCTATGTGGGATACAACGTAAAGCTAAAAAATTAATCATGATAATGACAATGTTACAGCTGTAATGTAACTAAGTTAAGTCACTCGCCCCCTAACATCCGAATATGAGAAGCAAGCGCTAATAAAAAACAAATATTGGTATATCAAATAATCATCGAACCATGAGTTTTAATAAATTAAAAGTGTCCTCGTTAAAATTGTTGCCCAAAAGGTTGGGGTGGCAACAGCAGCGTTTTGTGTTTGACTATGGAAAAAATAATCAAAATATATTATAATATATAAAAATATAACAGTGATAATAACATATTTAGTGAAAATAGTTTTATTTTATAAGAAAAAAGTACGTTCAATTTTGTAACTATTAGATCTTCGGTGCTTCGGTCCAATTATGATTTAAAACGAGCAAGCTACGCATGCAAACGCTTAATGCATGCAAGGTTTGTGACAAATTGATTAGTTTATCTCTCCACACTGTTCTGAGATTTTATAATATGTAGGCATGAAAATAGGTCCACGTTTTTATCCTCAAAAGTTAAAATTAATAACAACTGCGTGCTGAATTCCGCTTACAGCATCGTAGGCCTAGGCACTATGTTATGACACTATGTTCCCCACTTTCAGCCCAATTTTCGACATATAGAGTGTTGGGTGGCGGAACTCAACGCCGCGCTTGTCTTCTTTCCAGAACAAGTAAGTGAAAATAATTTATTTCTTTGATTGAGAATCGAATCCACACACCTCGTTAATAAAGGAAACAATAAATAAAATACGAAACGCCTCTATACAAAACGCTACAAGCGAGACCACACTCGAGGGCCGCTCAAGCACCGCAGGACGGTACCAATCTCAAATTGAGAGAACATTTTAATTTAGCAATTGGTGGGCGTCACTGTCCGGACGACATGCTGTCTAATTATAAAGCGGCTCATTGGCTTTTTGATAATCAAAAGCTGGGGACCGTAATACGTTGACTTACTATGTTATTGTTTGCTTTGCCCTATAGTGATTACGTAGCTGAATAATTAAAGTATGGAAAATTAAATGTTTTCCTATAATTATTATTGGTGTCATTGTAGAGTAGTTTTGGGCGGTGTTTTTATTATACGCAGATATAATAAATTCAATTTTCAGTCAATAAAAAATTGTTTATATTTACCAACGTGAAATGCTGTCGTGGGTACCACGAAAAAGTATCGTTTCTTTCAAGTGGATCAAACGTGAAGTGTAAGACGAATTATCGGTAAATTTTGATTAACCTAGCCGATCTTATGCTAGAAATGAATAAAAGAACATAAAAACTCTTCTGCTGTAGTATAATGACTGACCGACCATCATACTACGCACAGCCGAACCTACTGGAACTAGAAAGTTGAAATTTAGCTAGTAGTAAGATAGGATTTCTCGAAATTCCTACACGAACGAAGGAATCCCGAATTTTCCAATTTTTTTTATTTTATATTTAAATCCACGGAAACAAAATTGCGGGCGACGACTAGTACTATATAAACGTATCCAACATAACAACTGAAGTGCAGAAACACTCCACATCTCATCACACAAACACCAAAAAGGAACCCAATCATTCCAACGCAATTACAGACGTAAAAGGGTACAAGTAAGTATTGTACAAGTATCGAAAGCTCTCGATCGTGGACAATAGACGCGAGCGGTGGAATTGTATTAACCACTCGATTCAATTACCACTTACCTCGATAATGGCATTATGCTCTTAGCGATCTTAGTGTCTGAGATTTCAAGTGAAAAATGAGAAAAAGTTTTAGTGTAAAGCTACACTAAAACTTTTTTGGGATGATTAATATTTTTCTGCTAATATAGTATATAATGATCTTGAATTTTATATTATTATTTACTAATGGAGCCTGTAATATCGAATACGTATTTTGTTTCTCGTTTAGCGAGTGATAGTATACTCGTATAACACTCGCTAAAGGAATAAAGTGGGTAGTTTGCACTAAGGATTCAAATAGTTTTGTCTTAACAATTAAAGGAAAAATCATATATATGAGGAAATTCTTTATTATCCCCATTAGACTGAATTCAATGTCGTCAAAGACGTTAAGTCATTTAGTTTCTTAAATTTAACAATAATCAAAAATTATTCGATGTTTTATGATTATTGTTCAAATTAATAAGATCACCAAGATTCGGCTAAAGTGTACCATCAAACATCATACTCGTATAATTTTGTACTAGCGATAATAATAAATAGAACACCATATATCATAAAAAATATGTAACAATAATCTTAATAGAATGGTACCACTATCAAATTGATTCTACACTGGATCCGAGAAGCTCAAAAAGCGTAATAATTAAAACCGTTAACACAAATAAATTACGACAACCAAAGGGAAATAAATTTTCATACAAAAGTACCATCGTATGTATGTTTAACCGATTTACACTTAATTATTGTTTCGATAATATCGTCCATACAACTAATAGTGACGTTGAAACTGCGAACGAGTTAAATGTATCCGATTAATCGATAATCACTTGTAATCTGGCGATTATTGATACATCATGGGGTCGCACAGAGTAGTTTACGAAAGGAATGTACCGTTTTACTTTTACTATGATATTAATAAAATAAAATAAAAAAAAGAATAAAAAAATAAATAAATAAAATTAATGAACACAACAACAACACAACGTATGTCGCTGTAGTCGGACATAGTCACCATTCACAGTCACAGTTCTACACAGTAGAGCGAATGAGCATTTAAACGTGTGCCAATTTTATAGATTTTAGTGTTTAATGTGGTAAGGTGAAATTTAAATCTAAAATATTGTAACTTTATTGAAAAAATGTCTATTCATATATGTTATTGTAATCAAAAAATACTCTGTAGTAGATTTTTTGTTGTTAATATAATATATTTTTATCTATCGATTTACAATAAATACATTTAACACTCAATTTATATAATCAAGCAATCAAATTAAACTAAAAAAAAACCAAATCAACAGATAAAAAATCATCAACTCCAAACGATATCTACTCTATGGCCCAGCAGAGTACCTACACAATAAGGTAAGTGCACCCATATGTACACAATGGAGTTACGCCGAGTCGCGTCGCTGTCACACACATGCTATGCTAACGTAAATATTGCATACTTCAGTTTACGAATGATATATTGTTGTGGCGACGAATATTACTTTTATTTATATTCCTATTTCTTTTGTTTTTCTTAGTTTCACGCTATATTCCGCACTAGCGGGGTAGACAATAGGTACCTAGTGTTAAGACACTCGCGTTCTCACTTTACGGCGAATTCTGAAGACATTGCTAGTTGAATGCGGGAACTCCACGCCGCGTTTTGTTACCAGAGCAAGGAAATGAATATATTATGTATTTAATTTATTCAAAAAGAGGCCGGTCGTGGCGCAGCGGCACGAGTTGTGGCTGCAAAACCGACTGGTTGTGGGTTCGATCCCCACTCGAGGAGATGAAATGTTTACTTAAATTTATATTTCCATTTCTTCGCTCTGTTGTCGAGGTTAAGCGCGGCGTTGAGTTCTGCCACTCAACACGCAATGCCTCCAGAATTCGGCAGAAAGTGGGGAACGGAGTGTCTTAACACTAGGTTCCCTCTGCCTACCCTGCTGTGTGCGGGATACAGCGTGAAGCTAATTTAATTTTTAATTTATTCAACGTTATTTTTACAAAAACTTTAAATAAAATGGATCATTTAAAAAATCAAATATTTGTTAGTGAAATACAGTAATTTCGCGAAAATAGCTCCTTTTGCTTTAACTCTTATGTTTTTTTCTTGTATTTCAGATAATTCTGGAATTACCTATAGATAACGATCGACAAAGACAACATTACTGGAAAAAGAAACTCAAGAATGTTTGAAGAATTACATGACACAGTATTTTTTTAGGAAACTCGGTGTTAAGACACTCCGTTCCCCATTTTCCGGCTAATTTTGAGACATCGTGTAGTTACCGGCAACATGATTTCTTTCCACAATTCAACATGTAGTCAGCTCAACACGTCATACAAAACAATGATTCGTCAGGCGAAACTAAAACAAAAGCCTGTACCAAAACATGTGTAGGTTTTAATTAAATGGGACTTTTGTAGAACTTTGATAGGGATAATTTCTTTATTTGTATTGACAGATTTCTCTCTCTCTTGTTTTTGTTTCAGTGACGTAGTAGTAGTGTGGGAGGGGTGTTTTTTTTTTTAAATAAAAAATAGTATTGCTTAGTTAAGTAAGTTGACATGTTCAAATTTTTTTATATGTAAAGTAATAAGTCAAATTCATTAAATGCTATTATAGTACTTTAAAATATTTGTTTTCACGTTTGTTTTCCCCATAGTCAAACTATACGAAAATTTAATTATTTTTCTAATAAAGATACAAAAAAAAATACGTCCAAAAAATTTAAAACATTCAACACTATACGTTTACTAATCAACTGTCATAGGATATATTTAACTATCTTTTATTTTTCACAAATTTCCTTACAAATATAATAAATAGTCTATAAAACACAATAGCATGTACTTATACCTACAAACGTTAGAAAAGCATTGAGCCCTGTGTTCCCTTCTACCCTACACTATGAAGGGCGAGTGCTAGTGCATTAGACAAATTAAATTATTATACACATTCGTGACTATTAAGATTATATATATATATATATGTATATTGTGACACTGAGATAATTTTAAATTTGGACACAAGAATATATGAATTTAAAATTATACATGCCAAGGTTGTGAGTTCGATTTCCGCTCAGTGGATTTCCATTTCCTCGCTCTGGTAACAAGGCAAAGCGTAGCGTTGAGTCTCGCCACTAAATATCTCGATAAAATTGGGAAGTGCGTAAGGAACAGAGTGTCAGAGTGTGTCCAGGTTTCCTTTGTCTCTTCTACAATATGTAGAGTACAGCCTGATGCTTAAATATGCTCTCTAGAGGTAGTATTATAATACCTGGAAGTGATAAGAGTATATGGAAGTCATAGTAGTATATATAATCTATAGGATTAACAAAAATTGTCATGTTTCAAATCTGTCAATCTAATCTGTGATTTGGCGATAACGATCAAACAAAATGTTCGAGTGACACATATATAATTAATAGCCTCTAATGATCATGAATAGATCAGGTCAGATCTAGGACCAGGACTTGTAACCCTAGGACCTATTATAGACAGTTTAGTCTTTAACAAATTAAAAATAGTAGAATAATTATTATATAATTATTTTCTATGTCACTTATACAATATATATTTTCTACCCGTTTTATCGCGTGATGTATACCTACATAAAATACGATTAACACATGACAATCTCTATGAAAAGAAAAAAATATATATATAATTTGATAAAAATAAATATACCCAATATGTCAAAATACACAAAATTTCACCTAAAACACTGGCTAAATTGAATTTTATTCTTAATCTGAGTACTTAAAAATCGTAATAGCCTCCCTTCCCCCTACCTACCCTACAACCTACAAGGGGCGAGCGCTAGTGCATTAGACAAATTAGATTATTACTAAGGCAGTGTATCTATCAAAGGAAACGTACGATACATTAACTACGTACCCACTAATGTATGTATGTATGTGTATGAATATATCATAAATTATATTTGCGTGCCTTTGATGTAAAGACGATTGTCTTGGGGATAGAAAATGAAGTGTACAGGACATTTTATACACGGATATTAACACCGGGCTGCAAATATTTTACGGTACGTATAGATTTAATTTGTTTGAAAAAAATAATATACGTTTATATGATTATTTTCTATATACTTACAACGAATTATTTATCCGAAATGAAAAAAAATAATAAAATAAATTTTAAACTTGTTTGCAATAATCAAATTTTGATGGCGTGGTGGATGGTGTGATATCCACATCAAAGTAAGAAAGCAAGTGAAAAGCAGTGAGGTAGGATCTGCAGTGCGATGTTAATGGGTTCGATCCCCATTCGGGAAAATGATTATTATACTTAAATTATTTTCCTATATAGATTTTCATATATATAATTATTTTAAAAATTTCTTCATTTCTTCGCTCTGGTGGTCGAGACAAAGTGCGGCGTTATGTTTCGCCACTCAACACGCAATGCTTCCAGAATTTGACGGAAAGTGGGGAGCGGAGTGTATTAACAGTAGGTTCCCTCTCTGCGTACCCTGCTGTGTGCAGGGTACAATTTGAAGCTGATTTTTAAATTATTTCTATTTCCCTGCTGTGGTAGTAAGCGTGGCGGGAAGTTCCGCCACTCAAGACACAACATCTCGAAAATTCAGAGAAAAGTAGAAAACCGAGTATCTTAGCACTAGGCTTCTACCTACATGGCTATGCGGTAAAAAGCACGAAGTTTCTAAAAAACATTAAAAAACTACCACTAACCTTATAATTTGATGCGCTCTGTTTCTCAGTAAAGCCAATATTTCCTGCTCTTCTTTGGAATCATCATTGTCGTCGTTGTGTATACGGCTCGCGCACAGTATGGAGTCTAGCGCGACAGACAGACTGTCCGCCAGTTGTTTAGCCAAATCCATTTCCCTTTGATCGGATTGAAGGTCCTTTTCCTAAAATAATGTATCATTATTTAAAATAAATATTTAATAGTTGTTTTTTTATACATATGTGGTGTACAAATAAAATATTAAGCATAAAAATAGTAAAGAACAATATATATAATACATTTAAAAATTGTGAGTGTAAAAAAAAATCAGAATATTATTAAATCAAATTAAAATAAATTTCATAGTGTGGGAATCGAACCCACAAACAGACAATTTTACTTTGTGCCACGACTGGCCTCAAATTATTTTGACAAAAAAGTAAATAAATATTTTTAACATTTTTAAAGTGTTGTTCTACACTTAGGAAAGAAAATTATTTATTTAATTTTTAACTTTAATAATATTCATTTAAATATTAAAGTAAATAAATATTATTAAAGTTAATAATTATTGACTTGTCTGTCAAAGTAATTAAGATACCACAATTTAGACAATAATCGTAAAAACCGCGCCGATTACAGCGCAATCGAAAAGTATCTGACTATATTTGCGATGATTAATGTTTTTTAATAAAAAAATCTTGTGGAGTATATTATCATTATAAGTGATATCGTGCTTTCACTAGGTTCCCAGGTTCCTGCCTACCCTGCGGTGCGGTATGCAGGATAAATAATTGGGTCATATGATTATTATGAGAGCAGTGGGCCAGCGCCTTAAATAAACGATACACCGCTCTGGTAAGAAAGAGAAACTCAATACGCAACGTCTCGAATTCAGGTGGAAAGCGGAACTGAGTGTTTGTGTTCTGTCTGCCTATAATTCCAAAAATAATCTTCTAGATAAAGAAAATCAATACCGACAAAAGGAAATATTTTATACTAGTAATACACTAGATTTATTTAGACATATATATCTAAATAAGGAAAGAAAAACCGTACAGCAGTGTAAAAATGCAACGCACGCCGACCATTAGACGAGGTTACGTAGGTACTGTATCAGAGCGATAGCACATTAGGGATTCGGTGCGTTTAAGTTGCGGGCGAGCTACTTGCATTACTACTAAGAAAGGAGGAAATTTGTACATAAAGTTTCTTCGATTGTTCTTCGATAATACATTTATCAAGAAATTTAATAAATGAATCTGAACTCGTATTTTAAGGTCGCATATCTCATATTGTGTACACAGAATTCTAAGAAATTTAACCATATCCGTAGAAAATGATCAAATTACAAAAGACGATGCGACAAAAGAAGGTAAAACGCGAGACATAAATTGTAGATTTAGTGACTAAGAAATACAAAATTGTTTTGAAAATAACAAATTTGGCACGCACCGTGATACTATCTGATGGTATTGGGACCGCAACCTCGTAAACAAGTAGATTTACTGCGACGTGACAAAAGGAAACAAAAACCAAAGATGATGTCAATGATAAACACAATTAACACGACAACTGCAAATGTCCTCACCAGGTACGACCTAATCAATGCGACATTATGGAATTGGAACAAACTGTGAATGAGAATGAATAGTTTTATTTTTATTCACCGATATCGTTTAAGGTGACCTTAATTATTATACGATTTGCAAATTTCGTGACATTTCCTACCAAAATTGTTCATAAATTTTACGTTAAATGATAAAAAATACGATGAGAACACGCGTGTCTGAGATAAAGATTTAAATATAGTATATATTGAGGTCACATTTCGTAAAAAAAATGTATTATAAATAAGGTAGTTTAGTATGAATCATTTAATTTTTAAATAGATTGTTATCTGATTTACACCAAAGCTACTACATACTATTACATAATTTAAAAATTTATAAGATTCGCTTATGAGAAGATAGGTTTTTTAGCCAACATAATACTTAGATAAATAAAAGAATTAATGATGCTAAAAATACTGTTAAGCAATTACAGATACTACGCTCATTTTGTCAAGATAAGGAAATCAAGAACTCCCGCAATTAACATATTGAACCAAATATCTTATGATACACAGATATACCGTATCGATATCGATAACGTAACGATGGTCCACATTTTGTTATGTGTCGATATTAACAAAATTACAAATGTATAAATCTTCAATAAAATCGATGTTACCCTATGTCAATAAAAGAATATGATCGAATAAGATGACATTTTTATTTAAATATCCAAATTCAAATAGCAACTTTTTGGATCGTTTAATGCAAACATTATCTCGTCAATTCAAGCATTTAAAATTGGTAGTTTATTAATTTTGTAAAATCAGAAACACGACCAAGTTCCCTTATTTATATTGTTGAATTATGATAAAAATCTAGATTCTTACAAAGTAAACGATAATGTGTATCTGGATGACTTAAAAAGTTATGCACTTTATTGTAGAAATATTTTCTTTTTCATATGATTCTAACATAAAACTAGAATTGCGTCTATAGTTTGCATTATGATGAGTGACTAAGAAAAGATTTCTAAAACTTCTAAAAAGTTCTAATGGTTGTCTATGTGTTAAATATAGGTATACAAAAGTTTTTTCGTTCCTCATTTTCCGCTGAATTCTAGAGGCATTGCATTTTGAGTGATGAAATTCAATACCACGCGTTTGCTTCGTTACCAGATCGAGGAAATGAAAATATAAATATTTCACTTCCTCGAGGGGGAATCGAACCCACAAACTGTCGCTATGACTATTCTAAATAATTTTTCATAAGATGTCATATTAATAATAGTCTTTAATTTTTCTCGATTTACTTTCTCTACATATATTTCGAAACCCAAGGTTTCGAAAAAAATTCAGTAATTCGTAAATAGTACGCCCCCAAAGAATCTTTGTTTAAGAGTTTATTTAAAAAAGTGAAATTTATTTAAGCAAAACACACATACATATTCAATAAAAATATATAATAGGCAAGTACAAAGTATAACGTGAACGCTCCATCTGGATGCATTAGCGCCGCTTTTAAGGCGCCCGCCCACTCACCGCTACCGGGAGCGCTCAGGGTTAACGCACTACACGTTTCTACTATTATTACATTTATTATTTAAAAATAAATATATATTTTTTGTTTGAACAGACCGACAAAGAATAAAATGGCAAAAAAATAGAACCAAATACATAACTACCTCTTTTTTTAATTTAATTATATATAATTTTACTGGAGATGTACTGGAATGTACAAAGGACCAAATATTATTTTCGAATATTTTAAGATGCAAGTCCAAGTTTTATAAAACTTAAATTTAGTAAGATTTTTTCCCTCTAAAACAAAACGACAGTGCTTATTTTACTACCCAACTCATATGCACTATATACAACTAAGTCACCAACCACTATGTAGAAAATTCTTTAAAGCAAATATAAACAACATTTTCAAAACACAATCAATTTATTAAAAAAAGACAATAAAAAAAACAATATGTACCAATGTTTACTATGTTCGTTCATGCCAAAGTTTGAAAAAAGTTTAGCAATGAAAACTTAAAATAAACCTGCCCTTCACTTCGTATCTATTTTAAACGAACAAATGCTTTGCAAATGCTTTTTAATATCTAAAAGCAAAATTGAATATAATATTTCATAATGCACACCCATCCCTACTAACGCAAAGACGCGACGTGTACTTTATATGATCGACCCGCGATGTTTAACCGCAACTTATACACATACCATCTTGTACCTATATATTATATATACGTATGTGTTATTATCATATATTTAGATATACAAGGTCACAGATACGTAAACGTACGTTACGTAGAATAAGTAATAATTTTTTTTCAGCTTCACGTTGTATCACGCACACAGCAGGGTTGGCAGAGGGAACCTATTTCATCATTTTCCGCCAATTTCTGGAGGCATTGCGTGTTGAGTGGCGGAACTCGACGCCGCGCTTTTCCCTCGACACAGAGCGAAGAAATGAAAATATAAATGTAAATAAATATTTCATCTCCTCGAGTGGGGATCGAACCCACAACCAGTCGATTTACAGTCACACTTAGTGACCCTGCGCCACGAATGGCTTCAAATTATCGACAGTAATAAATAAACAATAATATTATCTGTAAGTAATACCAAAATACAGAATAGTCAAACTGTTTCGGGATCAATACAAACTCGAAAGTCATAATTATAAAACTATAACGCTATGTTACGCTTTGTTGGCAATGTCTCAAATAATTCAAAAAACAACAGATTTCAAATATCTGTCAATACCCTGCTTCATGCCATATCTCAAAAACTACTTTAAAAAAATGATGAAACTTGGACTATTTTCGAAGTTGGTACTGTTTTCTGTCCCATTTAATCATAAAGAATCATCTCGCTATGAAATAAAATTATTTTTCTCTTTTTAAGGTCGTCTTAAGAGTAAAAAAAGGAAAGTAGAGTTAACTCGTATAATGATGTAGGTACTATTCTTTAAAATATTCCTTCTTCTGGTTTACTCAAAAATCAAAATACAGATTCTAAACACGAATAAGATTTGAAAAACTAAAATATATATATATTGAACCAATAAGATAAAAAATAACTTTACATAAGCAAAAATCAAATGACCGTCGAAAAATCAATCGCTAATACAAAAACATCGTAAAATACGCAAGTTAAACTACATCTACAGCTCAGTTGAAAAAGCTCAGCCGCCTTGAAGATAAACTTTCTTAACTTTTGAATACTGTTCACTTGGGAATGAAATATTCAGTCGTAAGAAAAAATCTTAATATTAAGCCTACACAGCTACAAATTGAAAGCGGCCACGATTTGTCGACCGTACTATATTATAGGTAAATGCTAAAACTACTGATTGAAGGACATCAAAACTAACAACCGGAAGATCGGCACCCTTTCTATTTGATAAAAAAAGTTTCATTTTGGGGTAAAAGTACCTACATAGTTACAAATTTACGTTTATTGCACATCAAAAGTTCGATATTCTTTCTTTAGTTAATATGCAATAATGAACTATATACACTATATATTCTATTCTTGAAGATTTTTTCTTTAGAGTTTGGAAGATTAAAAAGAAAACAACATTTTATTATTTATGTTCTGGAAATCAAAATATTTTTGATGTTTTCATAAAAAAAATTGATTGAAAATTGAACTGGAGTCAATCTGGATATCGTACAAGTAAACCGAATGAATGTAATATCGCATTACATTTACATTCAGTAAAAATCTACATCAAAGAACACTGGTTAAAATTTGTCTCGCTATACAATAGAAATAAGAAATAACCAAAAAAAATTATGTACAATTTTTACTTTATGAAATATGATAAGTTTAATAAAAATATTGTTTTAATAGTACTTATTTTACGGACGGACGGACTGTCTTAGAACGGATATTTGTTGTTTACAATAAATGTATATATATATATATAAATAAAAAACTAGTTAAATTAGTAAATAATAAGAGATTTATTTGATTTACTTTATGATAAATCCGTCCTTTAATTTGACCAACAATTTTAGATAACTATCCTACTTACATAAAATGTGATTCTAACGCCATCTATTATCAAAGCTATAAAAGCTCCAAAAACTTTGCACAATAGTTCCATTTCAACTTTGCATATAGTAATACAAAATGTCAATAGATGTCGTTCTTTCAAAAAAAAATTATCCTTGCATATCTTCTGTACTATGCAAGATGAGTAGACAAAATTTATATATATTTAGAGAAGGAACCTAACGCATGACTTTACTGTTGTATATTTTTTATAAACTGTATAAGCAGAAGTGAAAGATGAGTGAAATACACATTTTTACCGATACATGCAGATTCACTCGATGGGAATAAAACCGATAATTTCGACAACGAAATGTTCCCATACATTTAAAAGTTTATAAAGTAGCATATTAGTAATGTAACAAAGTTTATTATGTACCTTATAATTAAGTTTATCGCACTTTAGAAATAAGTTGAAATGTAATTAGTAATTTTTTAATTAAAACAAATTGTAAAAATGAATACTGAAAATATCAACAACAAAAACAACTCATCACCTCCCCACCGTCACATCATTATTGTTATCAGAGAATTAGTAACAGTCACAACAACAACAACAGCAACAACAGTAACTCCAGCTCACCATCTGTCGCGCCAGCAGCGTGGCGTGGTGCACGCAGGTGTTGGTGGCCAGCAGCTGCGCCGCGGTGGCCGCGCACGACACCATCACGCGCGACACCAGCGTCACGCCCGTCGCCAAGCATCTGGTGGACAAACGAAAACTCTACAAACCACTTAACAAATTGCGGATGTATTTACATTTCGGATTTATAATCAAATATAATACTACCTGTAAAAAATATCTTTTCCTCGCTTTAGTAATGAGGCAAAACGCTGCGTCGAATTCTTCCACTCAACACGTAATGCCTCAAGAAAGTAGAGAATAGAAGCCATCTGCCTGCCCTACTTTATACAGGATATAGCGTGAAGCTAAATAATAAAAACAAAAAAATACTAACTTGGGTGATATAGGAGGATTTAGATTTTCCTTCTCAGCAGCAACAGTCAACATCTGAGCTATAACTTTAACAGCTTGAAACCTTTGCACCGCAGTTTTTTCCGTCATGTTTTGCTACAAGACAATAAATAGACATTATAATTTATTTATTAAAAAGTACAAATAATAAAAATATATATATATATTTTAATATTTTGAGCATTATTTTTTAATTATATTACACATTTCAAAATTGCACAAATTAAAAAAAAAATCTTTTTATCCAAAAATATTTAGAGAAATATCATATTTTTTTTATTTCTATAAAAATTCTTACAGGATTCAAAACGGCGTATATACGAGTACATATGAAACCTTTTAGGGCGATATTCGCAGCGGCACAGCGTCTGGCTGTAAACGCGATAGTTGTAACTTTCTATTTAGGGAAATAAATTATTTGCATGTCCTCGCTCTGACTGCAATGTCTCAAAAAAAGCTCTGTATGGAGAACGGAATGTCTAAACATTAAGTATTCCCTCTGCCTACTATACAAGTGCAGCAGCGTAAACCTATAAAAAATAATAAAAGAAATACCTTTTCATATCTTTCCATTAATCTATATAATTCATTCATTTGCCTTTCCAAAAATGGTAGATCTAAATCCATTTTAACTTTCTTATTTCTTTGGTTACTTCTATTTAATTCTAGAAAGGAATTCATTTTAGCCTTTTCTTCTGCGTTCTTCTTCTTTCTCTTTTTTTTACTCTCGACTTCTGGAGCTTTCTCTGAACTATTGCTTGTATTTGCTTCGTTATGTTCCATATTTTTGTATGTATCATTGTTTTTATTTTTACTATTATCACTTACATTCATTTCGTTAGTATTAGTGATTTTAGTATCTTTACTATTATTGTTTGTATTTAGTTTATTTTCTTTAATTTTTTTGATAGCTCCATTACTATTCAATTTATCATCATCTCTATCATTAATGTTACCATTAACAACGGCACTAGTTTGATCATTAATTTTATCACTAGTTATATTATTGCTATTATCATCAGTTTTAACTTCTTTAGCGTTAGCGGTGTCATCTATTTTGGCTGATTTAGCTTTCTTTTTCTTTTTTCCGATTTTATCCTCGCCATTTTCTACGTTATTTACGTGAACAGTAACGTTAAGGTCCCGCAATAAGGGCGCTATAATATGTCTTATTGAACTGATAACTCTGTACACTTTACTTGTAACAGGATTTAGGAATGTATCGGCAGTTGTGATTGTATCATCAAATATTGGATTTGAATTGCCACTGTTAAAAAAAATCACTTATTAAAAAGAAAATATATTTATTAAATATTTTTTAGGATCGATTTTCATCCAGGGAAGTGAAATACTTTCATTTTTCAGCTTTGGCAACAAGAATTCAACACGCAATGTTTCGTTAATTAAAAAATAATACAATATATCTCATTTCGTATTTTTTTTTTTCAAAAATAACTAAAATACTACTAATTAAAATTTAAACCAAAATGTTCCATCTATATATGGCATAATCAGATAAATTTCAATAGACAATTTCACCATAATTACAATTCTTATATTGAAAAAAAAAACTTGTTATAAATAACAATATAGCAAAAATGTAGTACTAGTTACGAGGGTTGCAGATGGAGGTTTAGCGAAATACGATTTATATATATATATTTAATTTATTTAGTTTAAATTTTACATAAAAATTAATTCTAACTTATAATTACTGTCCTCAATGTTAGAGGAAAACAACGCGAATGGGAAAAATTCCATTCCCACCGTTGTCCACCCGATCTCCTTATTCATCATTTTGTTGCGATCGGCCGCCTATCAGACGGACGCTCGTTTTTACGTAAAATAATTGTTCCGCCTGTGACACCGTTCATAACTATGTAACATCTCCCTCCGCAGAACAGCAACTATTCTTGAGAGGGAAAAGTTGCTGAGATTTTGTTGATATCAACTATAACTTCATGGGGGTTAATTGCAGCATCCATTCCGTGTTCATTATTATGGTCTGTTGATTCGTGTGGCGTGGTATTTTTTGAGGTTTGAAGCCAAAATCGTTTGTAAGCAATTCCAAAACCAAGTACACTTGCAATAATTAGTATTAAGTAAATTGGAATCGTGGTATGATATATTATATTGTCGTTGACTTTATTTAATTCAACTGGTGTCTGCAGGGCCAATCTTGAATTAATTGAATGAAGTTTCTGGAGGTTAATAGAGTTTAATACTATTGCTGATGTTTTTGTCTCTCTTGGGTCTGGGGTAGTAGGCAGTTCTATTATGTTAATGGCATAACCTTTCACATGATCATTAGAATTTTCAATAGTAAAACTTGGTGTCTTGACATTGCAGTTAACCGGTATGGTGATAAGAAAACTCCCTTGCACAGTTTTATATATTTCATGAGCACAGAAAATTTTCACTTTTGTTGGATTTGGGAAGCTTAAGATGTAATGCTTCTCATCTAATTGTTCTATTGCTTCATCTTTGAGTATCACATGAGATGTTTTGCAAGATTTGTCAATTTCGTGAATTTTGATTAAGTGAGTAATGCAGTCTGGTTTTTCTTGAATGATGTAATTGATAGGCTTTTTACAGAGGTATAAAAAATTTATCTTCGGGCATTCAGCCTCTATGTACATCGAATTATTACTGGATATTGCTAGAAACGGTTGGTTAGGAATTAGGATTTTATTATATTTGTTGGGAACAACTGATAGTCGGTAAAGATCATAGGACTGGGGTAGGGTGATTGGAACTTTTAAAACTAAAACTATCTTATCCGCGACATAGAAATAACCTAATTTAATAATATCATAATAATATCTAGTTTCTAAGCTAAGTATTTCATCTATTGAATATAAAAGGCTAAGTTTCCTAATCATTTTCTTAAGCTCTACTACACTAATAATAGAATGAGGAGTGCTCAATGCACGAATGAAACCTAAAGTATTTTCTATTCTATAAAGTTCCTCATATAAACTATCTATATTATCACTTATAACCATAAAATATTGAGCCATATGAGCATAAATTTCTACATTATCGGCATTTTTTATAATAGTATTAAGAATTTTAGTTAAATTATTCTGATTTTGAACAATGTTATCAAGGATTTTAGAACTATGAATGGACCACTCTTTAGCTAAGCTAATATGCTCATTAATTTTTGATTCTAATTTATATTCATTATTTTGAAGTGTTGTTATAGCATTATTATACCTAATTGCATCAGTGTAATCAAGGTTTCCGGATATACTCTTGATTACAGATCCCAAACCATTGATGAGCCCTCTTTTAACACGATTATGCCCAAATGTATTCAAAAAGCTGATTGCTCTGTCCAATTTATTTTCAAGGTAATGCAGATGAGGTTCATAAAGAGATGAAGATTTGTTATTCAAATATAATTTAACATCGGATATTTGGATTTTAGTCAATACCGTTTGATTTCTAATTTCGTCTAAATCTATACTATTTAAAAATGAATGATAGTGTGATATGATTTTTGTATTGCCTAATTTAAACGGAAGTATTCCAGGGCCAGATTCCAAAGAATCAATCGTTACATCCTGTCCTTGCGCTTGATGGAGTAAAATCATTAGAATTATCCTGAAACAAACGAGTACTTTTAGGCACCCGTTTCAAACGGGATTTAGGTACAGGGCCTCTTTTTTTCCTAGTATATATATGTATTGGTAAATTAGTGACGACTGTATCATGTATGAAACGAGAAGCTAATTTTTGTCTACTGGCCAAAGGATTTCTTATAAATACTTCTTGGTTAGGGAGATATTCCTCTGTCGGTTCACGGGTTTTATTAGCATTATCAATTATTTCAGTACGTTTTTGCAAAGCCGTTTCGTTAATAATTTCCAATATCTTTAACATTTTTTTACGATGTTCTCGAGTGTACTGCTGTAACAAATATTCCGTTAAATTCATATCTAAAGGATCACGTGGATCAAGATGACCAGTGATTATATCAATCGGTCTACAATTTGTAAAACTATGTATAGCGCTGTTATAACCTAATATTGCATATGGCATAAGATTAGTAACCATTTCCGTTCTATGTTCTAATTTTAATATACGCAAGTGTTCTAGTAAAGTTGAATGTAGTCGTTCTACCATACCGTTTTCATTAGGCGTATTCGGACAACACTTGTGATGGTGAATTTTATGCAACCTAGCAAACTCTGAGAAAAGTTGATTAGTAAATTCGGGACCATTATCTGTTATTATCATTAAAGGAATTCCGTGATGCGTAGAGAACAGTAATAAGCCTTGAATTACACTAATTGCTGTTGCATCTCTCAAAAAATAAGCCTGTGCATATTTAGAGAATGCGTCAATTATTGTCAGATATTTATGGGTTTCAACGCTAAGTAAATCTAAATGTACAACTTCGAAAGGTTTTGTGGGTGGAGGTACAATTTGAAATTGGGGCCTAACTGGATTTCTATCGTATTTAGCCTGACCGCAAATATTGCATTCATTAATAAGCTTAGTTACATGTTCTCTCATACCGGGCCAAAAATATCTTTGAGATAGTGATAAAAAACATTCATTGATGCCTCTGTGGTTAGTTTTCCCTATATGATATTTTTTTATGATTTCTTGCTGCTTTAAGTAATCTTTAACATTTTCTATTTCTTTTTTTGTTAGAACTAAGACCATTGCCGAATTAACAAAATTCTTTTGTATAATAGGTATAATAGAATACATTTCTAATATTGGATTAATTAAAATGGCCGTTTTTAACTTCGGTTTAACATGATCTCTAATAGCATTTATTACATCAGTTTCTAGGTTTAATTTTGAAATTTGAATACAGGTTCTAGTAAAATTTTCAAATGGTTTTGAAACACTATGTCTACTTTTTATATCATCTACAATGTTAAATATGATTTGATTATGAAATTTGTTTAGGGGATCATCCGTAATAGGGATTTCTAAGATAGGATTTTCCGCATTACTATTAATACTGTCAGTGCGTGAATCAGCACTTTCAGTTCGGGAATCAGAGTTGGTGGTTTGAGAAGTGTTAACAATAATGGAACTAGATTCTTCAATATTAATTTCAAGCCTGGATAATGCATCGGCATTGGTATTAACTTTGCCTTGCTTATAATGAACAGTAAAATCGTACTCGCTTAATCTTAACTTCCAACGTGTTAATCGTGAGTTAGGTTCTTTTATATTCATTACCCATTGCAAAGGACGATGGTCAGTTATTATTCTAAATTTTCTGCCAAAAAGGTAAGGACGGAAATATTTGGTTCCCCATACAATTGCTAACAGCTCTTTTTCTATGGTACTATAATTTATCTCACTCGTGTTAAGAGTGCGCGAGGCGTACGCTATTGGCCGATCAGAACCTATGGGTCCCTGTGAAAGAACGGCACCAATTGCCACATTTGAAGCATCTGTGGTAAGAAGAAATTCTTTAGCAAAATCCGGATATTGCAAAATAGGATCGTTAACGAGAAGAGTTTTGCATTTTTGAAAACATTCTATATAATTTTTATCTAACGTAATTTTGGAACCTTTCTTTAAGCACTGCGTCATAGGCTTAGTTATTTTAGCAAAATCGGGTATGAATTTCCTATAATAACCAAGTAATCCTAAGAATCTTTTTATCTCTTTAGGAGTTCTGGGTAAAGGATATTTTGTAATTGCTGATATTTTATCTGGATTGGGTTTAATTCCATCTTTACTTATAATATGACCTAAGTAAGCAGTTTCCATTTTTAAAAATTCTGATTTGTCCATTTGAATTTTAAAATTAGAATCGCGCAATTTTTGAAAAACTTTACCTAAATTGATAATGTGCTCCTGAAGGGATGTACTAAAGACTATAATGTCATCGAGATAAACTAGACAAATAGTGTTTTGTAATTCCCTTAAAACATTATCCATTACCCTTTGGAAAGTAGATGGACTGTTTTTTAATCCCATAGGCATTCTAAGAAACTCAAAATGTCCATGTTCCACGTTGAATGCTGTTTTTTTTATATCTGAGGGACTCATTTCAACTTGATAGAAGCCACTAGCCAGGTCTAAAGTAGTGAAGTATTGGCAATTACCCAATTTACCTAAAACATCTGCAATATTTGGAATGGGATATTTATCGTCGATAGTTTTTTCATTGAGCTTTCGAAAATCTACTACGATTCGCCACTTGGTCTTTCCTGACGCATCAGCTTTTTTGGGAACAATCCAGATGGGAGAGCTCCATGCAGAATTCGAAGGCCTAATGATACCTTGCTCTAGCATTTTTGATATCTGATCTTGTACCTCCTCTCTATGAATATATGGGTATCTGTAACTTTTTGTATAAACCGGTTGCTCATCAGTAGTTGTAATGGTATGTTTTATTTTATTAGTAAAAGTAAGGGGTTCTCCTTCAATGTAAAATATATCAGCGTATTGTGTACATAATGACTTTAAATTTGCACGTTCTTCAGCATTTAAATGATCAGTACGCAAACGGGACAGCACGTCTTTGACTCGATCAGATGACTGTTCTGTACGCATACACTGAACGTTGAGCAATTCGGCAGTAACCGGTCGGTCCATAGAAAAAACTAAGTCATGACGTGTGGGATTTGTTACTTCTAGAATACCTCGGTTATTTGAAACTTTAGTGACGCAATTATTAACGATGCAATTAGAAATATTCTGTTCAGAAATCCAAACATCGCCTTCAGAATGATTTATAGGCACTCTGACCAACTTAGAAGAATAGGCCGGAATAATAATTTCATACAAATTACAGTTTCTTGAATCATACATTGATAAAGTATTTTGAGCATTACGCGTTTTCAGAATTTTATTTTTTAAATCTATATTAGATTCAAATTTTTCAAGCAAATCTAATCCTATAAGGCCATCAAAAAATTCATGAAATTTATATATAAATAACGTTATATAATCAGATTCATTAAATTCACTAAAACATGGTATGGTTATAGAAAAATCATTACGAGTTGTAGCGTGAATATTTGTTACCTCAAACGGATCGTAATTGCATAAAATATGTGGGAAAAATCGCTGCACAGTTTCAGGACTAATAAAAGATTGATTTGCTCCTGTATCGATTAATAATCTAAGAGGTGGGTTCTCTATATTAATATACGGTAAGTGTCGTTGGGTCTGTAAATTAATTTCTATTTTAAGATGTCTGATTTGGGATCCCCCTGAAAATTTTGAGAGTGAGTGGTGGAATCAAGGTTATCTAAGTGCTTTATATCTTCTTTTTCATGAACCTCTGAGCATCGAGGTGGTTCATAATAGTCGTATTGGTCAACAAAGTAAGGATAACCAGAGTAATATTCGTCTTGGAAATATTCATGTGGTTCGTAAAAATCGTTATAATTAATTTCCCTACTTTTAAAATAATTGGTTGGTGGTGGATTGCCCATTTTAGACCAATCCCAAGGTTGACGGTTAGGTGTCGGCTTAGATACGTAATGGCTTACACCGCTCATTGGCTGTGGGGAATTATTAGTTTTTTGAGTGAAATTGTTACTGTGGGATCTATAATTAGGTGGCGGGGCACTAAATATCTGTTGCGTTCTAGTAGGGCCACGTAATTCAGGTCTCTGCATTCTCCAAAATGGTACTGGCTGTTGCTGAGTAAATATCTGTCGAGATGGCCCCGGGGTATTATTAGAATTTAGTCCATTATAAAAAGGTCGTGAAACTGGCATCGATATTGGTTGTGGCATATGGCCATAGTGGAATTTGGGAAGCTCACTTACCTGATGGTGAGACTGCGATCGCCTACCGGGAACATTTTCGTTTCGTTGCTGTAAATATAACGTGTTCATCTCTTCATGAACAAATTCTAATGCTTTTTCAATAGTGTCAGGTTGCATGCAACGTATTCTAGAGCCTATTGGATCTCGAAGTCCACGCAAAAACGATTTTAAAGTTAATTTTTTATATAAGGATCTCTTAGATTCTATAGTGCTTTCAATAGTTTCATGCAAACTGACGTACGTCATGATCGTACTAAATAAATTTTGACATTTTTCATAGAATTCTTGGGGAGAATTCGAACCTTGTGTTAAAAGAGCCAAATCGTTATAAAGAGAGGTCTCATCACGGTGATCCGCAAAATTATTAATTAATGAGCTTCGAATACCAGCCCAACTTTCAGGTATCCCGTTTGAATTGATCATGCGGGCGGCGGGCCCGGATACTTTATTTAAAATTCCATTAATTAACGCTAAATTTTTTAATTGTTCACCCGGCTGATCAGATATAAATTGATTAACTAATGCATCGCAAATTCTTATAAATCGTGTTAAAATATTCGGATTTCCGTCGAATTCTGGAATCAAACGGAGAGCTTTATATATATCTTCTAAATCTGCCATATTGCCTAAGTTGCTGATATCTATATTATCACTATGATTAATATTTCTATTAGAATCTAAAATTTTTTGTCTTGTAGTAACTAACCTAGAGGTCTGAGATTGCCGTGGGTAGAAAATTTTGGATAATTATTAGGACTAACTTAGGAATACAAGGAAAGCAACTCCAGAAAAATTCTAAAGTACTTTAAAAAAATCGTACCTCTTTTGTATCTATGTCTTGATACGCCTCCACCACTGCACCACGATGTAGTTTCGAGATAGCCGATGTCCTTGATCAATTCAGTGACTTTTTTCCCGGCTATCCTACCGACTGCGCCAGTTACGAGGGTTGCAGATGGAGGTTTAGCGAAATACGATTTTTATATATATATTTAATTTATTTAGTTTAAATTTTACATAAAAATTAATTCTAACTTATAATTACTGTCCTCAATGTTAGAGGAAAACAACGCGAATGGGAAAAATTCCATTCCCACCGTTGTCCACCCGATCTCCTTATTCATCATTTTGTTGCGATCGGCCGCCTATCAGACGGACGCTCGTTTTTACGTAAAATAATTGTTCCGCCTGTGACACCGTTCATAACTATGTAACATACTAATATTTATTTACTATTATCATAATATTTATTATTATTGACTTACGTAGCAAGTAGCTTTTGCTTAAGTTTTCTGGCCTTCTTTTTGATGGCCTTTTGTTTTTCTCTTTCTTTTCTCTCGAGTTCGAGTTTATTGACTTCTTCAACTTCTTTTGGTGTTTGTTCTTGACTTTCGGACGTTGTCTAAAATAATAGTAAAGTTGATATTGAAGTACGTATTCAACGGTTCATAATTATTATGGTTTAAATAAATAGAAATCTTCTATATATTTTTTTACATTAAAAAAACAATAGAAAAAAATTAATTATAATATAAATTTCAAATTAAAATAATAAATAAAGAGATATTAAGAAAATTAAGTTGTTCTCTCTAAGGACAACTCCTTAGAGAGTTTACTACGGTCGAAAATCCCAGGAGCTTGGCAAATACATCAAAATTAAAAAAAAACTTACATAATTTTAACATATTACATTTTTATTCTGTAACATGTCACATTTTTTTTCCAATAATAATCAGTTATGAAAGAAAACTTTGAAGAGTTCTCTAACGGGTCACAGCATTTTTATTAAATTTAAATTTCTTATCTAATTAAAAAAAAAAACTATATAAAGACACATTATCACCTTGAAGCCATCGCGACGCAACGGCGTCTGATTGTAATAACAACGGTTGTGGTTACTATTCCTATTCATTTACATTTCCACAGTGATAACAAGACAAACCGCAGCGTTAATTTACTCCACTCACCACGCATCTTCTATAAAATTTATCCAGCGTGCGTGGGCCATGAAATGTCTTGACAGTAGTATCCCTCTACCTACCCTCCTAGTGAGCAAGGGTAGGAAGTGCCCTTTATCTATCCTGCTTCAGCAGGATATAGCATAAAACTAAGATCAAAAAAATGAATAATACCTATCTAATTAAATAAAAGTATAAACCTCACCGGTTGCCTGTTCCCAGTAGTAGCTTTCTCCCTGATAGCTTGCAGATGCGACTCCAGCCGTTGTTGGCTCGCGTCCTGCTTGTCTCTTATACGAGAACGAAGAGCGTCAGCTTCTAATTCCGCTGCCGCTGCTAACGCTGATAAACGGGATTTCACACCTTCCGCCTGTTATATTAAATTTATAGAAAAAAATATATGTTAATTTTTTTTTCTTTTAACTTTCCGAAATTTCATATACAATACCATTTTTCAATACCATTTTTTAAATTGTGCAGTGTGTGAGGAACGATATGTCTTAATGACAATAGGTACTAAATATTTATATTTTTATATAAAAAAATACCAATTTTACTTTTGTATAATAATTAAATACATTTAGATATGACAAAAAAAATAGAAAAGTATGAAAAATACAAAGTAGATACCTATAGTTTTAACCAGTCATAGTTTACCTACTGTAATTTTACGATAATGCTCACAGCCCGGCTAGCTCAGTCGGTAGAGCATGAGACTCTTAATCTCAGGGTCGTGGGTTCGAGCCCCACGTTGGGCGATACTTTTTTTGCTGTTTTTTTAATTTTTAATATTATTTTTAAAATGTTTATAGATAAATAAAGAAAGTTACTAAATTAAAACTTTTGTTGAACGTGTTTAAGTTCTTTAATCACAGTGTATACTCTTCTTAATTCAAGATTAGAAGAAAAGAAAGGTGGATAATGGACTTTTTTTATTATTTTTACAATATAACTCTCTATATAAAGCTTAAACGGGAAAGCTTTAATTTAACATTTTTTTTAAAGTGTTATTCCACACTTAGGATTTATTTTTATAAATTTTCTAATAGTTAATTAAAAAAGAATAATGAAAAATGATTGGTGATGCAAGTTTATAATATAATTTTGTTCATTTCATTAATTCATTCAATTTTATATAGTTTGTATGCATATGTATCACTTAACAGATTTTTAAAGATAGATAAGTTATTGAGCGCGGCCGTAAGTGTCATTTTTTTCTTAGAGAACCAATTGACGCGGTCAAACGCGTTGCTGTAACAACGTCAATTTATACAACTATACAGAGTTTTTATCTTCACCACTTTAAATGAAAGCACAGTTTTAACTATTCTATAAAAGTGATAATATAATTAAAACTAAAGACCTCTTAAACAATACATTTTGCCAAAAATAAAAGTGATTTAAAAAAAAAAAGACCAATAAAATTATCGTTGTAAAATAAAGGAACCATTTGCACACAGACACTAACCTATCAAAGCGGCAATATCGCACACGATCAAGTTACAAAATCAAGTCTTAGTGTTTTAAGTTAGTTGAACGCTATAACGCAATTGCTGTTTAGGTTCATTATAGAAAATAGGTAAAATTGCGTAAAATAGAATGAGAGATATCCCATTCTCGTTCTGGTATGTATTACAAAAATGAAAAATAGCAGATCGGCAACGTTCAGTAGTTATTTTGTAGCAGTAAGTGTTTACGTTATTGGTATCTGTTAGTAACTGCGTCACACGAAATACAGGTATGGATAAACATCGTGAAATGAAAAAAAATCCTACGTCTAAACTGATGACGAATTTTGATTAATTTTTTTAGCTATGGGTTTGAAATATTTTACCTTATATACCGTAAAAGGAACGCAGACGCTTCGACGCTGTATATTGTCAAATATATAGTAGTGTGTGTCATAATTAATAATAATAATGGAATGTAATTTTATGTTGTAATTTATTATTTAACAAAAATATATAAGCACTCTGCACTCCGTCTCAATGACCGCATGATAAAATGAAAATACTTGTTCTTTCAAAAAGAAAAAAAATATACTAAAAACGTTGTGTATCTGTACGTAGATAGTGGTTTACATTAAAACTATAAACATGAAGTAATATAGCATACAGTTTTTTCGATAAATGAACAAAACCAAAAAAAAAAGATGAATTCAAACTGGTAGTTTTTAAATTAGCGTGTTCAACTAAATTAACCCTTCTACAATATCTACAATATTAGTATAGATACAGTATAAGCTTGCCAAATGGCCGCGACTCGTCGACCGTACTATAGCTCACCTTCTCCCTGGCGGCGTCGTCTCTCTGCGTGCGTCTTAGTCCACGTAACTCTTCCGCTCGCGCCCCTCTCTCCTTCCTCCTTTCCAAGAGTGTTTCCACGTGAGCTCGTCTCGCCGCCTCTAGTGCTTGTCGACGCGCACCTACTGCTGCTTCTCGGGCTGCTTTCACTTCCTGTAAACATATATTATAATTATAAATGACACACATCCTACATTTATCTCTTTAAATACCGACTGATAGCCGGCCAACAGACTTTCGTAACATTATGACATCTGTTTTTTTAAGTAAGTTTTTTTAACACTGTATCCCACATATAGCATGATAAGCAGAGGGAATCTGGGAACTATATTTTTTTAGATACTTCATTCCCATAAGGACCCCACGTTGCAGCGATGAAATGAGAATATTAAATGTTTCATTCCCCCCAATGGGAATGAACCCACAACCGTCGCATTTATATGTTAATAGTCGCACACTTATGCCCTATAGCCACGACAAGCTCCCTGTGCCTTCTTTGCTATGTGTGGATACAGAGTAAAGCTAAAAATAAAAACTAGATTCCACTCTTACCAGCTTATTTAATCTATCTCTCCTCATCTGACGCAATCGGGTTGTATGTGTTCTACATTGTTCTAGAAACTCGTGCCTTCTGTTCTCGGCCTCTAATTGCTTTATGAAGGCTATTTCTCGAAGTTTCTCTTCTTCGTCGTGGGCTTTTCGGACAATGTCCTGGAAGGAAAATGGTTTAAAATAATATATTTGTAATTGCTATAACCTAAAACATATATATATAAAATGTCAATACTTTCTATATTTTTTTACAACAATATTGATTTATGTTAAAAACCTAATTATTTTAGAGGAAAAACAAATTAAAAACGCACTTACACTTGATATGTCCATATTAACTTTTTATAACAAAAAATCGTTTTCATATGTAATCAAACCAGTAAAAACAGAAAGAGTAGAATCAAATCCTAAAACTATACCTTAACAACTATCAATATATTTAATTCAAAAAGCGCGAATTCAGGTCCCGTTATTTTATTTTTTTTATACGTTTTCTATTTATTTTTTTATATTTTACTATCCTTGTGTGGAATAACATAACTTAAACTAACTTTTAAATGTTGATCGCGATTTTCAGCCGCCTTCTGTAAACGCCTCTCCATTCTCATTCTCTTCTCTTCTATCAGTTGATTTTTTGCAACCTATTAATAAAAGAAAATCAATATAATAATTAATAATATATTACATTCTGTGCGCTTTTGCATTAGTGAGTGTTTGCATTAGTGTGAGTGTTCAAATATAGTATATGTGTCACATGTGCGGCCTAAACCGGATTATATTGCCTTTTATCAATCGGCCTACACCTCTTGTGCTGGTAGCAACATTACATATTTAATTCTTCATTTTTTATTTTTGTGTTCAATTTATTAAAAGTGAAAAATAAACTTGGCACTATCACCGTACAAGAATGGAAAACCAATCATTACAAAAAGACAACAAAGACTAACTTTATAAATTACATTTTTATATTATTACCTTAACTTCCTCCACTCTGGCCAACAACTGGTGTATTTTCTTGGCTCGTTCCGTTTGATATTCTATTCTTTGACGTTCAGCGCGAGCTTGTTTTGCTTGAAGCCTGAAATTTAAAGAAAATGATATATACTCTTGGTTTGTGTTATTTCAATACATTTTTTTTCTTTATTTGTATCAGTAATAAATAAATGTTAACATAATGTGACTTTTAAAAAAGAAACAAATGTATGTTTGCATATACTTAACAATATATGATTTAGCGATATTTTATTATATTTTACAATCATGACGTAATAAGTCCAGTTGATCTTTATAACAACATAAAAACTATTAAACAAACAGGAATAATTTTTATAAAAATTTTAACTATTTTCCAAAAAAAGTATTTTCCTTTTTCCAGAATAGCATAACACACAATATATATTAAGAATGTATAGAATAAATAATAAAAATCCAATTTGAATAATAATAATCCCCTACCTCCGCAAAGCGTCTTGCAGGCTCCCCCGTCGTTTTATGCCTTGTGACAATTTGGCATGTAATTGTTGAGCGCGACCTGAAATTTTTATATTAGGGAAAATTATCAATCAAATCAGCCTATTTCGGTCCACTGCTGGACGTAGGCCTCCCCCAGGGTGCGCCAGAGCTCCCGATCCTCCGCCTTCCGCATCCAGTCGAAGCCAGCAACCTTCTTCAGGTCGTCGGTCCATCGTGCTGGAGGGCGCCCTACGCTACGCTTTCCGATCCGCGGTCTCCACTCAAGGACTCGTCTGCTCCAACGGCCATCGGTCCTTCGACAGATGTGTCCAGCCCATTGCCATTTCAACGTGCTAATTCTGCGAGCGATGTCGGTAACTCCGGTTCTTTTCCGGATAACCTCATTTCTGATTTTATCTTTCAAAGAGACTCCGAGCATAGCTCGCTCCATAGCACGTTGCGCGACTTGAAACTTGTGGACTAGACCGACTGTTAGTGTCCACGTTTCGGCACCGTAGGTCATGACTGGCAGAACGCACTGGTTAAAGACTTTTGTCTTCAGACATTGCGGAATAGGCGACGAAAAGATTTGACGTAGTTTGCCAAACGCTGCCCAACCCAGCTGAATTCTTCGATCAGCCTCTCTCTCGAAGTTGTTTTTACCAAGCTGAATATTTTGCCCTAGGTATTTATATTCCCGAACAACTTCAAGAGGAGTGCCGTCCACGTATATCGGTCCCGGTATGACATGTTCGTTGAACATGACCTTTGTCTTGTTCAAGTTCATACCAAGACCGACACGCCGTGAAGATTCATCTAGGCTCTGCAACATATTGGCTAGCTGTTCCAGCGACTCTGCTACGATTACGATATCGTCGGCGAATCTGAGGTGCATGATGTACTCGCCGTTTACATTAACTCCAAAACCGGTCCAATCCAGGGTTTTGAAGACGTCTTCCAACGCGTTGTTAAACAGTTTCGGGGATATAACATCCCCCTGCCTTACACCTCTGCGCAGTTGGATCGCCTTGGTTTTATACTTCTGGATTTGGACAGTTAATGTAGCAGACTTATACAAACTTCTCAGCACCTCGATGTACCTCCAATCGATATGACATCGCTGCAGTGCGTCCAGAACTGCCCAGGTTTCGATAGAATCGAAGGCTTTTTCGTAGTCCACGAAAGCCACACACAGCGGTCGATTATACTCCTGAGTTTTCTGTATTATCTGCCGGACAGTATGGATGTGGTCCACAGTGCTGTAGCCTGATCGAAACCCGGCTTGCTCTGGCGGCTGGAACTCGTCAAATCTGCTGGCAAGACGATTCGTCAGAACTTTGGAGAACAGCTTGTATACGTGACTCAGGAGTGAGATCGGTCTATAGTTCTTCAAGAGAGTACGATCTCCCTTCTTGAAGAACAGTACCACGTCACTCTTGCTCCACGCTTCCGGGGTTTTGCCGTGTTGGATAACGGAATTGAAGAGGTTTGTTAGCACTTTCAGGACTGGGGTGCCACCTGCTTTAAGAAGTTCTAAAGTAATTCCGTCATCGCCCGGTGCTTTGTTGTTTTTGAGCTGTTCCAAAGCCGTCCTAATCTCGCAGAGGTCAACGTCCGGGAGCTCTTCGGTGTAATGGCGCGTTAAGGGAGCGCGTTGGAGAGAAAATTAAATTCTTTGTAATTAAATAAAAAAAAGTACATTGACTTTTTATAAGGAGGAGACACATCGCAATTTTCGAAGCATTCTGGAGACATTGTGTGTTAAGTGGCTCAACTCAACGCCGCGCTTTTGTCGCGTTATCAGAGCGTTTAATAATTTTTTTAAGATTAGTGTCACTTTTAAATAATTTATTACAAAACAACACTTAAAATCACAAAGAACAAAAAGAAAAAAGAAAGAATACACAAACGGCGTTGAGTTCAACACGCAATACCTCCAGAAATTGGCGGAAAGTGGGGAACGGAGTGTCTTAACACTAGGTTCCCTCTGCCTACCCTGCTGTGTGCGGGATACAGCCTGAAGCTGGAAAAAAAGGAATACACAAAAAACCACCAAAAGCCCTGACGTACCAGGGTCTCTAGCAACCAGAGCCTCCAAAACAACCAAAGTGTCCACTCTCTCCGCCCACGACATGCCCGCTAGTGCCGTCTCGTACTGATCCTCTAGTGACGCGGCTAAAGTGCCTAATGTCTCTGTCTGGCACACTACTGGTGGTTCTTCGGAGAGAATCTCCGCATCTGTCTGCAGAGAAAATGCAGTGTTAATCTTAACAAACTTCCAGCAGAATATCTATTCTGCTGGAAGAATATCTATTCTGCTGAAAGTTTGCTAAGTTTTTTAGAATATATACTTTGTCTTACGAGAACGGGGAGTCGAAAATAATTTAATTAACTTCTCACATCACTCTCACAAGTGGGGGTGCACAGTAATTTAAAAAAAATAGTACTATCTTTTTCGTCTTTTGTTGAAGAATATCGTAACAACTATTCTAATTTCAACAATAAAAGAACAGCAACAGTATAAAAATAACAATTGTATTAAATGGTTCAGAACTTAAATCTCAACTTTATATTATAAATTATTTTTGTAATATATAAAAATCTATCTTACCTCTGTATCATCAGTTTCAGTGTCGATATCTATATCAGACACTTGTTGTAGCTCCAGTATCTGTCTGTTTAATAGGTCTTCCTCCTCACAGAGCTTTCTTTGATCCACTTCACACTGAAAATCTAAGGCCAAGCTGATTTTGCGTTCGTTTTCCTCGATTTCGGATGTCATAGCTGCTATTTCAGACATTTCGGAGGGATCAGCTGCTTTCAATATCTCATTTTGATCTGGAATTTGATCATCGTCGTCCAAATATTTGAAAGTAGATTTGAATTCAGCTTTCCATTTATCAAAGTCGAAAGCCTCTTCTGTACTCTCTTGAGATCGAGCTAACGCTGACGTTAAACTTTCTAGGGAAGAATGCAAGCGATTTTTGGTTAACTCATTGTCATCATGTTTTTGAATATCTTTTACTTTTTCCGCTCGTTTTGTCAGCACTTTGCTTCGAGAAGATTTCGTTCTTAATCCAGTCACATCAGACTTCTGCCTTATCATAGATGGATCTTTAAGTTTACCTTCAGATTTTGGTTTTGCTTCAACTTTAACAACTTTTTCAGGTTTGACTGTTTTCTCAAGTCTTTTCACTTCGGCATTCTGTTTTTCCTCAAGCTGCGGTTGTTCTGATTTAGCGCGGTCTTTATCTATTTTGTTTGGTTCAACGATTTCTTTGGTTTCCTGTTTAGGAGATTCCAACATGTTCAAAGTTGGGAGACTTGTAGTAGCCGATGGTTGGTGAAATCTATTCGCCCAAAGAGATTTTGTATGCTTTTTAGATTCACGGCTCAATCTCCGGGATTTAACTGTGCGCCACCCTTCATTGTCATGCTTGTTATCAACATTGAGCACCTCAATAGAATTAGCAATGTCTTGAAGTAACTGATTTTCTGGCACAACTGTCTTCAAGCTTTCGCATGATTCTATTCGTGACATATCAATTTGAGTCACTACTGTCTCTGAACTGCTGTAGTCTTTACAGTCTTTATTTCTCTCTAAGCTTGAATCTACCATTTCTTTTTTATCAACTTTTTTGTCAATTTTCAAAGAAGTAGGTCTAGGTGGCCGCTTTTTAAGGACTTCTTTAGAAGAACTCTGTTTAGTATCGCCTGATGCCAGTTGTGTGTTTCTTATAGGGCGTTTTGGTAAAGCTCCTTTATGGGTTGATAGAGATGAAGTAGTATCAAACAGACTAGTACGTCCAGTTGTCAAATTGAATGGATAACTGCATTTATTTGATTGATTTTTTTTCTGAAACGATCTCTGTGTTCTTGGTACCGTTGTAGATCTTATTTCCATAGCTGTAGAACTACGAGACAATCTTGTAGGTGTCTTCACTTCGCTCTTGTTTGTGATAGTTAGAGGCCTCGCTGGTGGTTTAGCAGCTGCTTGTGAATATGCGGGTTTATTGTTTTGTTTTAAATCAGTTAACGATTTACAATCAGTTTTTTTAGAATCATGCTCTTTCTTTGATTCATCCTTGTCATTTGAAGGATCTCTTAAATCTTCCTTAATATCCTTATGGGGTTTATTTTTTTCTGTAAATTGATTTTGAATATCTTCTTTTACTATAGTTTCGCTCCTTATCGTACAATTATCTGATTGAATTTGAATAGTTTCTCCTATGTTTTGCTGCTTTTCGTTGACTGGTACAGTTTTATCATTATAATCAGCTTCAGCAGTGACTTTGCTTTCATGTTTATAATCGTTGTTATCAACGCATTCAATATTATAATTTGTAGAAGATATCTCAACTGGAACAATAATATTTCCGTCATTCTTGTTTGTTATCATTTTGGAATTCTCTGAAACTGACAAATTTGAGTTTTCTATTATCATCGTCTCTAAAATACTATTCATGTTGCTCATTTCTGAAGAATCTTCTTTATCTGAAATTTCAGTGTCATTTTCTTTTGCAATTTTATCTACATCTATTTTTGGTGAACTTTCACTTGATACATCAGCGAAGTTATCTTCAGATTTGGTCGGAGATTCACTTAAAAAATTATCCTTTTCTTCTATCTTCTCATTTTCATTTTCAATGTCTTGGTTTATCATATTCTCATTTTTGGCTTGGTTTGTAGTGAGTTGTTTTTCTAAAAAATCATTTTCCATAGCATCCAGCTGCGCTATCGTAGCTTTAGCCTGGCAAGAAACATCATTAACATTTTTAGAACTGCTTGAGCCTATTTTGGCATGTTTAGGAGATTTTATTATAACTTGTTTTGGCCGAACATTTTGGCATTCCTTAGCAGTACCTAGTTCTAGTGATACAGGCTTCACATCTTTTGGGGCTGCCTCTTTGAAATGTTCTTTCGGCAATTCCTTTGTCACTTCATCAGTTGTTTCTTTCACATCTTTTTCCTTTATATCGGATAATCTAGAAGATTCTTTAGCAATTTTAGGCTCTGGTTTCGCTGTTATTTTAGAAGCGACAATTTTATTGCTAAAGAACTCTACAGTCGCCTTTGGACTGGAACTGGGATGAGACGATATCCTTGGACTTATTTTGCCACTTCCTGGACTTGCTTTACCAGTAAGATTTGGACTATTTTTTCCACTGGGCGTATTATGTCCTGATAGACAAGGACTATTTTTGCCAGATACGGACGGTGAACTTTTAACAGAATAGGTACGTCGTGACTCTGGCCTCACGAAATCAGTCTTACGAATCTCCCAAGCTAGGCTCTGTGGCCTCTGCGGTGGGGGTGTATTATCATATTCCCATTTCAGTCTAAACCACTCTCCTAAAGCTTTAAAATCACGCGTGTAGTTCTCTAACACTAATATGACTTCTTGGCACTCGTTTAAGTTTTCGTGGGCTTCTACGGTGTTGTAAATCTCACCAACCTATAATACATTCATATTTTTCATTAAATACCAATTTATTTCTATATTCACACACAAAATATAGCATTTATAAAGTTAATATATTACAAAATAAGACTCACAGCTCGTTGCAAATCACCGAACAGCAGAGCCCAGTAACGAGCTCTCAACTCGGATCGTTTATCGCGACCAGCTGACGCTGACCTCAGGCGAGACGCCCGAGGTACACCACGACGGGCGGGCGGCAAGGCGCGGGGTGGTTTACGAGACACTCGAGCTTGAAAAAGAATAAGTAATATTACTTTTAAATAATTAAAGACTAGAAACTATATATACCTTCCAATTTAGACTATAGAGAGAGATAGAGACAAACTGTTTAGATATTAAATATATAGAAGTATAAAAGTATACATACATTTTTCTTCTAGGTTTTTATTCTATCTATAATACCGTACTTGCCGTAGTTGTTTTTACTTAGCTCTTTACATTTTTTTACAAATTTCATAAATATATAACATTTGTTTTTTTATCATAATTCATTTGCCCTTAAACCATTTCAATATATTACTTAAAAAAAAATAACTTTTACTTCTTCGTCTTAAGCAATAATCTAAAAAAACTATACACATTAAATTAAAACAATTGCATTCTACTCGAGTCAGCATCTAAATAAAAAAAAATGACTCACATTTACATCCTAAATAGTCCGAATGTATTAAAAGCGTTTTGCTCTTACAAATGCAAAGTATTGTCACGCAACTATTATTAGATGAATTACGTCAGTTTCAAGGCAGGCACTTTAATTTTTATATTATTTTTAGTGGTTTAACTTAGTGGCATATGAATTTGTTATTCAGCTATATATATTTATTTTATACAATAAGGCAAATTGGTATATCTGTTGAAAATAGGGAGCGACGTTCTTTAAATGGGTATAATTTTAAGTACAGCTACGTAGTATTACTGTGATATGTGCAAAATACATGAAGGAAAATATATGAACATAGAAAAATATACATATATGTATGTATATATAATATTTTTAAATGTAATATAGAATGCAACATTATAAAAGTTGGCAAAGGTCTCATAATAATAGATGATTTTTATTTAATCTACGGCAATAAATTACGATAGTATGCCATAAAGAGCAGTTAAAATAACAATAAAGTATTGCTAGCTACAACTTTTAGATTCAAAGCATCCCCCGCGTATAGCAGGAAAGGCAGAGAACACTTTGTGTTAAGGCATTTCTTTTTCCGCTATATAAGCATAATATGTATCTATATGTATGTAATATTAATTATAATGTAATATTAAAATAAATAATATTAATGTAATATTAATTTATATTTAATATTGATTATTTTAAATACAAATTGTTGATTTTAAACAAAATACAAAATTAACAACTTTTGTGGGTCTTCCTTCCTTAAGTACCTTCGATTATAGTACAATGAATATTCAGGCTCTACATCCATTTTTTTAGCTTCACCCTATATCCCGCATATAACAAGGTAGGGAAGCTGGTGTTAGGACTCCATTCTCCAAGAGTACATTGTGTGGTAAGTGACGAAACTTAACGCCACGTGTAATTTTGTTAGTAGAGCGAGGAAATGAAAATAATTAATTATTAAGTGGAAATCGATCGGGTTCGTTACATTTAAAATCGGAAGCTGTGCCGCTGCGACACGGCCTCTTCATCCATCTAATCTAATAGTATTTTTTTTTTAATCTAAATGTAATACTTAACTACTTTTTTGATACAAAAGGGTCTATTAAATTTAATGAAAGAATTTTTTATATAGTTTTTTTATTATTAGTAGTCAGAGCGTAAAGAATTTTGCGTTGCGCATGTTAAGCGTAGAGTTATGCCGCCCAACAGTAAGCACTCACATTGTCTCAACAATTGACCGATGCGTGTGGAGCGGAATATTTAAACACTAGGTTCCCTTTCCCTATCCTGCAATATGCAGAAAACAGCGTGAAGCCAAAGAAAAAGTAATAACAGAAAATAGAAAGAAAAGACAGAAAATTCTCCCCGTCACAAAATAATAAATCGATTATACCTTAACAACAACTACCCTATTAAAACATAACAACATCGAGGCCGACATAAACTGTGATATTATACATAAACTTGGAACTATTGAGTTATAAAGATCAGAAATAGAAACGTGGACGACAGACAATCGATAAAGACACTGCAATCGAACACACGTCGGTTTCACAACGTTAAATATTTAAAACCCATTGATTCACACATTTGAAAATATAAAGTATATTTTCGAAACATGTGATTCGAAAAGATGGTGATTGATTACAAATCGCTCAGCATTATTTATAAAATATATTATCATATTTTTTTTTATTATATTTGGGCAAAAAATTGTAGCTTCATCCTTAAATTACCACAAACTATTACAGTACCAAGTCGAGCAGTGTGACCGGCAACATGACGGTTGTGGATTCGATACCCGCTCGGGGAAATGAATTATTTAATATTTAAGTGTGGAGTTCAGTTCCGCCTCTATATGTAATGCCTAAAGATTTCAGAGGAGAGTGTCCTAACACTAGGTTTCCTCTGCCTTCCCTGCTATGTGTGGGATACAGTATAATATACTATATACTGATAATTTTAATAAGGATTTTGATTGTTTCAAAAATAAATAAAAATCTGTTAATAAAAAAAATTTAAATATTGATCTTAATAACTAAGTTCTTTTATGAATTAAAAATAAATAAAATATTAAATATTTCATTCTCCCAAGTCAAAATCAAACCTACAACCATTGAAAGCTTGTGCCCCTGTGCCACACAGCCCCGATATATAGTTCAAAGAGCTGAAGCCGCAAGCAGTTCACTAGTATTAAATAAGATTTAAGCAGCAACATTTAGCTACACTCACATTGTTGTTCATACAATATGTTTACTATGCATAATAAAACATTAGATGGAATCTTAATATAATCTGGGCCATTAATTCACTGTAGTTGACTCAGAGACTTATATAAAAGTTACTTTTGGAATATTGTAATACTTGAATAATATTTAATTATTTTAATTATTACTGTAGAATAGAATAAATATTTTATTAAATAAATAGCAGAAGAGTAAAGCAAAATAAAAGCAATTTCTCCAAAAATATAAATATGTACTATATTTAAATATACATACAGAATGTAAATCTAAATGACAAAGTAACAAACAAATAAAAGAACAATGGACAAAAAAGCAAAGAAATAAAATAAGGATCAATTTTGTTCTTTTTTACAATTATAAACTATATTAAAAAAATTGAGTACATAACAAAACACAAATTTAGCAGGTTTACACTATAAGCCAACAATATAATTTTATTTTATAAAAATTAAATTAGCTTCACGCTGTATCCCGCACACAGCAGGGTAGGCAGAGGGAACCTAGTGTTAAGACACTCCGTTCCCCACTTTCTGCCTTCTGCCTTTCTGCATTCTGGAGGCATTGCGTGTTGAGTGGCAGAACTCAACGCCGCGCTTAACCTCGACACCAGAGCGAAGAAATGGAAATATAAATTTAAGTAAATATTTCATCTCCTCGAGTGGGGATCGAACCCACAACCAGTCGGTTTTGCAGTCACACCTCGTGCCGCTGTGCCAAAACCGGCCTCTATATATCTATATTTTATATATCTATATTTCTTATATCTATATTTTATTTTATGCTTATTAAATATATTTAATATTACGCTTATTACCAGTTTAGACAAATATAATGTCAAGACACTATATTCTCAAGTTTCTGCCTCTATTTATGACATTATGTGTTGCATTGTTGAACTCAATGCAGCACTTTGTCTTCTTACGAGAGCAAGGAAATGTGAATCATTTACTCTCCTAAGTGAGTATCCTGGAGTCTACACATTTGCAGTGAATCGCAATGGCCTCTCTTTATAATACTATTATACATTATACAAAAACCTGTTATTCATCATACAATAAATGTTAAGAACAATTTTCAATCTTGGTTTATTTATGCAACTGCAGGTATTGTAAATGTATTTGGTTTTTTTTTTCAGCTTCATGCTGTATCCCGCATAGCAGGGTATGCAAAAAGAAACAAACAAAAAAAAGTTATACATATGTAACTTAAAACTAGTAAATTCCAAATAAATTACAAAGTTTTTAAAACAGTTTTATTATAATATTTACAATGAGAAAAACAATCTGCGGAAACCTTGCCTTATATGTGGGAATACCCATGTTATATAAATGAAGGACTGAAATCATGTAATATGAGAATGTGTTATAAGAGTACCTTGTAACACGGTATTATAAGGGGGATTACTGTACCACACTTTATTTCACCAGAGTGGCAATGAAAAAATATCCATTGCCCCAAATGGGAATTGAACACACAACCTTTGTGATTTAGGCATTATTTTTAGAAATGCTACTGTATGTTTTATAAGTACCCCCCTCTGACAAATAAATTTTATTCTTTTTAAAATATGTAATACAATTTCATAGAACCTATACAATGCATTTAAAAGAAAATAACAAGTTTAAGTATACCAGCAGTTAGTATATTAACGATGCGTTCCAAAATCTTTTCTTTGAAACTATTATTTGTATTGCATATACTTACGCCCACAGGTAATAGCATCTTACATATAATATTGTATTGATAGATTTTATATACATATAATATATCGATTTACCTGGCGTATCAACGGCGACATGGAAAGCAACCAGGTTCCTCGCCTCTCTGCCTTCCTCTTGCACCAGCTGCCTTACTTCTTCCATACTATCAATCAACCAAATTTTTTTCTGGCTAACGAAAAACAAATGGTAAAACAGAACACATCGCTCCAACAAAAATGTTCGAGCGAAACACTATTTAATTATAAAAACTAAATAAATTATAATAAAAAAGAAACAATACATAAAAATAACTCTATAAACACAAATGTATTGCTCAAAAGCGAATTATTGGAACGTTAAATATTTTCATAACAATTCGCATTTTGACAAGTTGATTTTTTTTTTATCAAACCGATCAGATTCACGTAATGGTTCTTAGTCTACGCTGGTAGTGAAATAAACAAATACATTTCTTAAATATTAATTTGTACTTGTAAATCATTTGAAATTCTTCTAGTATTTAATTAGTCACATAGTAAATGATAAAAATGCTAGGAGAGATGTTATAGTTAATGTTTTAATTTATAAATAATAATTGGCCAAATTATGGAGACATGGTGTTTAGTGGCGAAACGCAACACCACGCTAGTAAATAATAAAACAATATATTAAATTATTTTGTAATCTGTATGATTTTTTAAGAATATTTAGAAATAATAAATATGTGACACCAGTCGTAGCGCAGGGACACAAGGGTGCGATTGTAAGCGCGACAGTTTGTGAGTTCGATTCCCACTCGAGAAAATAAAATATTTAAGATTTTTATTTCTCTGTTCTGGTAACGAGACAACGCATGGCGTTGAGCTTCACCACTCAACACCATGTATTTAGAATTTAGCGGAAAGTGGTGTACGAAAGTATCTTAATGGGAACTGAATGAGTTATCACTAGGTTCCCAGTTTTCTTCTGCCTAACCTTGTGCAGGATACAATGTGAAAATATATATCTTGTAGAAGAATATGTCTTATAGTATGATACTCTATCACCTCAGTTATATCAATTCATCTAAAAAAATCGATTTGTGAGCATAAGCAAAAGTAATATATAGAAATATTATAAAGTTATCTGTGCCATAGCTCTAGACCAAAGCTATTGTGTCTGTGATATTTCTTTTCATTGTCAAGCAAAATGGCGGATCAGGTATGTGCCGAATTTAAAGATAAAAATATGTGTTTTCAGTTAACTTTGCTTTAGTTTTTATAATTATTTGTTCTTAAAAATCTTGCAAATGTATTATCAAATTTAGTTTTAGTGATTGTGCTTCGAAATTTACTCAAAATGTGTTTGTATGTATCCACGTGGGGTTCTGGTACTGTATCTTAAACTTTATGATTCTATTCATTTTCATTTCAAATTTTACGTTGATATACATATTTCTTTATACTACTATCTCTATTATAATTATAATGTGATGATACACATTGATTTGAAATCGCTAGCAGGTTACCTTGCATAGGTTAGTTTTATTCATAGCAGAGGTTCAAGATGTCAGGGTATGTAATTTTAGAAATGCATAAAATAGTAGTAGCATTAATTTAATTTACTGTATAACTTTCATTTGACAATTATTATTTTTGTTTAAAAACTGGTCCACTAAACATCAACCCCGCAGTGTTTTAATTTCAACTCTTATTTTTAGTTTAACTTATAATTTTAATTATTCCCTAATTACGTAGTGTAGTTTAGCCTAGATATCTAATAACACTTGCCAATTCCAGACGGAACGTTCATTCCAAAAACAACCCACTGTCTTCTTGAATCGTAAGAAAGGCATCGGTGTGAAAAGGAGCCGTAAGCCACTAAGATATCACAAAGATGTTGGGCTTGGTTTCAAAACACCGCGAGAGGTAAACGCATGGTGTGATTCTAATTGTGTGCAATCTTTTTGTTTAGACCGAGAAAGCGTTTCAGAAACAGGCTACGGTGTTCCTCAACCGCAAGGGGGGATTGAAGAAGAGGGATATGCGACATCATAAAAATGTCGGATTAGGTTTCAAGACACCAAGAGAGGTTTGAATTTGATGATTACATATAGGTGGCAAGGGGCTTCGTCGTCGCTAACAACTACAGAAACAGAGTAGAGTAGATAACTTTACTATTATTTAAAAAAAATTAGAAAAATATCTTTAATGACATTTTTAGGTTGTTAAATTTCATTAATTAACATAACACTTGATTTTAAAGTTAACTGCTCTATCTGTTTAGGTGCTGGTTCATTATTCGTAAAGGCTCAATATATATAAGCTAATGTATTATTATTAAGTATAAAATAATTTATATCAAAGCAAATATTTTATCAAATTCTCATTTCACTGTTAAAGGTAAGTTTGCCTGCTATATTCCACAATTTATATACAAAATGCATGTTTATATGAAAATAAGCTTAAAAATAATAATTGATAATATTATCATTATAAGTGCTTTTCAATGCTAAGGTGGAGGTATTAACACAGGAAAGCTATGCACAATTATATGTTATTTGAATAGGCTATATGATTTTATCTTTTGCTGAGAACAATTATATAATGTGCTATCAAATATACAATAAAAGCTTCAAATTATTGATTTAATATATTCTATATAAATGTATGTTTATAAAACATTTTTGCTAAGGAACTGTATGTATGTGTCATAAATGTAATTGAAAATGATGAAATACACACGACGGTCTTCTGATTACTATATGAAGAAGACAGTGTTTCTAAACCCATTTCTGATATTTTGTTTAAAAATTATATTTGAACTAAAATAAATAAATATGTTTACAATACAAAATAAGTTAATTTGAACATGCATATTGAAATTACAATAAAAAATAATTAAGTATGTTGCAGTGCAGTATGATGCAGATTTAATTCTTGTTTATTATTAATATCATTTTGTTTAGTTTCGCTAATCCCACATATAGCAGGATAGGCATAGGGAACCTAGTATTAATACTTTGTTCTCCACATGCTACTCAATTTACGATGCATTGCTTGTAAGTAGCATAACAATGCATTGTATCTTGTTACCTGAGCTAGGAAATGAAAACAATTCACTCCTAGTTGGAATCAAGCCGACGCACTTACGGACAGATGTCGTGTCATGACGGCCTCATAATTTCAATATACATGTAATACAAACCTTAAAAAAAAATGACTTCAAATACAATTTTTTAAACAGCCATCTAACCTAGCATCATAAAAAACTATAATAACATGAATTTTTTATAAAACACGACGTAATAACTAAATTCCAGGCGATCGAAGGCACCTATATTGACAAGAAGTGCCCTTTTACCGGCAATGTGTCGATCAGAGGCCGCATTCTCACTGGTGTCGTTCAAAAGATGAAAATGCAACGCACCATTGTCATCAGACGTGATTACTTGCATTATCTACCTAAATATAACAGATTTGAGAAGCGTCATAGGAATATGTCAGTCCATCTGTCACCTTGCTTTAGGTAAGAAAGTTTTATTATAATACTACAATAAACACTGCTAGTATACACTAGGAATCCATAGATTCGTAACTTAAACTTATTATTATAGTACATCAAAATTATACAAATTTATTACCTAATTGTATGTGATAGTCTTATGTATAAGCTATATTAATGTAAAGTTTTATTTAAATTCATTCAGTAGCTTTTGCATGAAAGTGCAAACAAATATTCATCATGAACATTAAATAAATATTAGGATAGTATACTAGCTTTTATCTAAGGACTCTGGTCAAATGGAAGTAACTGATTTGTGTCCATTATATAAATAATATAGCCTATAATAGCCTACATCAATAATTGGATTATGAAACACAAAAATTTTCAAATTGAAGTAATATTTCTTTAGATCAGTGTTAAATCACAAACTTTAACTAGTAATATTAGTATAGTTAAATCTATTAAGTCCTGATAATTATATTGATACAAAGCTATGTTGAATAGTTCTCCTTTTGTAAATATTTTTGTTCATTAAGCAATTATTGGCTTTTTTTTCTATATATACTTTCAGTAACAACAAATGTTTAAACAACATTGCCATAATATAATATGGGTATATTTTGAATACATTAAAGTATTGTTTTTATTTATGATTAGGGAATCTAATAATGCTTTCATTTTTTTTATAAATCTATCAGTACTAAATACTCTATCTAATACAAAAAATTACATTAAATTTGATATATTAAATTCAAGCTTGTCTAAATGATGATACTCACACGACGGTCTTCCGAATACCAATTGACGAAAGACGTGTTCTAACCCAACATCTGATTAAACATAACTATTTATAAGTAAAATTTATATAAAAACATAGATTTAAAGTTACTTTCGTTATTTCAGGGATGTGGAACAAGGAGACATTGTGACAATCGGTGAATGCAGGCCGCTGTCCAAAACAGTAAGATTCAATGTACTGAAAGTCTCCAAGGGCAAGGGATCCAAGAAATCGTTCAAAAAATTCTAAATAAAATTACTTTATAAGTACTTTTGTAGTTTAATTTTTTTGTTTGGTATTTTTAATTGATATTGTTAAAGAAGGACTGGCAAGAAATTCAACAATATATTCCATATTGTTAAGTTTCTTGCCAGCCCTTTTCAACAGAACTGCCATGCAAGCTGATGGTAATTTTATGTTCATTCGACATTTCAAAAGTGCTTGTTAAATTCTTATTTGAATAACGAATATATTGAATTTGAAATTTATATATCCAGGCCGGTCGTGGCGCAGCGGCACGAGGTGTGACTGTAAAACCGACTGGTTGTGGGTTCGATCCCCACTCGAGGAGATGAAATATTTACTTAAATGTATATTTCCATTTCTTCGCTCTGGTGTCGTGGTTAAGCGCGGCGTTGAGTTCTGCCACTCAACACGCAATGCCTCCAGTATTCGGCAGAAAGTGGGGAACGGAGTGTCTTAACACTAGGTTCCCTCTGCCTATCCTGCTGTGTGCGGGATACAGCGTGAAGCTGATTAATATATCCAGGCCAATCTCGTAATCTCTTATATAATTTCAGGGCTTAAGTCAAGGACCTCTGGCTCCAAATCTAAAAAGTCAAATTCAGCCTTGTTATTTCATAGCCAGACGTAGGCCATAAAGTAAAGATAAACATTACTAGAAACTACTAAAATAATTCTTATTAGTGACCTGGCAAGAAAACAATTTCATCCTGTGCGCAACTGGCACGCTCGGAACTGAACTAAACTACATATTGGTGTATATATGTATGTATATAAAGCTAGCAATAAGATCGCGAAGAAATGAAAATATTAAATATTTCACTTCCGAACCTAACAAGCTGTCGCGTTTGCACACAAGGAACATACTCTACTATAGTCACGTTTGTGTCCCTGCACCATGACTGGCCTCAGGTATATTTAAATATACCTACAATATATACTTTACTATATAATGAGTGCCATAAATAAATACTTGTTACAACTCTATAGTAAGGTAAAGTATCTTTGTATGTAGGATTTTTTTAAAAATCTTACAGAGATGCTAACAACATAAATAAGTTGTAACAAGCGTATAAGAATTTCGACGCAGCTTGATGAGGACATATGGTTAAGTGGTCAGGGCGCTTGGGCGGTATCCAAGAGCCGCGAGTTCAAATAGAGCAAATTTTTTTTACGTTTTTTATTAAGTTAGCTGATGTTTTAAAAAAAACACTACGTACAGTATGTACATACTGTACTATAGTATATGTTTTTTAAGACAACATAGAGTAATAGAGGATCATCTAAATATAATTACATTTGAAATAGTATTATGGTAATTACGTTTATTAGTCGGTAAGTCAATTTAAGGTAACTTGTCAATATTTTTTATAAGAAAATCGATTGCAATATCAGACTCGAATGTCTCGATCAATGAATATCGACTTCAACAATTACAACAAACAAACTTACATCAATGGTACATCACTAAAGATGTATAGATGTATCATCAATATTAAAAAACCATTAATTAAAAATCATAGATATACGATAGACATCAATCGAAAACCATCGATATCTCCAAAACTATCGATGTTTACGGTAAGAAATAAAACTATATTTTTTATGCTAGCCGCATATGTACAGTAATATTGTCACTAAAGTTCATATTGTCAATAATATTGTGTGTATGCGGCCTGGGTTAAAGGTTAAAGTAGGGAACGGAGTGTTTTAACACTAGGTTCCCTCTACCTACCCTGCTATGTGCGCGATAGAGTTAGCGTAGCGTTTTCTCTTGATTGCTTTTTTCTTTTCATCCCATCAAGATTGGCTTTTTTCTTTCTATCCGTTTTAGATTTAACACAGACGCATATAAATAAAGCTACTGAGCGATTATTAATGAAATTGCGTAGTATGCGGGGCCATATATTGATCAATATTACTGTGTATCTGCGGCTAGCCTAGTTACGTAGGCTGCAGTTGGAGGGTTAAGAAAATACGATTTTTTTATACGTAAACTTATATTAACAAAAATTATTAATTAATATACATTAACTTTATCTAAAACTAAACTATATCTAAGACTACTGACTTCAATGTTGGAAAAACAGTAATCTGCTTAAACCTAAATTAATCTTATATATAATTGTCCTCAATTTTGGAGAAACAGTATTGAATCTAAACCTAACTAAATCTAACTTAACCTACGACTTAATTACTCCACGATGGAATAATAAGTGTGGGAACAGAAGAAATTCCTTTCCCACCGGCGCTGTTCACCCGATCTCTCCTTTGTCAGCAGTTTGTGGCGCTCGGCCGCCTATCTGACGGACATATATAATATTAAATAAGTTTTCCGCCTGTGAAACCGAGCGCTATATAATAGCCTTATAAATATTTATTGTTAAACATCTATAAAATCATTACATTGAGCAAGTAATAAGCTGGCTAAAAAAATATAGTTAAAATTATTTCAAAAGAAAAAATTAACTGTGTATGACGTGGTCAAAGAATCCATCCACATCATCTGGATACGTGGAACTCCATTACTGTATGGTATCGCCCCACGCAACTGTGGAATGGACTACATTCTCATTTCATTTCCCTTGTCTTTTAAGAAATAATAAGACTACATGATATTTAACCATACCGTCAATTCGCATCTGAAGCTGCATTTCTAACTTAAACAAAATTTATCTACTTAAACTCGATTCCACTTCAAAAATATTATTATTCGCAAAGATATTATGAGTTACGTAATCGGTGATATCTAGTGTAAAATAGTTAAACTTGACTACTGGCTTTTACAGTGACACCGGGTGGATAGGGAAGAGGGTTTCCCTAGAAATATGAAGTCATCTTGCTAGTAAATATAATGTACGCGCGAGGTCCTGAATTTGAAAATATGTTCCGATATTTATTCTCAAAACGTCGATCGATGAAAAATCGATGATTTTCAGCTAAACATCGATGTTTAGTTACCATCGATGAATATCGATCATCCCTTCCATCACTAGACGACAAATATGTCCGTCTTATAATAAATTTGCACGTAACATTGTATCAAAGGCGATATGATATCGTTCTTCTCGAAGCTTTCGTTGAAGAATATAGAAAAGCCGGTCAACGGGACGCCCGCGTATATGGACAAGAGCGCTACATTACAGGAGCTAGGTTACAAAGACGACAATGACTTGAGAGAAACAATATACGGTTTGTTTTGAACATTTTTCCAAAGTAACAAAATTTTGAAGTGCTTTTGTTTCACGTGATATTAACAGTGTGGTAGTGTTTTAGACTTTTTGCGGACTATCCGGGACCCGGAGAAGCCTAGTACTTTGGAAGATCTCAAGGTGGTGTACGAGGAAGGGATTTTCGTTAAGGAACCCACAGCTGACAAAGTCCCTGTGTTGAGAGTGGAGTACAATCCCACTGTGCCTCATTGTTCCTTGGCAACGTTGATTGGTCTTTGCATAAGGATCAAAATACAGAGGTCCATACACCATCCTGTTAAACTGGATATTTATATAAAGAAAGGTGCCCACACTACAGAAGATGAAAGTAAGTATATGTTTTTGTTTACATGTATTCTTCATTTGGTGAACATATTGCTTTCTTATTTATAAGATTTTATATTTACAATTTGGTTAATACAATGAATTTAAATTTTTTTACATTGAAATTATTCATATGCAGTCAACATGTTGCACTCAATTAACTAAATCACTTTAAATAATAATTGGCCTAATTGTCATAATGAAAATTTGTAATTAATTAAATTATTTCAGTTTCTGCTTTAATAATAATTGTTGAAATATGCTTAAATGCCTTTGTTTTGAGATACCCATTGGGCAGAAAAAATGCATTTTTGTTTTCACTCTGGTAACAAGGCAAAATGCGGTGTTGAGTTCTGCCACACAACATGCAATGTCTCAAAAATTTGTGTGTAGTGAAACAATGTGTCTTAATATTAGGTCCCTTCCCTGTTATATGTGGTATACAGCATTAGGCAAAAAAAATATTCCACAATTAAATGATTTTTTTCATATTTTTTATATTTTTTTAAAATAGCTTTCTTTACCATGCAATTTATGTAATTTTATAATATCCTATTCTATTCTTATTTTTAAAGAAACTAAATAATCTTCTGTATAACGTAGATTGTTGCCAGACTGTTCCTGGTTTGGTCAAAAATTCTTCAACAAGAAACAATGCATTTGTTAAAATTTTTACTAAAAAATGCAAAGCAAAATTTATTTAAGCATTGAATACATACATAGCCTATTTTATACCAAAATATTTTTATTTATTACTTTGCAAAGTTGTTTTAAGTAATGTTATGAAAATATTATAGAATGTTGTAATAGGGTTATCATAGTTTGTTTTTAACTTACAATGTACTGAAACATTTTAATTTCCTCACTATGGTAAATAGACAAAGCACGGCATCACACAATGTCTTGAATATTGGAATGATATCTATACTTCTATACTATTTTTTAAAGCGGAAGAGTTTGTTTGGTTGAACATACTCTAATCTGAAGCACTACTGTTTATCAAGGAACGCTATATTACATGATGTCAATTGTTTAGATATATACACAACTCTTAGCTACTTCCAAGAATTCAACGAAGTGGGGAATGGAAGTGTTAATGTAAATGTAATTTCTTAACAGGTTCCCATGTGCCCTCTGTCTACTCTGTTATGTGCTGGATACATCATGAAGCTAAAAAAATATACCTCCATACTTAAATTTACTTAGTAGAAATACTTAATTTTTTTAACAAACAAGTGGAAAACAATGTGTGTAATTTGTCGACTATTAATGATAAAATTTTAATTATCAATGCCACAATAGTTTGTTGTAATTTATGTACACAACATGCAAATTGGGTCAGTGATTTCTTTTATTAAAGTTACTTATCATACAAGCATAATTACGTTATAATCGGTAGAATACCATTATACATGTAGATGAGGCACAAACAAAATAGAATATATATTATGCATGTAACTAGTCTAGTAGTTAGTCAGATTAAAAGATTTTCCTTATTAAACTTATTTACTATTAATATAATATTAGGCCACAGTGGTGGTTGTGTGTTCGATACCCACTAGTGCGAATGAAGTACTTTCATTTCCTTGCTTTGGTAACAACACAAATCGCGGTATTAAATTCTATAATTAAATAAGCAATGCAAAGGAGGAATGGAGTGACTTAATAGTAGATTCACTCTGCCTTATGTGGGATATAGCAAGAAATTAATAAAAACAAATCAACACTTGTCACACTGTCAATAAGGTTTCACTTTAGACTAAACCTTATCAACAGCCTTTCTCAACCTTTCCTTGATCAAGGACCACTTTTTTATCATTCTTGGTAGCAGGGACCACTCCACTATGCATGTAGGTATAATAAAAATTAACTGTCATAATCAAACAGAAACTTTGCCTCACCGTCCCTAGTCATAAAATTAAAATCATTCGTGGACCATATATAGGGTTCTGTGGACCACTGGTGGTCCGTGAACCACTGGTTGGGAACCAGTCCTTTAGGGAATGTCTGGGGTACTAATTCTACTAAGAGATTACACTTCGATGCGAATGTGATGGAAAATTTTTAGAATTAATTTGTATTACTACATTAATATTCCTATTTTGTTTAGTTGGGCAAGAATATAACGATAATTTATGAAAGCCACCACCAAATTATCAAAAATTTTACTATAACAGTTAACTGCATTTAATGCGCGTACTCGTGCATAATAGTAGTTTTTGTTTCATCAAAATCAGGTCAGCATTTCAAAGTTACTACGTTGTAAAGTTTCAAAGCTTTTTTAACTTTGCGCTCCTTCAAAGTGACGTCACGCGACGTTCATGGCAACTGAGTTATATTTCATACGTTTTTGTATCCAAAAATTTAAATTATATGAGATAATAATAAAATTTTATATTATTTAATTATATTTGTTTGTATGGGTCATCAGTGTCTAAGTAATATAAGATTGTTAACAATAGGTTTTTTATTTATTATTTCAAGAAATTTTAAAAGATTGTAGTAACAATTTTGTAGTAACAAAAATTAACGTGCTCAGCCGGTTTGGGCACGTCGACCGAATGAGTGATGAAAGAATGGCAAGAAAGATTTATGATGGAAAAGTGAGCGGTAAGAGAGATAGGTAGAGCGAGACCTCCGTTGACCTTCGAAAACACACTATCTAAGATACTGGAGGAAGCTCACGTAAAAAGGCATGAGGACCCCTCGGAGTGCATGTATGAAGAGGTTGTTAACAGTAGACATGGCGAAAGAGGTATGTAGAGACTCCGTTCTCTCTGACTACCCCGCTAGGTATACAGCGTGAAGCTAGATTAGATTAGATTTAGAAAATATATATTACAGTAGGTATAAGATAAGGAAGTTTTCATATTTTATTATCCCTTTATTTGGCCCTTATATTCATAAACATAGTATATTATACAAGCATAAATTATGTAAATAACATTCTCAATATAAATAACCTTTTTGCTATGTAATTTACGATAATGTGCCTATAAGAGATTATTCTGTTATTATCTTGTTTTGTATCTCAAGACGTATTAAGTTTATATACTTATAAATATAGTATGAGATTAAACATTGTTTATCAAAATATCTTGTGTGGAATATATGTACAATATGCTTATAAATATATATTTTTTATCGTTTGTTATCCTTCTTCTTTCTACGTTTTTTTTAGTTTTACGCTGTATTTCGCATGTAGCAGGGTATGCGTAGGAAAATTTGTTTTTAACACTCCGTTCCCAACTCCGCCCATTTGAAAATATTGTATTATTCATTTTCCCGAGTGGGAATCGAACTCACCACCGTCGCGCTTACAGTCACACACTGTACCACTGTGGCACGCAAGGATTTCAGTGGTCTTTATTACTTGTTAGTTGTTTATGACTGTATCAAGAATGGCCATAAAATATTCTGCAGTCACCACCCAACATTTCCACTTAGAATACTGTGTACGTTAACTAGCTGAACCGACACTCTACTTTACTTAACAAGATTTATGCAAGAAAAAAATATTTTATTTAATTGTGATTTTCTTTAAATTGAGCATTACACTCATTTATACTAGAACTTTAAAAGGAAAACCAAAATGATCATTGAAATTTCGGGTAAGCATTGCGTTCACTTCGATATTCTGAAATTATATTATTTAATAATCGACCGATACAGCAAAAGTAAGAGAACGCAAGTAAATATTATAGTTATATCCATTTTAAGAATGGTTAAAGGAAATAACGTTCTTCACTAGCGATAAAACTTTCTTCAAGACAAATTGAGAAAGACTTAGAGAAATATACCTATTTATATTTTTATAGCACGTGTGGTTTGTCCGAGAAGGTATTATATATAGAATTACATAATTATTATAATTTATTTATTTATTCATTTATTCACTTTTGACATTAGATGTCTTTGTAATTATATCTTAAGGAAGGAAGGAAGAATATACTTAGTTATTATTAGTTACTTATTTTTAAAAAGGTATTTTTTATGTTATTAGACGGACGTCTAAATAAATAGTAAGGTATCAAAGTACTAAATAACTAGGTTCTTTTTAAGTCTTACAGGTTCTTTTCTTTATAATACTGTAGTACATTATGTAGGTATTAATAATAAAATTTCAATATGTACATACGAAATTGAAATGTTACTTTATTATTTATACCTACACTTCGAGAAAGACTTTGCAAGGAAGTGTATATTTTTCCTTGACCTTTCCGTGAGAATGTAAGATGGACCAGAAATTGTTATTTTTATTACTGTCATGCTATTAATATTTGGATAGCTATTATTTTTAACGTCTCGCTGTCAAAATTGAAATACTTATTGATTTTTATTCTCTGACCTTTGTTTCGGACTAGTACTGGATCCGTACCCTACAACAAAACAAGATTTATTCAATCGTGCAGGGTTTGTTTTATTCTATAATAGGAAAATGTCAAGTTAACTCTATATTTTAATGGTATCTCTCAATTGTTTCAGTTAACAAACAAATTAATGACAAGGAGAGGATTGCGGCTGCAATGGAGAACCCGAATTTAAGGAACCTCGTCGAAACCTGCATCGCCGACGAAGGATAACTCACAAATTGTAATAGAATACAAATAGTAATAAAACTAATTCAAAGTAATCTTTATTCATATTCCATGTACCATGGCGCCGGACGCAGCTTTCTCTAATATAAGTGACAAACATGAGTTTACAAAGTTCACCAAGTTCCTCGCCTACAAAGGTGTTCAGGTCATCGTTGAATCCAGAAAAGGTGTTAAAATAGAACCCAATACGAAACTACAAACATCTGACTCGGATTGGTTTAATTTACAAATACCTGATTCTGCAGAGGTGAATCAAGCCACCAAAAATGCATTACCATCGGACAGGATATTAGAAACTATTAAATCTCAGTTACACGTAGAAATATCAGTTCAAACGGAGGACGGAGATGAGATGGTCCTGGAGCTTTGGACTTTAGCACTAGATGACACTCAATTTGACACATCTTTAAAAGCGATGAACACAGTATATTTCAGAATGGGAATACTATTGAAGTCGTTGATAACAGTAACAAGAATAACCCCAGCATATCACTTGTCAAGAAAGCAAAGAACTGAATCGTTTACGATATTCTATAGGGTGTACAACGGAGAAGCTAAACTAAAAGCTTTAGGTGACTCTGTTAAAAAAGTCCAAGCTGGTATACTAAAAACACCTCTAGGTGGTCTGTGTTTCACGGTTTCCTACCGAACCAATTTTTCCATTTCTCCGAATCGGTCGGAAACTAGTAAGACTTTATTATTAAAAAGTGATCACTTCGAATTAAGTCCTAAACATGTAATTTTTGAGTCCAAAAAGAAAAAAGAAAAAGAACAAAAGCCACATACGCCTGTAGATTTAAACAAACCACTTCGACTAGCCGCGTTTGTGGACGAATCCATTATTCTGAGAGTTGTGAAAGAATTCTTTGACAGAATGCCCGTACCTGTTTGCAGAGCTCCTCCCAGGGCGCCGTCACCCCAAGAGGTGACTCTGATAGTTGACTGCAAAAGTACGCAGGATTTAGACCTGAGTACGATATCAAAGAGTCCCACAATATCTTCGGAATCACCACCTAAAAAGTTTCCAGGGTTTCGAAGCGAGCACGAGCCGCCTCTAAAACTATTACACTTTCCGTTCGCTGACGATCATCCTATACGGGAATTGGCGGAGTTTTACAAGGATTTCTTCAACGCGCCCCATTTGAAGTTAACGGAAGAATATCCGGGGGAAACGAAAAGTAAGGAAAATATTGATTCGGAGGATAGAATAGATGACCTATCCAAAGATCTAGCCTTACATGAAAGCTCGGTTTTGGAGTTTGATGAACTTTTGGCCGACATGTGCAGGTCGGCCGAGTGGAGTGGGAACTAATGTTATGGTGTTGGAAGACTGAAATGTACTGGTTATTGAATAAATTATATATTTATTAGTTTATATCGTATTTGATTATTAATTGTTTGTGCTTAACGCCAAGTTACAAGGAGTTTTTAGGCGAATTGCTTTATTAAAAAATATACTTATATCATCAGAATGCCTGTGCCTACCCTAGAAGGTGCAGCGTAAAACTAAGAAAAACGAAAAAATACTTCTTTTATAACTTTTAGCTTGGCGTTAACTATAACTATAATTCCTTCGATATACAGATTTGATTATGTGGGTACCTGAATTTTGAATATCTCTTTATATTATCTGTAATAATAATAAAAATCTGATCATTAGAAATTAGAAAATATTAAAAAGCAAAAATATAGTCAAAATTCCATAGTTTAGAGTTAGTTCATTTGGTATTATTAATTTTGTCTTTTTTTTTACAATAGTGTTTTGAGATATTTTATCGGTAAATATTTAGAAACGTATGAAATATTTTTTTTTGATATTAGTGTTACTAAAAGAAGCTGTTTAAAAACGTTTAAATATTCAATAAATAGTTCATTATCTCGCAAATGACATTAAAAAAAATAATAAAACAGATGCTAACAACATAATTAAGTTGTAACAAGCGTATAAGAATTTCGACGTGGCTTGATGAGAAAGTATACCTTAGTGGTCAGAGCGCTTTTACAGTAAACAAGAGGCGCAAATTCGATTCTCGCTACGTATTTTTTTAAACGTTTTATGGACTATTAAGCGTTTAAGAATTTCGATGAAGCTTGACCAGAACGTGTGGCTTAATTGGCTATATATACTCTTGCTAGCTTGGACGATAGACAAGAGGCAGAGTTCGTGTCCCTCTATGTTTTTTTTTACACGTTTCTAAATATTTTCCTTTCTTTAGAATATTTAATTGATAATAATAAAATATACTGTTATTATTAATTGCAATGTAACTAATTAGAAAATAGATTTTTTTAGAACAGATAAAGAAAAACAATACAAAGTTTAAGTAAGTGACTAAACTAAATCTAGAATTGACTATGGTATATTCTACAGATTTTTCTCATTTCATTCCTTTATTTGATAAAAAAATCATAATTATCTAAAATTAGCCATATTATGTGTGATAATAAATATAATGCCAAAATATCTTTTACATAAAAAAATCTTTATAGATTTTACCTACATATTTTGGCCATTTATTATTATTTACTTATATACTTGCCGAAAGTAATATATGTGTGATATAGTATTAATTCCTTTTCATGTTTAGTAATAGTTTATTTTAGTGTTAATTTAATTATCTTTAATTAACAGAACTTATATTTTTTCTGATAACTACAGTAAAATTAAGACTTGCTTTATATAGATATTTATGCTCTTATTTGCTTTTTCTTTAATGTGAACTTGATATTGTTTCTTCAAAATCCAATTCAAATATGAAATTATTACTACACCTGTTTATGCATACATGTATACCTATAATGAAATGATCCAATCGTTACATAACTGTTTGGTAAAGCGATATAAGATAATATAAATCACACATTTAAGTATTTGGTGGCTGAAGTAGGTATGGCACAATTTTACTTCAACTTTGAATTAAGTAGGGGCACGAGCCGGTTCGGCTCACGGTCGAGGAAAGGCAACATTTATTATTCCACGTCCTGGTAAGGTGGCACAATGCGGCGTTGAGTTTTGCCACTCAACACGCAATGCCTCCAGAATTTGGCGGAAAGTGGGAAACGGAAGTGTGTTAAAATATACATTCTAGAAAAGGTTCAAACTATATATTTATTAAATATTGTTCACACTATAGAATAAAAAACAATAAACAATGTTATCTCTATGTTACATGATTATGACTTCATCTCTATCTCTATGTTACATGGACATGGATTTAAACATTTTTATTACAACCTACAAATGACCATTTATATGCTATCATTCCGAACTGTTACTATAGAATATTTTAATTACATATACATAAGTTTGTCTAAATAACAGTTTTTTTTATATCTTGAATATGTTTTAGATTTAGAATGATTATTTCTCATATTATATTTACCTTTATGCACGTATACTTTTAAATAAATTTTATGGAATATATGTTTTGTTTGATTTGTTTAATTACCTACTGTATTTTATGTGCAACTTTTATGTTTATTGTATGACGTCATATGGACAAGACCTGTATGTGAACATATGACGCGTCAATTTGCGTGCTTTCAATCTCGTGATCGTGAGGTTCTAGAGGTCATACGTTGCGTCCACGTGCAAACGCGCGTTTTGCAACCTTGCAATCGCGCGTTTCCAAAACGCATTATCTTGACAAGATGTATAGCCCGAGATCCAAGGGGCGCCAAATCTACGTCATTTAAGCTGAAATTTTGAGGACTATTCGTCTAATATGTAGTTAAGACAGAATGCGTACTCTCTAATTCGAAAGTGGGGTTCTTTCTGAAGTAGCGCTAAATAAAAGTATAGCTCTGTCTGGAAGGAAGTTTTAGCCATAAGATTGGTCTGGGTGCTCATGGGGGTCTTGAAATAGTCCGTAAATATACATAAATATAAAGCTTGCTAGTATAACGTATTTTGCCCTAACTTAAACAACTTTTAGGACGTCATGCAGGCGTAAAGGTAATGATAAAAATATATTTTTTATATTATTCTTAACAACATATTTAAATACGAGATTTTCTACTTTAACGTAGGTGAGTATGTACCTTAAGTTGGCGTTACCTCTTAAGGGGCCCCACTTTCAAGTTAATATACTCATACCGTCTAAAATACATATTACAAAAAAATTACGTAGGTCTGAGGGCCCTGGGATTAAGAAATTTTAAGATTTTTTAAAACTTTTTATAAAGATTTACATGTAGTTTTTATTAAAAATGAAGATTTAGTTAATCAAAAGAAAGTCTGAAAATTATACTAAGTATCAGAAGACAGTTAAGACCCATTATTAAAGTTACGCCAGTAAAATTAAAAAAGTAAGTCTCTTCTGATTGATATTGATTCAAGCAGTGCATTTTACTAGTTGCCCACCCAACTTGCTTTACTTTGCTTTACTTATTGTTTATTTATATGTTATTCTGTTTAGAGACCTTCTTTAAAATGTCATATCTTTGCAAAAACATGGACATTAGTCGATTTTGATTTAGTAGTTTTGTAAACACATTCAATGTAACTTTGATATTTGTCATACTAGTATTATGAAGGTATATTTACTGATATGGGTAAAGAAATTTAACGGTTCTTAGTTTTACTGACATTGTATATAGAAATATTTAATTAAACTAGAAAAAACAATTTAACGCTTATGACATTTTAACAACATATTAATTATCTATGTCACCAAGCGTAATTTTATCTTTATTATAAATATAAAATGTATATAAATAATCTGTGACAAGTGATGTTGTTTTGGCATAACTGTCAAAAAGACGACATCAAATATTTGTGCTTAAATGAAAATCTGAATTGATATTTGTACTAAGATTTATAATAAATCCTAACTAATAATTCACACAAAGTAATAAATACCATCATGTGATTGTAGAGTATATTACAAAATAATAAAATTTGATTTAAATTTTTGTTTTAAGTTACTATTTATGTATAACCTAAAGTGCATTTAATAACAAAATGTATTCAATCTGTCGTCAAACTCACCCCGCTACGGGGATAGAGCATGCTATTAGTTGTTGTTTCTTCAACAATGATGAGGTTTGCCTTGTGACCGCCGGCGCCAATATTATCAAAGTATTTAGATTACTTCCCGATGGTCACACGAAAGAGGTCAATGCCGGTAAGATCTTGTTTTGAACTTCACTGTTGGTTGGCTGAGGCACTGTTCCCCACATTGTATTTTGAGTGACGGAACTCGGCGCTTTCTCCTTTTACCACAGCGAGAATACAGTAGCGTAGTGGGGCAAGGTGGGCATCATGCCCCGGGCGCTACTCACAAAGGGGCGCTAAAAGGTCTGCAAAACTGCAAAAATGCTCGTCTGGGGGGCGCTGAAAAGATATTTTGCACCGGGCGCGAGTTACGCCAGCTACGCCACTGCGAGAATACAAAAATAATTAATTCCCCTAATAGAAATTGAACCCAGAACCGACGCACTCAAATAACTGCTACATATTTTAGTTCTTAATTTTGTAATTTTTAATTTCAGTATTAATTAGAGCCACTTTGAAACTTAATAACAACAATATTCTAATCTAGTGTCTAGTTTGTAAACTGAAATTGTGACCAAAATTAGATATTTAGACTCAGATAGGCCAAAACTGAAACCTAACATTTGGTTAAATGTAGTACCTAATTTAATATAAAGAATTAATAAGTTCTATACATATTAATTTCAGCTGGTCAACCAATTCCGCCTAAAATGAAATTAGAATGCCTTGCCACATACACTCTATGGGGAAATGTGATGTCGATAGCATCAGTAAAGTGTCCAAGTGCAGGCCGGGACCTGTTACTAGTGTCGTTTAAGGAAGCAAAGCTTTCAGTACTACAATATGATATACAGACAAACAATTTGATTACATTGAGTATGCATTACTTTGAAGAAGATGATATGAAGGTATGATTATTTAATTTTTAAGTTCTTTAATTGTTTGTAATTTTAGAGCAAACACTACAGACTACAGACAGTACAGGCTAGGGGAAAAAAAAATTAAAGACTCTATGTTTTCCATTTAGACACTATGTTCTCCATGTAGTAAAGTTACATATTATTAAACAAATATTGAAATCATAATAATTATTCATAAACCTTTTCTGACCTGTTTAACAGTCATAAAAAATATCAGCTTTTTTAGTCCTACTGTCTCTCTGTAGTAGGTCTCTGTCCTCCTGTTTGAGGATTTTCCTGTGTAGAATTTCAAAAATGAAAAATCTACTTGATCTATCCTTCATCTTGATGGTGAACAATCATGCAATCTTTTGTACCATAATTAGTTCTTTAAACTATTGTCATTTCTGCATGTTCTGGCCTAAATGTGACAAAAGATTTGTTGGCATATGGTGGTTTAAGACCTACAGGACTGTAATAAGAATTTTATTCCATATGTACAAAAAAAATATTTCAGATACATATGATCTAAAAATTTTTAAGTCTCTAAGGAGTGAAACATAGTGATATAGGAGTGAAAGTAGGTGACTTGAATGTAAATTGCCTGCTGTACGCAGATGATGCAGTGCTCATTGCATCATCACAATGCAAGTTGCAGGCATTAGTCACTACTCTGAAAGAAGGTTGTGAAATTAGTGGTCTAAGCCTGAATGTGAATAAGACAAAGGTTCTTGTTTTTGTAAGAGATTAAGAAAGGACGGAATGCAAGATTAGTGTAAATGGTAAGATATTAGAACAAGTAAATGAAGTAGTATATTTTGGGAACTAGAGAGGACAGATACGAGATGTATGTGGAAAGGTGTATTGCTGCCGGTAACAGGGTTAATGGAGCCTAAGCTGCGTTGATGAGATGGCGAAACGATAGCGCAGCTGCACATTTGGCCGTACACGGGAGCAAAGCGTGGGTATTACTGAGGAAGAACGAAAGAAAGGTGAATGCCGTGGAGATGCGATATCTGCGTAGGGTAATGCGGAGTCAGCTTAGCTGATCGAATCCACAATGAAGAAATACACAGAATGGCAGGTACTAACGAGGATGCCACGGTGAGAATGAAGAAGAACACGCTCAGCTGGTTTGGGCATATCAAACGAATTAGTGATGAACGGCAAAAAAGATTTATGGATAAGTGAGTGGTACGAGAGGAAGAAGGAGACCTCGATTGACCTTAGAAATCACAGTACCAAGATACTGGAGAAACGTTATGTGAAAAGCATGAGGGTACGAGTCGAAAGAGGTGTGTGGAGACCGTAGCGTTTGGCGCACAATTCTCTCTAAGTAACCCGTAGATATAAAGTATGAAGTTAAGTTATGATCAAAAATCTTTTATAATATTTCCAGGGTGGGACAACACACCCCCACATTCCATGGATAAGAGTAGACCCAGAGTTTAGATGTGCAGTAATGTTGCTATATGGCAGAAAACTTGCAGTGTTGCCATTTAGAAAGGACATAACTTCTGAGGAGGGTGACCCTTTGGAATCAAAACCTTTGGATAGCAAGAAAAATGTAAGTCAAATCCTATTTTATGTTAATCATTCTTGTTAATCATTAATCATTCAGTTAAATTATGAAATAAATTAAAAGTAATAACTTTCTATTTTATTAAAAATGTATTATTATTATTATTTTTTTTGATAAAATCCATACATATTTAATTTTATGATTAAATGTTCATTTCAACCTATGTCCTTTTTTGGACAATGTTTAATTTTTTTTTAAACCCACACCTCTAGGAAACTGTCAAGAGATGCGAGTGCAAGTCCTAATATATTAATTTTCTTATCCTCACTTGGAGAAATAAATTATTTTCATTTTCTTATTTTGGTAATAAAACAAAGAGCGGTGTTCAGTTCCGTTCGTCGAAGTCAAGAAGTAGTAGGGTAGAAATATGAGAGCAGTGTCCTAAAATTAGATTTTATTTGCTCACTTCACTTAATACATATATATATATATATATATATATATATATATATATATATATATATATATATATATATATATATATATATATATATATATATATATATATATATATATATATATATTGTCGTAAAATTGGCACCGTCATGGCGCGGTGACACATTACTGTTAGCCGATGGTTGTAGGTTCGATACACACTCGGGGAAATGCCTTGAATGAATTACTTTCATTTCCTTGTAACAACATAAAGCGCGGCATTGAGTTTCGCCACACAACACACAATGTCTCGAAAATTCGGCTACATCCGAGATACAGCGTGGAGCGAAATAAAAATCCTACATTCATTTTTTTTTCCCAGCAACCCACACAACAAATGAATCGAGCACCAACTCTAGCCTCCTACGTAATAGTACTAAAGGAGTTAGATGAGAAAATAGACAACATCCTAGACATACAGTTCTTATATGGATATTATGAACCTACTTTGTTACTTTTGTATGAGCCTGTTAGGACTTTTGCTGGGTGAGTATTATTTTTCTTTATTTAATGTAAGAAAATAGTAATTATTATAGTTTTGTGGTAGTAGTAGTAGTTTTTAGTTAGCAGTAGACGCATACTCTACTGAAAGTACTAGTACCAGTACTAATGCACATACACTCAGAGTACTCAACATGTACCAAATTGATCACACAAAACACATGCACACAAGTCTTGAATTACGTGCGACTTTGTGCTCTCATGTGTGGATGTCCGATGACATGTGAATAGAACAAGCTATATTTACAACATTCTATTATAATTATGGTTACTTACCGGTACTTTGTAATGTATAGGTGACCAAAAATTAAAAATGGTCAATATGAAGCAATCAGTTACAATTTTATTACAACATTCTACACTAAAAATTTAAAACTATACTATAGTAGTAGCTCATATGTGTCATTCTGATGTATAAACCTATATTACTGTAAAGTTTCATCTAAATTCGCAGTCTTTGTGTGAAAGTGGAACCAACATCCATCCACACAAACTTTCACATTTATAATATTTGTAGGATAAGATATTAACTAATAATAATTAACTAATTCATAATAAAATTGACATAGTATGACAGGACGTTCTTATATATTATATTATATGATATTCTTCTATGCACAATATAGTTATTTTTTCTAAATTTCTTTCCGCCAGTCGTACAGCGGTCCGCAGTGATACGTGCGCTATGGCGGGCGTGTCTCTCAATATGAGCGCGCGAGTCCACCCCGTGATATGGGCAACGGGAGGGTTGCCCTTTGATTGTATACATGCTGTGCCCGTTATGAAGCCTTTAGGTAAGTTAGTGTATCAGTTTTTATATAATGATTGACGCTATCCACATGTAATGTTTTAGAAGGTTCGGCGGTGTGTGGGGTACAAAATGTCTTAACACTAGGTTCCCTCTATCTACCCTGCTAACCGTGAATACAGCGTGTTTATTATAGTTTTCAATACTATACAGTGTGGTAGATTTATAGGCAAATTGATATAGGTGATAGAAGATTGTACTTACACCAAATTTTTGACCAATGCAGCATACAACTTTTTACATCTATATATTGCTAGCTTACATAAGACTAATCTAGACTAATATTATAAAGTGGAAGAGTTTGTTTGGTTGAACTCGTTATTATAAGCAACTATTCCGTATTAAAAAAATATATTGAATTAAACACATTTCTTTTGTTTCTATTTAACAACGCGAACGAAGCTGCAGATAAAATCAAATTTGGTATAAACTCAATTATTCAATAGTACATGCGATGGTTATGACGTGAAAAACGATCGTAGTAAGCTACCATAATCTAAAAGTCCTTGTTAAGGACTTCTAAACGATGGTAGATTACATACATAATTCTTTCAATATCTTATTTGAATGGAGAATATTTTTGTTTTATTATTAAATAAAAAAAGTATGTATGTAGTTGAATTGTTTAGTAAAGTCAAGTTTCCTAAACGTAATTTTCCAGGTGGATGTATTATAATGGCAGTAAATTCATTGATATATTTGAATCAATCAGTCCCGCCGTACGGAGTGTCTCTCAATAATGTAGCGACTCATTCTACAAATTTTCCTTTACGTAAGTGGATTTTTAATGAAATGTTTTTTTTTATTATGAATTATGATTACTGGGGTGAGTTTAAAGTGTAAAAGGATGAATTTAATGATTTAAACCTGTACAGGCAAGGCCTTTAAGAACTTTAAGAATTTTTTTAGCCTTTATTATCTCTAATAAAACTTTATCCTGTGCCAATCTTTTCACAAAAATATTGTATTTGAATTTCTGTTTTACACTATGTAAATATTTTTTTATAATAAATTGTAATGAGCTATTTAATACAATATCCTATAAGTTTACATAAAAGCGACATAAGCTTCTTTAAGTGTAATTTAAGTTTTATTTGATTTTATTAGTTATTGGTGTACACTTTTTTTGTATTGTAACTTATTTTTTGTAGTGTAATTTTTCCTGTAATAAAAAAAACATTTTAAAAATTAAATAAGTCATTGTCGTGGCTTAGTGGGACAGCGCCTGACGTGATGATCTGATTAGAGCCTAAATTCTTAACCCCCAACGAACAGAGAGTATGTGTATCCATATGTCTGTCTGTGACATCGTAGTTCCAAAACGGATGAACCGATTTTAATTTAGTTTCTTTTGTTAGTAAGGTATCTTAATCGAAAGTGTTTTTTAGTCAAGATTCAAGAAAACATGTTCAGCCAATTGAAGATTATCACTTATTTTAGTTGTTTCTTTTTCGTTTCATTTTTGAAGGGGGTTTTTAATTATGAATTTTCATGTTCAGGTATACAAGAGGGTGTGTGTATAACACTGGACGGTGCTCGCGTGGCGCCGCTAGGCGAGACGCGGTTCACGTTAGCGCTGCGCGGCGGTCAACTCTACGTGCTGACTCTGCTCTCAGATTCCGTAAGAAGTGTGAGAAGTTTCCACTTGGACAGGGCTGCTGCTTCGGTGTTGACTTCTTGCGTGAGTTTTTTATTTTATCATGACTAGATGTTTGAGGGAGTTGTGGCGCAAATTCACAAACGTGCGGCTGTGGACGTAACGACTGTGCGTTCTATTCCTACTCGGGGGAATGAAATATTTCATATTTTTATTTGCTCGCTCTTGTGACGAGGCACAGCGCAGTGTTGAGTATATTCCGCCACTCAACAGGCATTGCCTGGTGGTGCGCCAGGAACGGAGTGTCTTAACATTACGTTTCCTGTGCCTATCCTGCTATGTGCGTGATATAGAGTTAAAGCTAAAAAAACTACCAAACGACAGTAAGTTGTTTAAAATTTCATTTTTAACATGTCATTATAAAACTTTTTGTTACAACTTATCTACTTCATTCTGGCAACGTCATAATTAAAAAACAGACCATAACCGAACCTAGTTTTCACTTTTACTTTTTCACTTGCTGTTCAAATATACTGAATACTTATGTAATATGTAAAATATACTGATTGATTATGTAAACCTCTTTAGAACCAGACCGAGAAAACAAAATTATTTTAAATATAAAAAAAACAACACTCATTGTGTTAAATGGACCATATTTTGTTTGTTATAAATGAATTTTATAATAATAAATAAATTATTATATTTTGTTATAAATGTAATATATAAATGACACATGTATAAAAAAACAGTAAATATAAATAATAGTTTTTTATAAATCTAAGATATCGTTTACTTTTTACATACATCAAAATTCATACATTCATATACAGATGTGTGTAATAGAAGAGGACTTCCTGTTCCTCGGCTCTCGTCTCGGTAACTCTCTGTTATTGCGAGTAACGGAGAGAGAGAACAGGATGTTGTTCTCCGTGGACAAGCCGCTGGAGGACACCGTTGATCTTACTATGGATGGTAAGTGATTATAGCCCTATGAAACCTGTATTACGGCCGGTCGCAGCGCAAGGGCAGAAGTGACACGACAAGTTGTGAGTTCGATTCCTACTCGGGGAAGTAAAATTTTTACTAGTGTCATTTCCTCGCTCTGGTAATGAGGCAAAGAGCAGCGTAATATTACAGCGTGAACCTAAAAAATAAAATATCTTCGCAATTAATCATGTCTGACTGTAAACGCAATTGTCGTGGATTCGATTCCATAATAAATTTTTTTACCTGCTCTGCTAAGACAAAACTCGGAGTTAAACCTTTCAATATACAATGCCACAAATTCTGTGTGCTATAAAAATTATAAAAAGTAATTATTAATTAAATATTTAATTTTTATTGCTTTCCATTGACAAAAAAATAAAAAGATAAAGACCAAAACAAAGAACCGCAAAAAGAAAAAGAACCGCAGAAAGAAAAGGAAAAAGATAAAGAAAAAGAAACAGAACCGACATCTAAAAAAAGAAGAATGGACACAATTAGCGATTGTGTTGCTACAAACGTTATTGATATAAGTGACAAAGATGAATTGGAAGTGTACGGATCTGATATAAGGACGTCTACGCAGTTGACTAGTTACGTTTTTGAGGTAAGCGGGTTCGAATACTATTACAGCGAAATTTTTTTACCATTTCGATTTTGTTCAAATTAGTTTGATTTTAATATATTTTTAGCGAAGGTATTTAGGTAGGAGAAAATTAGGTAGAAATGTGATCTTGGTTATATATTTTTTTATTAATATGTAGGGAAAGTTGAGGATTAAAAATATAATAAATATACAGTAAATATTATAGTATTGTCCATTAACGATAATTTATTTAAATGATTAAGATACAGCAAGTTAACTGACTACAAAAAATAATAAAGTTGACTAATATACAGGGTGGAAATGTCAGCGCTCCTTTTACGGGAACAGCATATAGGGTAAAATATTTTAAATACATATCTAAAAAAAATTATCAAGATATCTCAACTGTTTAGATGTAGGTTTTTTTTTCATTTCTACGATGTTTATCCATACCTGTATTTCATGTGACGCAGTTACGCATAGGTTAATCAACTTTGAACTCTGCTGCCAATACCTACGACTCGATTTCGGAATGAGGCGTGTGCGGCGGTTTCCCTTTGATAGGTTTATGTGTGCGTGCGTCATTCTTAACAAATGGCGTTTTATGTTACAACAGTAATTTTATTATTTATTTTGTTTGAAAAAATCACTTTTTCATTTTTGGGAAAAAAAAATGCTGACACTTCCGACCTATATTTAAGAAGCCATCGTGGCGTAACGGTACAGCGTCTGTTTGTAGACGCGACGGTTTTAAGTTCGATACACACACACTAGCTCTGGTAACAAAACAATGTAATGTTGAGTTCTACTATTCAACACGCTATGTCTCGAAAATTGAGCAAAATGCAGGGAACGAAGTGTCTTAACACTAACCCTCTGCCTACCCTGCTACATGCGGGATACAGGGTGAAGCTGATCTTATTTATTTTGTACTTCCAGGTATGCGATTCGCTCCTAAACATATGTCCAATAGGTGACGTGTCGATGGGAGAATTACAATTATTAACGGACACGGAGAATAATGAGGCGAAACGATCAGAATTGGCACTAGAACTGGTAGCCTGCAGTGGGAGGGGGAAAAATGGCGCACTAACTGTCTTACAGCGGTCTGTTAGACCCCAACTGGTTACGGCTTTTGATCTACCCGGTAATTTTTTTTTAGATATTTTGGAAAAGTCTTTTAAAGAATTATTTTTCTTTTCTAAGTATGGTATTCCATTTTAAATATATTAAAAGAATACTTGTTTAAATATGTTTTCCATATAATATGCCAGGTTGCATCGATATGTGGACGGTAATAGGCGAAACGGACAATGTGCACAATACCCACAATACACACAAAGATATGGAAGGCACGCACGCGTATTTGATACTCACTCAAGAGGACTCTAGTATGGTGGGTTTATATGATGGGATTTACTTTGTTTTGTTAAACTTTTATTGTAGAAGGAACTGAACTGAATGTCATATATTTGGTGTTACGTTAAAAAGTTAAAAAATGACTTAGTAGATTGACTTACTAAATTACATACAGCAATGCAATGCAGATGCAATGATAATTAAATTAAATTAAATTAAAAAATTAAATTAGCTTCACGCTGTATCCCGCACACAGCAGGGTAGGCAGAGGGAACCTAGTGTAACACACTCCGTTCCCCACTTTCTGCCGAATTCTGGAGGCATTGCGTGTTTGAGGGGCAGAACTCAACGCCGCGCTTAACCTCGACACCAGAGCGAAGAAATGGAAATATAAATTTAAGTAAATATTTCATCTCCTCGAGTGGGAATCGAACCCAGAACCAGTCGGTTTTGCAGTCACACCTCGTGCCGCTGCGCCACGACCGGCCTCATTGATAATGATGTTTATTATTTACAATAATGTAACTCAACCCCACACTTTGTTTTGACAGAGGATAAATATAATTAATTACCCCAAGTGGAAATCGAATCCATAATCATTGCGTTTACAGTCAGATGCCGCGATGGCCTATTCATAGCGGTGGTAATTTTTTTGAAATGAAACTAAATGTTATCATTCATATTTTTGCGTGAAAAACTAATATATTGTTATGACATTTGATTTTAGCAATTTTACGTATTTTTAATGAAACTCTTAAACCAAATTAATTATTAATATTTCAATCTACTAAATAGAGTATTGCCACTTAGGGGAATGTATTGTTTAATATTTTCATTTCTACGCTCTGGCAAACAATGACGGCAAATGCAATTTTTAGAACATTCTTGTAATTCGTGGGGAATGGAGTGTCTTAAAATTAGATTTATCCTGGCCTTATTCCGCTATACGCGGGATACAGCGTGAAGCCTGTTCAATTTAAAAATAATATACATTTTGTCCAGATTCTACAAACAGGTCAAGAAATAAATGAAGTGGACAATTCGGGTTTCATGACGAACGCTCCCACCATATTTGCGGGCAATCTGGGAAATAACAAGTTTATGGTGCAAGTCACTACCAACGCTATACGATTGATTAGAAGTGAGTGTTTTTATTATTTTTTATACATAAATAAAGATTTGTTTTTTCAGACAGTTTAAATGAAAAGCGAAAGTATAGGGTTTTTTATTAATGTAATGTTGGCTACAATAATTAAAGCAGACCTATGTTTGTACAGAAGCTTGTATTTAAAAGTGATAAAATTTTACAGACATTTAGTCTGTATTGTTCTCTTTCAGTTTTTATGACTATATTTTACTTTACACTATTTATATAAAACTACTTATAAAAGAAAAGAAAAAACAAATGTACAAAAAAGGTGGCCTACTTAATTAAGTGGACTAAGTAGCCATCTCTCTTCCAGATAACATTTAGGGCGAAAAAACGCTTCATATTTTTAGTTTATACAATTATAAATGTCTAATTACATAGCAGTGTTTATATAACAGTTTCTCTCCACAGACGGCACACAGATACAAACTATAACATTGGAATGGACCGCTCGTTCTGGTTCTACAGCCGACCCTTATTTGTGCGTGGTGTCCACGTGCGGCCGCGCCATCGTGCTGGCGCTGCGAGACTTGAGGCCTAGGGATCCCAGCGTATGCTTATGTTTTGATCATTTAGAGATATCATAGAGAATAAAGGCCAGGCTGTGCGACTGTATACGCTACATTTTTTATATTTAATATTTTTAGTATGATAACAAGGCAAAATAACAACAAATGTTGTTTTCCCATGTTCTTATGTCCATTTTTTGCTTATATATGGTATATGGTACCAGAACGCAGAAATAAAAATATTAATAAACAACAATTCAATCCCCCGAGTGGGAATCGTACCCACGACCATCGTTATAAACTGTAACGCGATGCGCTACGACGGCCACAATTTTTAATATAATTTTAATATATTTTTTGGTATTTGACAGTCGGCTCGGCTCGCTCCCACCCGTCAAGCGGTACCTCACAGACCAACAATATTAAAGGCGGTGCCGTATAGAGATCTGAGTGGGTTATTTACTACCACCGATGAAAATATACAAGTATGTATTTTTTATAGTTTTATATTTAGATGTGTAGTTTTGGTGCGTTTTATCTTGATAAAAATGTTAAAATTAAAATATTTAGAAATTTATTAATATAATCACTAGTGATATTCAATTCCATTAAGAAAGGACATCATGGATTGTCAGTGTAATAATAGTCAAAACTTATAATAAAACCATTAAAAAAATTTAAATATTCTAAACATATACTTAATTAATCAATTTTTTTTTTAGGTAAAAGGCGAATTTACAGGTAAATCTAAAGGTAAAAACGTGAAAGCGGAAGGTTTCAAGCCCGATACCGTGTACGAGTTGAATGACGAAGATGAACTTTTGTATGGAGGAGATCAAACACCAGCGTCTATGGCCAGTGTGAGTAAACACATACATATAGTTTATGTTTTTATTATATCATTAAAATCAATTAAATCCGAGTTGGACTCGAATACCGAAATATATATAGTTCACAAACATGTTTACAAGCGTATACAATAATTTTGTATACAATGAACTACAAACATAAATTTTATGATACTGTTTCGGATTGTCTCCTTTAGTATTTATTACTGTAAGATTCTTGCCTAATTCAATTTTACCAAATTCGTATATCGTATTCACGATAAAGTGTGTAGTTAAAAACAAGATTTTTTAGTTTCTCGCTTTTTACTTAGCGTGGTAGTGTGACAGATAGTCTTTATATACTCTGTTCCCAAATCCACTGTCATCAACTTGCACATACATGCCTTTCGGGGGCCTTATGCTTTACGTGATCTTCCTACAGTACTATAGATACCGTGTTCTCGAAGGTCAAACGAGATTCCCCCGCCTCTTTTACCACTTATATTTCAAAAATATTTTTATTACTTATAATTGATTTCCACAGATAATGTTAGCAGAACAATCTCTGGCTCGAGCATCAAACTCTCGCAGAGTGTCCCGATGGTGGAGGAAAGCGGATCCTCGACCGACGTGGTGGTTGTTCGTGGTGAGAGATAATGGGAACTTGGAACTGTACTCGCTCCCAGAAATGAGACTGTCCATGTTGATTAGAGGATGTGTTAGTGGAGAACGGGTGAGTTACATACATACACGTACAACCAAACATATACACAAACATTTACAGTTATACGGGATTGCGATTAAATATGTATTATGTATGTAAAAAGTGTATACAATGTACTTTGGTAAATGTATCTTTTAATAATTTCTTAATAAACATTGTAGTAACATATGCACAAAATCTTTTTTTATGTGCATTCGATTATTCGAATATTTGATTAACCGAATGCGTTACGTTAACCATTGATCCGGTTGTTATCCAAAAAATAAGATAAGAAAAAGATTTCCGTTTTTCGTTAATAATTTAAGAAATTAAAAAAAAAAATTGAAATAAGATACTGAAAGAGAAGAAAATTCAATATAAATCTTATCTTATGGACATCCGGGTGTTAACTTTTATTTTGGACTTTTTTCCGTTCCCATTAAGACACTTCCGTTACCCACTTTCCGCCGAATTCTGGAGACATTGACTGGCGGAAGTTAACACCGCATTTGCCTCGTTACCTGAGCGTCCAAATGAAAACATAATTACAATTGACACTGGTTTTAATGATGAACTAGTTTTTTTGTAGTATTTTCATTATTTTTATTACTTTTGGTCTTTTTTTGTAAAAATTGAAGGGATAAAATAAATAATAGTTAAAGATATCTAAGTCCTTAAAATATGGCAGATGCAAAAAATATTTCTTAACCTACTTCTATAATTATTGGCGACTCCATTAAACGACGACTCCAAAAAACACCTGGCTTGGCATTATTTTAATGTTTTTTATAATATGTACTGTTATATATGTACATCTCTTATATCTTCCACTTGTTTCGATAGAAGTTCAAATAACTTTATGTGTTAATATAATGTATACATTTTATATTATATTACATAAAAATATCTGTCATTGTAGATACTAGCAGACAGTCTGGAGTCGGTCCCCATGCCTACGGAGTCAGAGGACGGTGTGGGGGACGGCATGGGGGACGGTGCTGGCGATGCGGCCGCGGAGCGACTGCGCGAGCTGCTCGTGGTGGGGCTCGGGCACAAGGGCTCCAGGGTGCTGATGCTGATGAGGTGTGAGGACCAGCTCATCATATACCAGGTGGGAGTGGGACGAGGGCATACATGTAGACACTGGCCATTGTGACAATCTACAGTCAGGAGATAGTATAAATATTCACCATAATTTTTTTTTTGATGAAAAATTGGAATCACAAATAAAAATGCCTACCGGTCCTCTACTCAACAGGAATCTATAGTAGTTATTTATTTCTTTACTCAATGAAATAGAACTCGCATTTAGAAGATTTAGATTTATTTACTAAATGCGTTATTTAAATATTATTATTTTTTTTAAATAACGTATTTAAATAATGAATTTCAGGCATACAAATACCCTCGAGGCAATCTAAAACTGCGTTTTTCACGCATGTTCGTGTCTTTCCCGTTTGGATATAAGGGGGGGGTGGTCACATGTTCCGATGATAGCTACGAGGCCGCTAACCTCAGGGAGGCGGTGCGACAGATGAGGTATTTTGGTATGTATACTATTTGTTTATTTTTTTAAACGCTAAAATGTATCTTTGAGGTCTATCGCAATATATGTTGCAATGTATGTGTAAAGTGGAGAATAAACTGTCTTGACACTAAGTTTTCTTTGCTTCATATAAGGTACAGTGTGAAGTAAAGTCAAAAAAATATATTAATAGAAAATTCTTTTTATTATTTATTCACGGGCATCGTGGCGCAAGCATGCTGTATTTCGCACATAGTAGGACAGGTAGACTCCATTCCCATTATTACATTTCCGTTCCTTACTTTTCGCCAAATTCTGGAGGCTTTGCGTGTTGAGCGGCGGAACTCAACGATGAGCTTTGCCTCTTTACCAGAGATTTCATTTCCTCGAGTAATAATCGAACCCACCACCTGTCGCCTTTATAACCGCACGCGCAACGACTGCCCTCAGCCTTAACCTTAAACCATTTAAAAGTTCTTGCAAAAGTCTATTTGAAAAAAGAATATCTTGAATTTGAATTTTACTGTGTTTTACAGGTAATGTGGGCGGCTACAACGGTGTCTTCATATGTGGACACACGCCCTATATCCTTTTCTTAGGGGCTCGTGGAGAATTACGAGTGCATCCTCTGTGCCCGGATGAAGGGTCGGTGTCATCCTTCGCCTCATTCAATAATACTAATTGCCCACAAGGTTTCCTGTATTTTAATGCTAAAGTGAGTTTTTTAATGGACTTGTACCATTGTATATTTAATTTCATTTTTCATTTTTTTATATAATTAAGTTTGTTTTATTTAAATTAATTTTATTTAAACTTTTACTTTTTTGTTGTAGTTTCGAATTTGTTATTCTAGTAATGTAGAGGAAGGGGTCATTAGAATCCAAATTAAATTATATTTTTTTACCATTTCTTTTTATATTCACCAAATTTTGTTACTTACACAAAATAATATTTATTGCAGTAATTAAAAGAAAAAAAAATATTTTCATCAATTTCCACAACATTTAAACAATAAATACAAACATAATTTAACTCCTAAATTCAATTTGCAGGGTTCTCTCCGTATCTCAGTTCTGCCAACCCATCTGTCGTATGAGGCGGCGTGGGCGGTACGTAAAGTGCCCCTGCGTGAAAGCCCCCACGCGGTCACGTTTCACGCTGAATCAAGGACTTATTGTCTTGTCAGTTCTGTTTCTGTACCGGCTACTTCTTATTACAGGTGAAAAAATATTTATTTTTTTGTATATGCTCTATTTGGTATAAATATTTATTAATTAATTCTATCTAACAATCCGTGCTGTGTTAATCTTCAGCACAATTGCTGAACATGCTGTATATAGAACTCTACATTCGGTAAAGTCCCCATACGATCACATTTCATGCTAAATTGAGGATTTATCAGTTCTGTGTAAAAATGTAGAATATAAGGTAATATCATCGTCGTAATACTAAGGCTAATCAGGTCGTAATGCTGAGGCCAGTCGTGGTTTTGGCAGATAGGTGTGACTGTAAACTTGACCAGCTGTGTTTGGTTGGTGGTGGGTCTTAATATTAGATTACTTCTGCCTAACCTGCTATCTGCGGGATACAGCGTGAAGCTGGAAAAAGGTAATAACATAATTTTGAAAAACTCCACTCAATATCAAGGATAGTTGATTGAGTTCTATATATTTTTAAATATGCTATTCTAGTAGGTACCTTTATAGACAGTGAGTGTAATTAAGTTCGTAAGATGGCATATTATTTGAATTTAATAAATTGTGTATTGTTTAATATAAACATAATCAATTATAAGTATAAATTACATTTCGTCAACAGGTTCAATGGGGAAGACAAAGAGAAATCAAGCGAAAATAAAGGAGACAGGTTAGTAAATATACAATAAAGCGCTGTTTTGCGTATAACTTCAAATTCAAAATATTATTTATTATAATTAACTTAATAGTAATTAACTTTTGCTACTAACTAGTGACACAAACGCTGCTTTGCCTGATTAAACTTATTGTTTTTTTTACCAAATCTTATAAAATATTTACTTATACATATTTATTTTAAGTAGTTTAACTTATACATATTTATTTAATATGTATAAGTTAAACTACTCTTTTCATCCGTTCAGTAGTTTTTGCGTGAAAGCGGAACAAACATCCATCTTCACCAACTTTCACATTTGTAATATTAGTAGAATTTAGATTGACTTTGACTGAGATTGACTGCTACGTCTGACTGGGAAAACAGTGACTAAATTTAAATTAAAAATATTTTTAATCCGGATAGACTTTATTTATGAGTTACTTTTGAAGAATCAGTGATGTGGATTTTTAACCTTAAAATATTATTTTTAAGAATTAACAAGGATAAATATTTTTTTTTAATAATACAATTTTTTAATCTTTACCCAGGTTTCCCTACCCCCTAATGGAGAAGTTCTCCATAATGCTATTCTCACCGGTCTCATGGGAAGTGATACCGAACACTCGTATAGAATTCGACGAATGGGAACATGTTACATGTTTGAAGAACGTTTCCTTGTCTTATGAAGGGACTAGGTAGGCTTATATTTTTTTTTTAAAAGAAGAAAATCTCGAAAGGAGATTAATTAAGGATTTTTGGAATTTAAATAGTATACATATTTTTTTAAGTGATATGAATAACAAAGACCACGAAATACTGTGTCTTTAGTAAAATAAACAAATACTTATTTGAGAATTTCTTTTGGTATTTATGTGTTTGTTATATTGTGTCAAAAAACACAAAAAAACAAATTTGATACATTTCAAAATTTTCTTTATAAAATCTATATTACAGTAGTTAAAATTACATTGAGAAAAGAATAAAATAAATACTCTTTGCACACTATATATACAAATGTCACAAAATAATAAAAATACAGAAATAATAATAGCATACAGTATTAAATATTTTTAACTTTTACGCACTGTTCACTCGGAAAGTAAAACAATCAGAAGTAAGAAATAATTCTAAAATAAAATCTGTGTAGCTATCTTTATAAAACTTCAGGGCGGCCACGACTCGTCGACCGTAATATATTATATTTATATTTTTATAAGAATAATACATTTTAAACAGTCATGGCCAATCATAGTCAATTATATGATAAATAAAAAATATGAATATGTACTTATATTCATATTTTTTATACGTTAAAAAATCTGTTTTTAATATATCTGTTTTTTTAACAGATCCGGTCTCCGCGGTTACATAGCGATCGGAACGAATTACAATTATGGTGAAGATATTACTTCTAGAGGTCGAGTAAGTATAAATATAATAGATCTATTTTTCTGAAAGGGTTTTTATTTATTTTGGAATATAATTTTGAGAAAACATCAACAGGATATACATTGTCTCGCATTTTTTATTGCGCTAATATGGTATTTTGAAAAAAAAAAAATCTTTAAATAGGTAACATTTCGAAAACAGTAAAGTATATTTTTTTATTGCAGATATTAATCTACGATATAATAGACGTAGTTCCTGAGCCCGGACAACCGTTAACTAAGAACAGGTTTAAGGAAATATACGCTAAAGAACAAAAAGGCCCAGTTACGGCTCTAACTCAAGTACTAGGTTTTCTAATATCCGCTGTTGGTCAAAAGGTAATTGATTTTTTTTATTATATTATATTAAAAGTTTTTAGAGTTTCGTATCTCAAAGAAAACCCTTATATGATCACTTTGTTGTCTATGTGTCCGTTATGTCAAAACCATTTATCTCGAGACTGCGTGGATGTATCAAGCTCAAATTAATATTAAATATTATGGTCTATAATCCCTTGAAGCATAGAAAATATCAAGCTTCTAAGTCAACGAAATTAAAAACTTAAAGAATAAATATTTTTAATTAAAAATAAAAAAAAATTGGGGATGGAACCCACAACCAGTTGCGTTTTCAGTCACACTTTGTGCTCCTGCACCTCAAGTAATAGGAATAAATCATTTATTCTTTCTACCACAAACTATAATAAGAAAGAATAAATAAATTACTTGACTACGTAACTTTTTTCCACAGATCTACATATGGCAGTTAAAAGATAACGAATTAGTGGGCGTGGCGTTCATAGACACTCAAATATACGTACATCGTATGATGGCAGTTAAAAATTTAATTTTAGTAGGTGATGTTTACAAGTCGGTGTCTTTATTACGTTATCAACACAAACAAAGGACGTTGTCACTTGTGTCACGGGATTTCAGAGCTGCTCAGGTATGTCTTTTTCACTTCACGATGTATCCCGCATATAGCGTGGAAGACAGAGGAAACACAGTCTTAAGATGATAGGAGTGCCCCACACTTAATGTGGTGAAATCTAACCGGGCGCTTTTACTAACACACCTAAATCTAACACTGCTACCAATTGAATATTGTTAATTAAACCCGTGGTCTTTTGAATTCGTTTAATAATCGTATATAGAAAAAGCGCGGCGTTGAGGACCGCCACTCAACACGCATATTAAGAAAAAAATTGCGGTGCGTGGAGAACAAAGTATCTTAACACTAGGTTCTCTGCCTCTTATATGCTACACGCGGGATACAAAGTGAAGCTAAACAAATGAATATAAAAATAAAAATATATATGTGTAGATATAAAAATACATATGAAGGTGTCGTTTGATTTTTTCTAGAGTGTTGTGTCAACCTTTGAATAGTTGTATAATTAAGTATTTTATAAAATTAATAATGTATCTTCATTAAATATAAAATATTGTAAAACTGCTGAAAGAACAAATAAATAAATAACAGTAAATAAAGACATTAATTTTTATATCGTCGACTTCCAGTAGTAGTAAACCTTATTAGGTTCACACTAAGCCGAACGCGTCTATTAAGCAAATTATCAGAAGAAATAAAAAACGTTTTTAAATAACTATAAGTGTACATATATTATCAGGTTTTTAAAATTTCCCAAATTGGTTTGTATTTTATAATATGTGAAATAAAATAAAGGTCGACGAATTTGTCCTTTTTACATTTTCGAATCGACAAAGAATAGACTTAGCTTGATAACATTATAATCGGACGTATAATTAATTGAAACTTTCAGATCTACGATATGGAGTTCATGGTGGACAACACGAGTCTCGGTTTCCTTGTAAGTGAAGCGGAGGGGAACTTTGCCCTCTTTATGTACCAGCCGCAGGCCAGAGAAAGTTATGGAGGTATGTAAAGGGGGAGAAGGAAGGGAGTATGAGGGGGAAATAATTTCATATAACTACAGTACGATCGATGAGTGGTGACCGCTCTGAAACTTGGTGTTCTGAACTTTATAGCATTGTTTATTCGCGCTCGGGAAGTAAATAATAAAAAATAAAAAAATCTTAAAATTAAACCTGGGCAGCTATCTACAGGTAACTTCAGTGTGTCCATTCATCGATCATATTGTATCGTGTGTGGAGAATGGATAACGGTGTTAATTTATTTATGATTATTTATGAACTTTATGGTAGTCAAATATTTTTTATCACATAATACAGATTTTTCTTGTTGATGTTTCTGTTTGTTTATTAAAAAAAAAAATAGTTAATTATATTACAGATATTATAGGTAAATTTTATGTAAATATATTTATTTCAATTTCCAGTAGTGAAAGATTCAACTATGAACAAATCATTGGATGACTGAATGAATGAAATGAACATAATTGAATGAATTCAAAATATATTATTAATCAATTTTTTTATAATTCCAGGCCAACGCTTAATAAAGAAATGTGATTATCATTTGGGACAGCAAGTGTACGCCATGTTCCGTATAGCTGCGCGCGCGCCGCCCTCCGCCAAACTACAGCGACACGTTACTATGTTCAGTAAGTTTCTATACAGTAAATAAAATTTAAATGACTGTCTGTGATTTCAAAACAACCGTGTTTTTTTAAGTACATACACACATCACAGTATTTATAAGATACTAAAACACAAACAGATGATTTTAATATAAATATTTTTCTTTCCTTTATTTTATGTCTACAAAATCATATCCGACTTCCTACTTATATGGATATGTATAAATGTGAAAGTTTGCAAGAATGGATGTTTGTTTCACTTTTTAGCAAACACTACGAAACGGATTATAAAACATTACTGTAATATAGCTTTTATATCAGAATAACTAACATATAGGTTACACGTAGAAGCCTTTGCCTTACGATCAGCTTTTAATAACTTTTGATAATTATTGACAATTAATTATTAAATATTTTTTTTATTTATAGCAACACTGGATGGCGGTCTCGGTTATGTTTTTCCTGTATCAGAAAAAGTATATCGACGTTTATTAATGTTACAAAATGTTATGAATAATTATTGCTGTCATGTTGCCGGTTTGAATCCTAGGGCTTATCGGTAAGTTAACTTTTATTTTTTATTTCAGGATAGGCAGAGAGTACGTAGTTTTAAATCACTCCGCCCTCTCACTGGTGAATAAAGCGATGTTGGTGGGTTACGCTCTATCCGTGGCGGTGTAGCCAGAGAGGCCCAAATTTCGAGTCATTGCGTTTTTAGTAGCAGCGTTCAACGCCGCCCCTTATATTGTCACCAAAGCAAGAAAAAAAATCCCCCGAGTTGGAATTGAATCTTAAGTCTTAATACTAGAGTGAGTAAATGAAAATAAAACATTGAAACGAATTATCGAACGTTGTACCACTGTGATATGTCTTAGGTGGCTTTTCTGTGAAAAAAAAATATCACATGAAATATTAATATTTCATCATTTTTTTCTAATATTATATAATATTTTTTATATCGTGTGTTCTTGTTCCATAGTACATACAAATGCGCCCGCCGCCAAGTGGGCGGGGGCGCGGCGCGCGGGATACTGGACGGTGATCTCGTCACTTTGTACACTTGTATGTCGAATGCTGATCAAATTGATGTGAGTATTGTTATTCTTTTTTTTTTTTGGTTTCACGCTTTATCTCTAACATAACAGGGTAGGCAAAGGAAACCTGGGAACCTAGTGTTAAGAGACTACGTTCCCAACTAAATAAAAAAATAAAAAAAAAAATAAAAAGTATTTTTATTGACAACATTCATAATTATACATTTTATGGGCTACTAACTCCTAAATAAGCATAAACTGTGTTTTAGAAGCTAGTGACTTGCCTGTTTTAAACATAATGTTATATTATTGTCGCGAGCCAAAAAAAAAATATATATAGGATAATAATAATGAAATAAAAACTAAGAATATAATAAGTAAAGGTGTGTGATTTGTGTGTGTGTGTGTTGTGTGTGAGTATGCGTGTGTGTGTGTATGTGTGTGTGCGTGTTTGTGTGTGCATGTGTGTGTCAAATACTATATAATATATATTTTCTGTTCTATTTTTGTATCATCATCAAATCTTCAGTGTTCGTGTAATCTAGTGTCTTTAGCCATTCTATAATTTTCATCTTGGCAGAGTATTTATTGCATGTTTTTATAGATAACATTTTGTCAGCCACACTATATAATATTGGGGCTATAAATTCATAACTACGACGTGCCAAAGTAGATTTTACCCTAGGGAATTCATATTTATTTAATCTTTTGGGTGCTGTTGGGGTTTTGGTAACAGTAGTGCAATGGTATCTTAAAATACATTTACTTATAAATAATTGTCGGACGTTCAATGTTTTAGACTTATTGTAGACTAAGACCGTTGGATGACGAAATGATAAGCGCATAGCCACTTTAAGTACAGTGCGCTGTGCTCGTTCTAAGGTAACAATAATTGATTTGGCAGCTCCCCCCCATGCACTTATACAATAAGTCAAAATACATTCACAAAGGGATTTGTATATTATTATTATGTGTTTTATATTTAGGACTTGTCTTAGATTTTTGAAAAGTATTATTAATCTTCTTATTTTTTTTGCCATGTTAGACACATGTGGTTTCCAATTTAAACGATTGACTATTGTTATGCCGAGATATTTTATAGTGCTTACTCTGTTTAATCCCTCACAGTCACATTGGTTGCTTATTTTGTGTTTCAGTTTACGACACGAGTGGGAGTGGATTTTAATTTTTAAATACTCCATTGCTTCCCCAGCTGAACTGTTAGAAAAGCACATAATATAACTTTTATTAGTGTTGAGGGTTAGAAGATGATTTTGAAGCCATGTTGATATCAGTGATAAACCAATCTCTGCGGTAGTTTTAACATCATCCCAAGTTCTGTCATGGAACACAATGACAGTATCATCAGCATACATTATCAAAGAGGATTTGTCAAGTTTGAGTTGACATAGTTGGTTGATGTAAATTAAAAATAACAGCGGCCCCAGGGTGCTGCCTTGTGGCACCCCGTATTCACAGGGCAGGTTGTCACTGAATTGACCTAAAACTCGTACGCACTGCACGCGATCGGTCAGGTAGTTATTAAACCACTGCTTTGTTATACCACGAATACCAATATCATCTAAAATAGAAATAAGTTTGGGAATTGGTACAGTGTCAAACGCTTTTTTTAAATCGAGGAATACTCCGAGACATTTATCTCCTTTATCTAGGTGAGATGTAATAGTGGTGGTTAGCTTGAGCACTGCGTCCTCTGTCGAGTGATTAGGTCTAAACCCATACTGATTGGGAGCTAGTATTTGGTGTTTATCTAAAAATGACAAAAGTCTTTTGTGTACAATTTTTTCTAGAATTTTAGAAAGCGTTGATAACAATGAAATTGGTCTATAGTTCGAAGGAATAAAATCATCTCCACTTTTAAAGATAGGAATGACCACTGCTTGTTTAAATATGTCAGGAAATATTCCTGTCTCCATAGATAAATTACACAAATGAACAATAGGCTCAATTAATACCTCATGCAATGTTTTTACCGTTATTCCACTAATGTTATCATTACCTGAGGATCCTTTCTTTAGTGAGAATATAATTTTCTTAACTTCCTTACAATTAGTAGGAGACATAAACATTGAGTCGACAATATGTTGCTTTTTTTCAAATATAAATCTTTTATCGTCACAATACTCAGGCTGACTATAAATTTCGCTAGCCAAATCTCTACCAATGGACGTAAAATAGTGATTAACATGATTCAACGAATTTTTTGGTGTATCTTTAATATTGATTAGTTCAGATGAGTTTTTTTTATTTTTTATATTGTAGCCGATTTCTTTAAGTATATTCCACAATTGCTTAGAGTTATTTGAATTAAGTTTTAGTTTGACTTGATAGTACTGTTTTTTCTGATATTTAATTATATAATTACATTTATTTCTATAATTAATAAACTGTCTTTTAAGTTGTTCATTATTAGGTTCTTTTTTAATTTTCTTATACATTTTATTACGTTTACGTATCGATTTTAAAATTCCTGTTGTTATCCAAGGTTTCAGAATTCGATGTTTCTTAGGAATAATTTTCTTAATTGTATTTTTAATTAAAATATTTTTTAAGTTATTTACTAAAAAGTATGCCGCCTCATTAGGGTCAGTAATCTTGAAATATTCTTTCCAATTCAATAATTTTAAAGAATCTTTAACTTTATCATAATCTATTTTTAAAGTTGTATATTATAAATTGGTATATTTGTGCCGATGTTTTGATACCTTTTTAACAAACTTAGGGCGCAGTTACTTCTTCGTAGTTTACTAAAAGAATTTTCAAATCGAACTAGTTGTTCTTGTCATTTCAGATTAATCAAACATACGCTTTAGTTTTATAATATTTGTAGAAAGTGTATTTTTAATTATATTATTATTATTATTTCAGATCGCAAAGAAAATCGGTACAAAAGTTGAGGAGATATTGGCGGATCTCTACGAAATAGACAGACAGACTGCTCACTTCTAGTTTTTAAGTCAATATGTGTAAATAAACTTATTTTTAATGTGATTTGTTGTTTTATTCTGTTACCGTTTTCCCAAACATCAATAATTGTTCTTTGATTTTCACTATTATTACACATTTTAAATGAAACTATTTTAACCGGATTAGTCACGTATTTCTAAGTTTTTACATTTTGGAAACCCGACGTTTCGAACACTTTGCAGTAGTCCGTGGTCACGGGTAGACTGAAGTGGCATTTATCTGTCAGTCTGTTATATCCAAAATGTAAAATCTTAAATATACGCGATTAATCCGGTTAAAATAGTTTCATTTAAAATCAATAATTGTGTTTATACTTTAGTTTAACAAACAAATTATAATTATTTCATAATTAACTAATACTATTTTCACGACTAGTCAAAGTGAAAGTCAAAGTTTACTACTAGGAATAATATATAAAGAAAAAGAAAAAAACATCAGTTGAGGCCAGTCACTGGACTATAGGGCACAAGCTTGCGACTTAACGCGACGGTTATGGGTTCGATTCCCACTCGAGCAAATGAAATATTAAATATTTCATATATAATTAATATATTATATTGAGGTCAGTTGTGGCGCAGGGGCACATAGTGTGACTGTAAAACCGACTGACTGGTTGTGGATTCGATCCCCACTCGAGGAGAAAATATTTACTTAAATTTATATTTCTATTTCTTCGCTCTGGTGTCGAGGACAAGCGCGGCGTTGAGTTCTGCCACTCAACACGCAATGCCTCCAGAATTCGGCAGAAAGTGGGGAATGGAGTGTCTTAACACTAGGTTCCCTCTGCCTACCCTGCTGTGTGCGGGATACAGCGTGAAGCTGATTTGATTTGATTTAATTAATATATTAATAGAAATGAACGAGAACCTCTGCCTACTCTGCTCTGTGCGGTGTGCGTCAAGCTAAAAAAACATAATTAAATACAAAAAAAAAATATGCGATGCGATAAAACGGAAACTGTAATATAATTGAAATAATTATGCATAAAATTAGGTACCACTTTTTTTTATATCAATATTATTTTAGCTTCATATTGTATCCCGCATATTTTTCGTTTCTCACTTTTTGTCCATTCTTAGGGATATCCTTCCTTTTTTTTTTGAAATTAAGAATAAAATAGAGAACGAAGTGTATTACCACTAGAATTTATCTTTAACTACAAAAAAGGGTAAAATGTTTATCGTTTATTTTTCCAAACTACTTTTCCAAACAGACGAAGTTGCGAACGTAGCTAGTAATGCAATAAAGATAATTTAATACTAAATATTTGAAGTTAGTAGTAACTGTTAACTCTCAATTGATCAAAATCACAAACACACTGCGTTATTAGGATAAAACTTATTTATAAAATTGAAATTTCACTTTGAAAATAAAAAAAAAATAAAAAAAAATGTAAAAAAAAAACCTTTTTGATACAATTACTTGCATGTATATTTTATAGGGCCAAATAGATATTAAACTAAAATACTGTAGACCATATTAGTCATTTAACTGGCCTTAATAACGATTTTTTTTATCTTTACGCTGTATTCCGCACAAAGCAGGATAGGCAGAGGGAATCTGGGAACCTAATATTAAGACATTTCGGTCCTATTAAAACATTTCCGTTTCCCACTTTCCGCCGAATGCTGGAGGCATTGCGCATTGAGTTGCGATAAATGAATATATTCAATATTTTATTTTGACGACTGTGCCACGACTGGCCTTAATACTGTGACTTGTAATATATCTATGTATGTAGAGAAAATGCCTGTTATTGCAAGGGGCAGCGTATGACTGTAAATGCGAAAATTGCAGATTTGTAACACTCGAAGGAATACTTATATTTAAATAATTCATTAATTTTACCACTCTGTCAAGAGAAGATGTGACGTAGAGTTGCGCAACTTAACGCAGTGTCTTGAATTTGAACAAAAAACGTGGAACAAAATGTATTGCTACTAGATTTCTCTGCCTACACTGTTATATGCAGGATACAGCGTGAAGCCTATATTATAAATATAAAACTTTATTTCAGTCTAATTCATCCATAATTATCACGTTTAACCGCATGCCCACGTTAATAACGCAAATTCTTGAGAAAGAAAGTAATTTACTTTTTTGTAAGAAAACATTTAATTTTTTTACATTATAAAACCTCGTTTCCTTTCATTCATTTAGATAATATATATAGATAATATTTTTCTATACAAACGTACAGACAGGCACTTCAATTGTTTATCTTCCTGATTCAGATCAAATCTACAATTGTTAGGTACTCTACAACCGCTGGGTACGGTTGGCAGAAAAAATATTTTTGTTGTAATTTTTGTTCACGGCGTCTTTAAAATTAGTTTAAGTAAAATTATTCTAGTAAATCTCTTATGTTAACACTAGCTTCTTTCTGCATACCCGGTTAAAAAGGATAATGTGTGAAACTCCAAAAAGAAATATTTGTTTGTGATGATAGTATGACAAAGGTTGGTTGTAATATTAAAATTGAATGTAATATACCGTATAGTATGAAATTAATTGGAGTTTGTACTACGCGTACAGATTAAATACTTTTTTATTTATTAAATATTTTTTTACATATCTTAAGTTTATGCGAATGAGACATGGAAATTTAAGTTAGGACAATCTTTCTCCATTTTTAACATTGACATGGCACGCCCTATTTTATAATATAATTTCAAATTAGCATTTTCAGAGTTCCCTTAGGGAATCCGTATAGGATTACTTTGTTGTCCAACTGTCAAGACCATTTATTTCAAGATCGCGAGAAGGTATAGAGGTGAAATTAATATGAAATATTCCGGTCTAAGGCCCCACAGAAAAAATCAAAGTTCTAAGACAATGTAATCAAAATCATGTTTATGTAACATATTATTATACAATAAAATAATTACAAAAAAAAAATACTAAAATAGTTATTTCTATATATAAACAATTTTTCTGTCAACACTACTTCCATACATTCAGTTAGCTTAGTTCCGGTAAAAGTACCTGCGTCTTATGTAAAGAGCATTAAGGTTGTCGTGTTTTTGTTACAAATTACTAATGGACGTGTAATGGTTATGTAACTTATAGTTGCAGACTGTAAACAATGCAGGACGTCAGTTTGAAAGGAAATTATTAAAAATAAGAGAAAAAACCTGAGTCATCGTGGTGGAGTAGGACATCATGTAAACGGGGCGGTTGTGACGTCAACGTGGTGCACGTTCGATTTCTGCTTGGGAGAATGAATAATTTAATATTTTCATTTCCTCGCTCTGGTAACAAGATTAATGGCGTTGAGTTCCGTCAATGGTTTCAAATGAAATTTCGGCAATACCTCGAAAATTTTGTGGAAAATGATAAATGGGATGTCTTAATTCTATGTTTCCTGTGCCTGTGCTACAGTGTGAAATGAAAAAAAATCTAAGAGTGAATATTTCATAGTTATATCCAATATATCAGCTTCACGCTTAATCCTGCATATAAATAACCTTTAACAAAAAACCAGGAGCGCTAAAAGTCTGTGGTGTATTAAAAAAAAAGTAACACTACTTTTTGACTGCACAGATCTCGGAAACACTTATAAATTAAAAAATAACTTCAAAAAAATATATAATATAAAAACGTATTGATCGTGGTAATAGAGATCTGAAAGGAAAAGCATCTACAGTGTTCCATTAAAATAAAATTTCCTATTTGCTTTATGCTCGTGTTGTGAAAATAGCGTTTTTAATGGAACACGTAAATGAAAATAATTCATTCCCTGTAATGGAGTTCTAACCAAAAGATTTAGATATTTTACTTTGACATATTTACTTATTTGAAATAATTTTTATATTTTTCTTAGCTTCACGCTCTATCCCGCACATTAGCAGGGTAAACGGGGAAAATATAAAGTTAAGACATTCTTTTCACCTCTCCCCCCTCCGCCGAATTCCGGAGACATTGAGTGTTGAGTGGCGGAACTTAATGCCTCGTTACCACGGCGAGGATATAAAAATATTAAATATTTAATCGAATGGAAATCGACCCTACAAACTGTCACGCTTAAAGTCGCACCTTGTGGCCCTGCGCCACGACTGGCCTATTTCTATCATGATTTCATCAAAATAATATATTTTTTAAAATGTCTAAATACTTTACATGTACATAATAATTGGCATTGAATCGAGCAGCCAGTCGTGGCGCAGCGGCACGAAGTGTGACTGTAAAATCGACTGGTTGTGGGTTCGATCCCCACTCGAGGAGATGAAATATTCACATAAATTTATATTTCCATTTCTTCGCTCTGGTGTCGAGGCTAAGCGCGGCGTTGATCCTTGCCACTCAACACGCAATGGCTCCAGAATTCGGCAGAAACTGGGGAACGGAGTGTCTTAACACTAGGTTAGGTGATTTGATTTCATTTTTTAATTTTGAATTGATAATCACTGTCATAACAACGAATACTAATTAAATATTTTCTACAAAGAACATATATCTACTTAATGCTAGATTTCTATAAGACCACTCTAATTTGGCTGATTCGTCTCGAAAAATCAAGCAACCTATTATATACGCTTCAAATTAGATCTTATATAATGTTCATGTAACGAAATTACTAAGGACGGTATCATTATAGCGTCTTCTGTATAGTTATGAAATACTATATGTTTTTTAAGCTTCACGCTGTATTCCGCAAATAGCAGGATAGGCAGAGGGAACCTAGTGTTAAAACACTCCTCCACTCTCCGACAAATTTTCGAGTCATTGCCTGTTGAGTGTCTGAACTAGAACTCATAATCGTCGCACTTACACTGAAACGCTTGTGGCACTGTGTCACGACGACCTTTACTAATGTTATGAAATATCATATTTCTTTTAAGTAAGTTTCTTCTTATATGCAAAAGTTTCTCGGTTCGAATACAAATACATAAGTTAAAAATATAAGTATATTAGCTTTAACTTGTTACTTGTCATGTGGCCAAATATAAGTAACTAAAAGTTGTGTATGACATATGACACATTCACCCACAGTAGGTTACATTGAAACTATTAACGAAATAGCACCCTTTGATAAATGTGACACAAAATGTTTTTTTATCAATTTTAAATATACGTACCTATATCGTTATTAGTTATTAACATGGCTTAATACTAATAAAAGATAATGGAATAGGAAACATATTCAAATAAATTTAATTTAGTTTCGAAAAAATCTGACTGTAAGACTGTAAGCGATGGTTGTAGGTTCGATCCACTCAGAAGATATTTAAATTATTTTCATTTCGTCACTGGTAATACCAAATGCGGCGTTGAGTTCAACAAGCAATGGATCCGAAATTGAAAAGCATAGGGAATTGAATGTCTCAACAGCAGGTTGTCTCTGTCTATCCGGCTAAGCTGCTGAGAATATTTAAGGTTGCCATCTCATTCACCTCCGGATTGACTTAATTTTTTTTTAGCTTCGCTTCACGCTGTATCCCACACATAGCAGGGTAGAAAGCAGGAACCTAGTGTTAAGCCACTATGCTTCCCACTTTCCAAGGCATTACATGTTGAGTGGCGGAACTCCGCGCTTGACCTCGTTACCTGAGCGAGGAAATTTAAATATTTAGTATTGCATTTTCTCGAGTGGGAATCGAACCCGCAATACCGCTTTTGCAGTCAAATCGTCTGACGTTGAGCTATTTCGGTCTTTAGCTTAAGCTATATTTGTATTAATCCTAATAACTTCCGGTACATTGATCATTAACATACGCTTAGTGTACATAGTACCTATAGTATAATGTTATAAGGTACTAAGTAGTATCGATGATGTAATTTCCTCTCACCAAGTATATAATAAAGATCTTTATGGGAATTTTTTCATCATATCTCATAGAACATATTGAAAAAAAGGAGAAATATTTAGACTTCATTTTTCTCCTTCAAGCTGGCTATACGAGGATAATATATTGTTATTATTATTTTATCTTCACGCTGTATCTCGCGCGTAGCAGGGTGGGCAGAGGGAATCAGGAAACCTTGGACTAAGACACTTCGTACCCGGGACCTAGTGTTAGGACAAACCGTTCTCATTAAGATAATTCACCTTCCCACTTTCCGCCGAATTCTGGAGGCATTGCGTGTTGTGTGGCGGAACTAAGATCGAGGAAATAAAATATATTAAATTTCATTTACTCAAGTGGTAATCGAACTCATAACTGCCTGCTCCTGCGGAATGACTGGCCTCACTATAGATTACAGTGCTTAATATTATAATTGAACGGTGGTTAATTTATCATTGGACGTAATGAATGCTGATATGTATGTATTAGTTCACGCTGTACATACAACGTACAGTCGAGTTGTCAGAGGGAGCCTAGTTTTAAGACACTCTGTTTCACATTTTCCGCTCAGTTTTAGAGATATTGTGTGTCGATTGACGGAAATCAACGCCTCGCTTTATCTCGCGGCCATTATTCTTTTTTGAGGCCAGTCGTGGCACATGGGCACAAAATGTGACTCGACTACACGCGAATGGTTGTGGATTCGATCCCCACTCGAGGGAATAATATTGCTCTTGTATCGACGAAAAACGCGGCGTTGAGTACCGCCACTCAATACGCAATGCCTCTAGAATTCCTCGGATAGTGAGGAACGGAGTATCTTAACTCCAGGTTCCCTCTACCTACCATGCTGTGTGAGGAATACAGAGTGAAGCTGATTTTATTTTTTTTAATCTAAGCACACACTAGTATCTATTAAAAATAAGAAAATTTACAAATTAAGATATAATTAAACAAAAGCATTTTTAATTTACCACATAAAAATAAAGGAATATAGAGCTCAGGCGATGGTAGTATATAATAAAAATAGATAAAAAAAGCAAAACCTGTCACCGACTATAAAAGAGCGGCCGACGTTGCATTGCTATCAGTCTTTCAATTCTGAACCAATCAGAAATGTGTTCTCTAAGGATTTGTGTGAGTGATACAGTTAGTTAGTTAGTTTTAGTTAGTAGTGTTTACTATAGAGGTGTAGTGTGTGGGTTCGATTCCCATAAAATAACTTATTTAAATCTTTTTGTTGATAATCAGTCATTATAATGGCAGAATTGTAAATATTTATAAAATTATCTGTTTCTTTACTAAATCTATTATAATAAATTTGTGAAGGATCGGTCTGTGCATAGAAAATACATCAATAAAAGATATTGGTCGCATTCAATAACAAAATCGAACAAAAAATAATGATTTATAACATTTTTGTCTGTATATCTATTTTTCTTTGCTTTGGTTAATACTAATCTCAGATTTTTTTTTTCTTTTGAAGAATTTTTTCTTTTGTATTTTTTTAAGATTTCTTTAAAATTGTGTTTATTTTATTTCAATTGGTTCATACGGTAAAAAGGTATATCAATTTAAAGAATTTTTCTCGACAAAATTGGTATAAATAACTGTTACTGTCTGTACTAAATTGGCTGAAACTATAGTTTTCAATGTATCACATAGTTTTATTTTAATCGGCTTATAAAAAATACCATTTTAAAGAATGTTGTCGGACAGAATTGTTAAATAGTTGTTTTATTGAATTAGCTGAAACTTTACTTTTCAATATAGCTATAGATATTATTATTGAAATTATATTATTACTAAAAAACGTAAGTAATGCGGATTAGTACATCATTAATTATTTAATTCAAGCGGGCGAAGCCGCAAGCAGGTCGCTAGTCTATAATAGTATTATTAAGCTAAAGAGGTTGTTTGATGTAACTCACTGAATAACAACGGACACTTAAAATGTGTCGTGTATCATAAGGTAATAACTAAGAGATCTTATTCAAGTATTTATAAACCGCTCTCAAGTCTGAAATCGATCTTGAGATGCCGTTTTCGTACATAAATTACATATCTATGAATGAAAACGGCATCTCAAGATCAATTTCAGATTCGAGTGCGATTTATATATACGGGCCTTAGTTATTAGACCAGGTAAAACTGCAGGCATAAGCTAGAATAATTTAGCAAACATGTATGTAAATGTTGTATAACACAAAAACATGGACATGTAGGTACATACTAGTGTAGTTACAGTGTATAGTGTCTGTCGACACGAGTTAGTACAGTACGGTCGACAAGTAGTGGCCATATTGAAGTTAGCTATAGATGGTTGGTGAAATTGATTTTAGAATTATTCTTACATTTAATTATATTCTTCCTGAGTGAGCAATGGATAAAAGTTCAGTTAACCTAACTTCACGGCGGCCACGATTCGTCAACCGTACTGTAAATCAGTGTTGTGTTTAATCTCGCATTTCCCCTGACCTCGTCGGTACAACGCGCGCCGGATATCCGGCGAACTGTAAAGAGCTTTAGAAAATTACCCACTTTATTATTATTATTATTATGTGTATTATATTTGTTTATTATTTTTTATTTTAGATTAGAGGATTAAAGATAAGGTGCAAAATGTCTCATTCTCATTTATTTTTCCTTTATTTCGGATAGTTAGTTTAAAAAAAATAGGAACAGCTTGACGTTATATATTGTAGAAGACGCAATCAAAATTTCTAAATAGTCTTACTGCTTAAAAAAAAAAGGTAGGCTAGGTAGTATATATAAAAAAATGCGAGGTACAAGTAGACTTATAAAAATAATAAGCTATACAATTTTCATTTATTACTCATATAATGTCTATTCTTATATCAAAAAGACCTAAGGTTTTTGCGCCGCCTTGTTCAGTGACCCGGTGTTAACATTTATATTAGACTTGTTCAAAATGAAGCATAATTTACTAACTTCTTTTTCTAAATAAATTATTATTCTTTGACTTTAATTATAGGTGTTGGCAGCTATGGTGATGTCATCACTGGCTCACCCATATCACGAATTACAACAGCAACAACACCAATGGATGCCATACGACAATAACTTACAACAGTACTTACAACAATATGATCAACAGGTAATAAATATTTTAAAATTAATACTATTTTTAAATATATATATTCGTTTGCTCTATATTAACTGCAGTAGGTAGCTAAATTTTGTATTATATATTTTGTTAAAAATGCAATGAGGCCGTCGTGGCGCAGTCGAGCAGAATCAGACTGTAAGCGCAATGAATGTGAGTTCGAATCTCACTCGGGAGAATGAATTATTTTAAAAATATTGAAAAGCCAAAGCCCGGCGTTGAGCCACACAACACGCAAAGCTATAACACGAGGCCTATATCGCTATCCTTCTATATGCGGCATACAACGTAATAAAAGCAAAAATAAATAAAGTGCTGCCTACTATTATTAATTAAAAATGTACAAATAATATGAACGGTCCATTATAAATATCGACGCTAACAATTATTACGAAGTTAATAGCTTTTAAATTTCTAAAGCTTTAACACAAATGTCGATTGAAGTTGCTTAATTGACTATATTAATGAACAGAATATAAAATTATTATATTTTATAGGATAAAAAATGACTAGGATAAAGTGAAATGTTTTGTTAAACAATATTAAGTAAATTTGACTTTATCTTTTTATGTATGTTAAATTTAGTATCAGTTTGAGGCCAGTCAAATGCTTGACATTTTTTTGGCTTTACGTAGAGACGTCTCCTCTGGGCGCTTTTATTTTATCATGAAAAGTATTTTAGAGAACTATTTGATCTAGTACGTCACAGGTTTAAATACCATCACCACCATCACTCAACAGGCAACGTCCCGAAAATTAGGTATTTCGCGGGGAACATTAGGTTCCCTCTTTACCCTGTTATACGTGACATATAGCGTAGAGCTAAAGAAAAATTTAGTAATTAAAAAAAAACATTATCAATTAAATAATAACTATTGATAATTATGATTTAGAGTATACTAAAGCAAAATTAACTAAAGAATCGATACAAAATAACAAAATAGATTACCCAGTTAGCCTATAATTTGGTATCGAACGAAATGAATTACTTGAAACCTAATACAATACAACAATGCGACATGATTTTGGGTCAAAGCAAATGTTATAAAAAATGTAGAGTACCTCCAAAACATTCCTGTAAAAAACCAGCCAAGTCTTGATGAAGATGTCTGTTTGTCTATAAAAAAGTAATAAAATCTCTAGGTAAGGTTACTGCCATTTTTTTATTAATGTAGTTAAATTTTATGTGACCGACCGTCGAACATTCTTTAAGCATAACGACGTGTTGATATATACAAGTCAACTGACAAGTCATAGTCCGCAAATATATTTCACATTCCCTTAAATATAAATAAAAACGGGGAATGGTAAAATATTCAACCATAAAGACGCTATTTCTACATAGAAATCACATTACGATAAGTAACTGAAAAATATTGATATTTTAGCGAAATGAAAACGTGCCTCATAAAGTGGGTTGCGGCGGGCGAAGCTGTAAAATTACGTTATTATGAGCTATACAGGTGTCTTACATACCTTTGAAACACTGTACAGTGTTTTAGTATAAAAAATCAACTCTATGCCTTTTCCCATATAGCAGGGAAAGCAGTCTAGTGTTAAAACACTCCGTTCTCGGCTTCGCCAGTATTTCGCTTGATCCTGTTAAATAGCGCAACTCGACGTCACGTCTTGCCTCTCCAAAGCTGAGAAATCAATAGTTAATTACTTTGTATGTGTGTGTGGCCACTGTGACGAAAGAGCACAAGCGTGTGACAATAATCGCGATGGCTGTGAGTTCGATTCCCTCTCGGAAGAATGAAATATTTATTATTTTATTGTCGTCGCTCTGGTAACAAGGCAAAGTTGAGTTCCGCCACTCGACACGCAATGCCGAAGTCCCTGGTCGATGCTCGAAGTGCCTTAAATAGTAACGGAGTGTCTTAACACTAGGTTCCCAGGTACTTTGCCTGTTATTAACAACAATCGCGTTTACAGTCATACGCTACCCCACTGCGTTCCGACGGCACGCAAAATTTTCATTATCTATAATCAGAAGTAACAGACGAAGCAAAAACAAACGAGCGCTCTAATCTATTACTTCTGAAAAGAAACAGACTTTGTTTAACGTTGAGAATGAAAGGTGTATTGAAAGTACAATTTCTTTTTGTGGTAGTATTGTATTGATTTGGCTGTGACGTACATAGAGTCGTCTATTATAAAAATTATATATTTATAATTTTAAATTCTTGTTACTAAATGGACTAACATTGAATAGTTTTTTAATTTCTTTAATGACTTGGTTTTATTAAAACATACTATGTTACATTACCTAGGTAGGTTGAAATAACTCTCCGTCTATACACTCAGTAGTATTCTGGTAACAAGATAAAGCGCAGCGTTGAGTTCCGCCATTTTATTTTACACGCAAAGTTTGAAAAATTAGAAGTTTCGTGTGGAGCAGAGTGTCTTAACAATATGTTCCCTCTGCCTATCCTCTGCTTTTTTATTCTTAAAAGGCAGACAGACGTCTAAAAAAATGCAAGTAAATTTAAGAGTTCCATCTAAATTAAGTAAACTTATAATAATTTACCTAATTAATTATTTTACCATCAAAAACATATGTGTCACTGCAAATATATAGTTATTTTAATATATACATACAAATATATAGTTATTTTAATATATACATTCAATTTCACTCACAATCTATATATTTTCATGTAACACGCAGCCCATTCTTTAGACACAATAAGACCCAGTGGACTAAACACCTTTCTCTAACGATGATATAACACATTTCAAATATAACTGTTCCAATAAAAAAAGAACAAGTTATTTAACTTGTTCTTTTTTTATCATCATTTGACTCTAACTAACCGTTATGCGGAACTTACGCTTTTTTAACCTGTTATAGAATAAAAAAGTTAAATTTAATTTCACACTGAACACTGTTGGTCTAACGATCACTTTTTATTTTACTTTTGAACAAGCGATAAGATTTCTTTCCGTTTTATTACGTAAGGAGTTCTAGATAGATTCAATATTATGGAAGTTAATTTAGAATTTTATTAGTTTTATAGTTTTTTAATATGATCGTTTTTTTATATTTATCCACTGCTTAATGCCTGCGATAATAAAAAGATCAAAATGTACAGGCAAATATTTATATTGAAAGCGAAACTATTTAACTTATACGCTAGGACGAATATATATTGAATTATAAAAAAAAATCAGCTTCACGCTGTATCCCGCACACAGCAGGGTAGGCAGAGGGAACCTAGTGTTAAGACACACCGTTCTCCACTTTCCGCCGATTTCTGGAGGCATTGCGTGTTAAATGGCGAAACTCAACGCCGCGCTTTTCCTCGACACCAGATCGAATAAATGAAAATATAAATGTAAGTAAATATTTATCTCCTCCAGTGGGGATCGAACCCACAACCAGTCGATTTTACAGCCACACTCTGCGCCCCTGCGCCACGAATGGCCTCTATTGAAATATTTAAACACAAAATCTTGTTATATAATATGTAAATATATGTAACATATAAAGAATCGATATCGATATATATCGACAAAGAAAATGTATATTTTTTACATACCTAAAGAATATTATTTTAAAACACAATTATTACAGTTACAACCAAGCGAGTACTCCGGAGGTTACGATTTCGGCGGCGGCGAATCATCAGACCATGGGGATTTCGGTCACAGTTTCGGAGGACACGACTTAAAATCACATTCTTATCCCGTACACCAACACATAGAGGAAGAAAACCCAGAGCCCATCAAACATTATAAAGAAATTGTTGTTCCTGTTCCCAAAAATGTGGAATTTAAAATTCACCAGCCTGTACTTATACCTGTACCTCATCCCGTTCCTATCCAAGTTCCTGTTCCAAAGGCGGTAGTCATCCCAATTATTAAAGAAGTATCTATACCAGTTGAGAAGTCTGTTCCCTACCCGGTAGAGAAGGTAGTCCATGTTCCTAGGATCAAGGAAGTGCCTTTTGAAGTCATCAAGCATATCATCGTGCCCGTGGAAAAACCAGTGCCTTTTAAAGTTCCAGTTTACGAAACCATCATTCACACTAAGAAGGGATCACATAAGATTTAATTTCTTAACTTTCAAAAAAAGTTCCGTTTTGCTAAAATTTCTTGGTTATAATGAATAATTCCTGTCAATTTAATAAACAAAAATCATTAGAAATCTAAAAATATAGATAATTTTGCTTATATTTTTTTATATCCCCCGCCGTTGGAAGCTATTTATCGTTTTTTTTATTTGTTGTTGTGTTTGCTATTTTTATTATTGTTGTTGTTGTGTGTTTGTGTTGTAAATATTGTTAACTATTTATAAGTGTTATAATAAAAACTTTTATAGAATAAAATATTGTATTTTATTTCCTATTTAATAATCTTTTTATGAAATGTAAGACTATGTACATGGTACTAAGTAAAAACTCATAATTTTAACGTTATTTATTTTTTATTGTTTGTAATTATTAAAATACTACAATTATATACATTTAATATCATCCTCTCATCACTCTCATTAATTACAACAAATAAAAAATAACACAATAATAGTTATAGCTATAGCATTAGTATAGCTTTTAAAAGGCACTGGATGACTTGTTTCGTTATATTTTTTTATATTTTATAACAACTAACAGAAGTCAAAAAAATGCTTTTCAGCATCATATGGTTACTAGTCCTTGGTAACATATAATTTATTTCAGAAATTTGAATACCTGATGTGAATGAATTCCACACAGTCATTTAATATGTAAGAGACTATAGCACCTTAGGAAGAGTTGATCAACATGATAATTACTTTCTTAAAGTCCAGTTAAACCTTGATGTAACGTTTTAAGAAACTACAGTACGGTCGACGTGTCGTGGCAGCGATAAAGTTAGGCTTTCTGCACTTTTGCTCATTGTTCTCGTGTAACAAATGGTCAACATTAACTACTACTCTACTACTACTACTACTACTACTGCTACTACTACTACTACACTACTCGTCGACCGTACTATGATGTAAATGGAAGTAGCATGTTAAGTATCATCAAATTCAAGTAGTTAGCTATAAGTTAATTATAAACGAAATAAAAACTAAGGAAATACAAAGTAAATTGTACGATTTCAAAATGTACAAACATTTTCTATTGAAATTTAAAGTTGAAAGTATAAAACTATATTCATAATATCTTCTTTTCGCTCGCTTTTTCTTCGGGTCTGAAGCCATTTTTAGTCTTTGAGTGTTTCCTTTTTTGTACACTGGAACTGCGTCTGGAAATGAAATGAATAATGAATATTATACAATATTTCTTGAGGCCGTCGTGGCGCAGGAGCACAAGCGTGCGACTGATAAACGTGTCGGTTGTGGGTTCGATTCCTTCTCGGGGAATGAAATATTTAACATTTTCATATTCTAACTCTGGTAATGACGCAAAGAACCACTCAATACGCAATGCCTTAAGAATTCGAGGCGGAAAGTGGAGAACAGCAGTGTAGGATCGGCATCTTTTAATACTAGGATCCCAAGTTCTCTCTGGCTATGTCCTGCTATATGCGGGATAAAGCTTGAAGCTAAAAAAAACATATACTCTTTACACAACATTTCATATATTTTTCTATAGTATTCACGTTACACATTTGTAGGATTCAATTTGAATTTTAACTTTAATATCGCTAAAAGCTTCTATATCTTACATTCAGAGAGACTCTTGTATGTTCTTTATTTTTCGATTACCACTCGTCCTCTGTGGCGTAAATAAACGCCGCCGTACTTTGACAAATGTGATTGCTACATCACAAAATATATATATTTTTTGTGTAGAAAACTTAATCGCAATAAATTCTTCTTAATAAAATAATGAAATAAATTAACAAAATACTTACTTTTCGGCTATGAAAATGTTTAATGTTTTAGTCATAGGTGCTTCCAAGAATAAGTGTAACAATAAACTAAATATGTTAGACATCACGAGGACACCGAAGCTCCATAGAAACTGAAAATTAATATAATGAAAAATTATATAATGCTAATACTATAAAGTTAAAGGTTTATTTCGTCGAAAGCGGAAATGTGAGAAATGACTAGTTTAAATAGAAAAAATCAACAAAGTGTGTTATGTGTTCAGTGGCCGCTTGTCTTGTTACTAGAACTAGGTAATAAAAATATTAATTATTTTATTTCCTCGAGTGGGAATTAAACCCACAACCTGTGGTACTTACAAGCAGTCCTTTAATCTATAAGAACTTGTGGCCCTGCGCCACGTTGTTAATACATATATGTACTTACTAGTATGTATGTCCGTAGGAATATAATGAATATTTCTAATTTCTGTGTAGTGAGAATTGAACCCATCACCATCGTACAATCAAACTTACCGATGTATAAATGCTATACGTAAACGGTGTTCTTATAGTAGAAATGACAAACGAGAAAACCATAGTGTGTACGAGATAAACACCATAGGATAACTTGCTGATTGGCACGAAAGCGTTCCACGTGAAAAATGTATTCATCAAAGCTGTAATAGAAAAAAAACTTGTAATAAAAAAAACTATTTATTTATTTATTTATTTTAGCTACACGCTGTATCCTGCACATAGCAGGGTAGTCAAAGGGAACATGGCAACCTAGAGTTATGATAATCCATTACCATAAAGACACTCCATTCCCATTAAGACAATTCCGTTCCCTACTTTCTACTGAATTCTTGACGCATTGTGTTTTAAGTGGCGGAACTCATCGCTACGCTTTGCCTCGTTAGCAGAGCGAGGAAAATGAAATGAAATGGAATATCTGAACCAGTATTCAGATATTCCGTTTAGTTCCGTTCCTGGTGGTGGTATAGTCCGTCCTAGCAGTTCCGGTCCTAATGGTTCCCAGGTTCCAGCGTGAAGCTGAAAAAAAATACTCACGCACTGTTCCATACTCGCATATCATTATAATAGCGGCGATGGCGACCCCCCAAATACTTCTATTCAGTGAAATGAAAATCGCTGAGTCCAAAGCATCATAAGGTTCGTCATGGAAAGCACTTCCCATGGTAACCACCTTTGAAGCTGTAAATAGTGCTGTACAGAATCCTACGACTGACCAGAGCTGGAAAATATTAAAATGAAAAAAATAACACGAATCCACGTAGTGTGCATGATATTTTAGATTGATGGTTGGCTAATGGTTCAAGCTGATATTGGGGTACACCAGCCCAGAGATGAGAACAGTACTCCATATAAGGGATGGCTTAGAATTCAATGAAATTATTATTTTGTAACATACTATATGATTAATATAGCTTCACGCTGTATTCCGCACATAGTAGAGTATTCAGATTGAACTTGGGAACCTAGTGTTCTGACACTCCGTACTCCATTAGGACACTTGTGTTCCCCACTTTCCGCCGACTTCTTCAGGCATTGCGTATTGAGTGGCAAAACTCCGCTTCGATAAATATGATTAAAGTGTTTTTATAAAGTTACCTTACACCACTTACCTTAGGTATAATATTCCTGTGATTCATAGGTTTATATTTTGATAGAATGTATCCCGCTATAATACCCACAAAATATGGGCCGGATCTAAAATGACTCCACATGTAAGTAGGATTTGCGAATAAAGTCTTGCGATACTCTCTGATATTGCTAAAATTTATATAATTACAATTTTACAAAATATTTTAGTTGTTATTTAGTCAAATTCAACAGTTGTTAATAAAATTATATTCAATATGATTTTATTCATTAATACTTATTAAGTAAACGTATAAAAATCTTGAGCCCGATGAGAACGTATGGCTTAGTAGGCCAGAGCGTTTGAACGGTTTCCAAGAGGTACGGGTTCAAATCCCGCTACGTTCATTTCTTATATGTTTTCCAAAATGTATTTTTCTTTCCTAAATGTGGAATGACAATTTAAAAATGTAAAAATATGAAATTATTATTTTTGTAACTTACTTTATATTAAATAACGGTGCAGGAGGCAGTTTGTTCTGATAAGTATAAACTCCAGGCATAATAATCCCTAACAGAAATGTAATACTGAAAAGTGATATTCCCACACGTTTGTTTTTAGTGTAAATCCAGTATAGTATTACACTCACAATAGTCAAATGAAAATCGCATGGTATAGTCCATAGAACAGGATAGCACTAAAAGAATTAATAATATTACATTATTTTGCTTAGATTCATGCATTTTCAGTATATACTGTATATAGGCAGAGTGAACCTAGCATTAAGACACTCTGTTTTCTGTTGTTTTTTTGGAGAAGTAGACATAACTAACAAAATAATACTGTGGTTTTGAAATGAATGGTTTTTAACGGTCATCAGTCATATGATCAGTAAAGACATCAGCAAATTGAGTAATTTCATAGACAAATGCCTAGTACAATAACAAATATGTATTTACCATATTAGTAGTGTCTATATAATTGCCCAACATCAGTAAGTTGGCCCACCAGTTTTTGTCACAAGCGTATTTTTCTATTTTGGCTATCTTTGTAAACAGTGGTCCTGAACCGACGTAAATTAAAACATTTGATGCAAATAATAAAAATAATCCTGTTATCCAAAGAAGTCTGTAATGAAAATTATATATATATATCAACCGAATTGAGATCCTTTTTGGTGTCAGTTAAAAATAAATAAAAATATATCGATTTCTTTATATAGGATTAGTAATTCATCGATCGTACTTAAATAGGATTTTCATTTCTTTATAGCTCCATGCTATATTACGTATATAGCAGCGTAAGCTAAGGGAATCTAAGTGTTAAGTCACTGTGTTCCCCACATTTAAATCTCAGTATAGATGTAGGTGTTGTAATATATTTTATTTGGTTTTCTATATATGTATACTAATATTATACCTAGTTCATTTTTTGAACAAGCTTAAATAGTCCATTTATCGAGAAAGATTGTGATATACAGGATGGAAGTGTCAGCACCACTTTAAATGAAACCGCAGTTTTAACTACTCTATGAAAGCCTAATACAACTATTTCTTTTTTTCCCAAAAAAGAAAAAACTATTTTTTCAAACAAAATAAATAATAAAATTATTGTCTTGTCAAACCTATCAAACAGAAACTGTCGCATACGCCTCATTCCGAAATCGAGTCGTAGGTATTGGCGGTAAAGTTCAAAGTTATTTAACCTTTAGTAATATTTTTGTAGTAGTTGTTGAGTTATCTTGATAAATTTCTTTAGGTATGGGTTTAAAATATTTCACCCTATACGTTGTTTCCGTAAAAGGAGCGCTAACACTTCCACCTTGTATATTACATAACTTTAATCATTTCGATGTAACGTAACAAACACACAATTCTTAGTTATTGTTATTTGGCCATGCTGCCATGGTATCGAGACAAAGTGCTTTGATTTTCGCCGCTTAACGCGCAATGTCTCCAGAATTGCGCGGAAAGTGGGGAACGGAGTGTTGACACTAGGTTCCTTCTGCCTAGACACTGATTTGATTTAATTAAGAAGAAGGTTTTTTTTCACGAAATCATTCAAGCCATATAGATCTAGCTATTTGGCTTGAATTTTAAATTGATATCTCTAAGCGTTCCTGAGATAAAGGCTCCTGACAGACGGACTGCCAAGAAAGTGCTCTTATAAGGGTTCCTTTCTTCCTTAAAAGGTACACAACCTTAAAAATAAGTAACCTTAAATATCGCTTAGCAAGCATCACGAGTGGGTTAAAATTCTTGATCTTCATTATTCCTCTCATGAGTAATAATCCGGACATCATGATGAATGTATCCACTAATACCTCGGAATGATACAATTTCGACAAACCATAGGCAGCCATATCCTGAAAGAAATAAAATATAGTTTATTGTTTTCTATTCTTTCTTTGATTATAGCGTAACTAAACGCAGTTTCAAGACACTTCGTTTCCATTAAGATATCCGTTTCCCATTTTCCGCTGATTTCTCCAGGCATTACGTGTTGAGTGGCGAAACTTAACACCGCGCTTTGCCTCGGTACCAGAGCGATTTACTTACAATAATACTTAAAATAATAAAAACAACAGCCTAGTTATCCACAGAGCTCTACTTACTATATCAACCTGTAAGCTATTTCCGGGCGAGATCCAAAGTGTGACAAACCATATATGCAACGTCACTATTATCATACAAGTTAGGGCTCGTATACCATGCATTATTTTTAAATCATCTTCGTCACTTCTCGTTAAATATGTCATATTTGTATATAAATGTACTGCGTCTATAAGTCTACCACCTGAAAAAAAAAAGAAATCTGTATTAAACATATTAATTGTATAGTGCAAAATATATCGGATAATATTTACTTATAATTTCTAATAAAATGAGACAATAAAAGCGAGTAAACTCTGGCGAATTTACTCGCTTTTATTATAGTGCATCACTAGAATTTTTATATAGAACTTGTTTTTGGTTTTACATCTATGTTTTTGATAGGATTTTTATTGATATAACAAGAAATGTCTTTGTTTCTACTTACCTATAGAATTTGAATTACTAGACGTCTCGTCTTTTAAAATGTTGCATACAATGATAGTTGCAATCGTTCCCAACAAAAATGTCCTGAAAAACAGCAGAACATGAAATCAAATATTATATAATCCTAATGTAAATCAATAATACTTCTATATATTTGACAATAAATTGATTTTTTAACCGATTTCTGTAAGAAAAGGAGGTTATCAATTCAACAAAAATAATTAAAGAAAGATTTTATAATTTTGAAATCGAGTTCAAGTAAATAAAACAGGCTTAGTAATTTGATACTGTAGTAAGGTTGTTGTAGCATTAGCTTGACACCGACTTAAAAATTATAAAATCATTCTTTAATAATTTTGGTTTAACACAATCAAAGCACGTTTTACTTTGTGTAAACTAAATTTATTTTTTACTTTTTAATTTATTATTTTAAGTCGGTTTTTTGTTGTTAAAAATTAACTGTTCATATATTCGTATTCGTATTCGTATGATGGACAGATGATATAACTTAGTATTTTTTATTTTCTTGCATCTATTGTAATATTTGAACCTAATGCTATGTTTTGTATTTCAACAACAGGTAAAAGAAGGTAAATTAAATGTAATTATTCTCGAGTTAATCATCGTGTCTAAATTCGAGAGTTTTCTGCGGCACAACGATTCTTGTATTAAATCAAAACTCATATAAAAGGAAATCTATAATATGTTTTTTAATTCTAGCTGTATTAAGCAGATTAAGAGTAGGCAGAGCGGACCCTTGTGCTAAGTAAGACAAAGTGTGAGTGTTGTGTGATGAGTGCTGCCACTCATTACCGCGCTTTATCTGGTTACCAGAGCGAGGATATGGAAATAATTTATGCCCTCAAAAGGGAATCGAACCCACGACCGTTGCGTTTACAGTCATACGTTTTGCCGTTATTACTACTACTAGTAATACTATAATTTCCTTAACTTACATAGCAATGTAGTAGCCGATGGCATATTCCACGGAAGTTCCGGCGAGCTGGCAGTGGTCGACGGTTATGTCCGCTTCCGCCAAGTTTCCAAGATGCCCGTCTTCGAAGAGGACTTTGACGAATTTCTCAATTGACTTCGTCTGGCATTCAGATGGCATGCACACACCTAGCGTCAGTTCGTTGAATGTCACACCGTGCTTAGAAATTGACTGAAATTAGAAATTAAATGGCTGTGATTTAAGGTACAAACAGAAATTAAGAATTTTCGGGTTCAAAGAAACCCATCCAAACCCAGTCCATTGGAAGTTTGTGGGGATACATGTTCAACACGTAGACGCCCTTTAGATAATTTAAAAACGTTTTGCTGCAGAGTTCCATTTCTGAGTAACCACAGATTATGAACTGCACAGATATGGTCATTGGAAAATGCGTAGAAACCATAGTAAAAAATAAAAACTAAACTTAGGCTATGGAATTGAGTTTGGTTGGTTTTGCTATTGGGCTATTAAGCTGACTAACGGATTTCTGCTTTTTCAATAGTCTCAGAATAGTTGGCGGACGGTGACTTGCTCTCTAGATTCTGGCTTTATCTAGTAGGAACTAAGTAGACTCCATGAAGTTAAGAAGTCCAAGCAAAGTATTATTTAAGGCCATAAGTATTATTTTCTTTACATTTCCATTTCGTATAGAGTTTTTAGAGTTAATTTTTCCTGACATTTTTGTTTAATGTAGTTAAAAACAAATTAATTGGGCCATTTTTTTAAGCTCTTGTTAAGTATATTATGTTTGATTTATTGTTAAGAATGACGTAATATTTAAGTACAACAGCTTTTAACGACAATAAAAGTTGGATATGTTGCTCGAGGCTATTTGACATAAACGATGTTAAAACTTTAGCGACAATACTAATTTATTTTAAGATATTAATTTAGAAATTGCCTTTAAAATTTAAATTGACAGATATATTTTTAAAAGTTATAACTAGGGTTGGTAGGTTGTCGTGGCTTCAGTCTTATGGAGTAAGACATACCGTTATAACGCTCATAAGTATAGTTAGATTAAGCTACGTATTTATTACTCTGTATCCCGCACACAGCAGAGTAGGCAGAGGAAACCTAGTGTTCATTTCCATCGAATTTTTCGAGACATTGCGTATTGAGTGGCGAAACTCAACGCCGGGCTTTGGTGCCATCGCGAAGAAAATGCTAATATTAATAAATAATAATTAATTCCCTCGAATGGGGATTGAACCCACAACCGACACGTTACATCTTTGTGACTTTGCATGCACTACGACGGCGTCACGTACGTATTTATCAATATTTTAAAAATATAAATATAATTAATCAACGGTAATCTCTAAAATATACTGACTTCAATGTAGACGTCTACAGAACTATCGGGGTCAATAGATATTGTCTTTAATTCTTCCTTAAAAAGCTTAATATCAGCTAGACAATACTGTGTACGGTACTCTGGACGAGTCTTCAGCCACGGCGCCTTCATACATTGGTCGAAGTGGCCGAAGTTGTATCTTGATCCAAAAAATAATCCTGTTGAACTCTGCATTGAGTCCCATACTAAAAATGTTGTTCATTGTCTTTAAAATATGTATACATAAATAAATAAATAAATCAACTTCACGCTATATCCCGCACACAGCAGGATAGGCAGAGGGAACCTAGTGTTAAGGCTCTCCATTCCCCACTTTCTGCTGAATTCTGGAGGCATTGCGTGTTGAGTGGCAAAACTCAACTGGCCGCGCTGTGCTTCGACACCAGAAAAAAGAAATGAAAATATGAATTTAAGTAAATATTTCATCTCCTCGAGTGGGGATCGAACCCACAACTAGTCGATTTACAGTCACACTTTATGCCCCTGAGCAACGACTGGCCTCAAATAAATATATATTATTTACTTAAAACTATCTAGCTTATTGTGGATATTTGGCTTTGTGATGAAAGAGCAGACAACAAAAATGCTGTTTATATAATGAAATATTTATTAAGTACATTTAAGGAGAGCTATATATAACACATTTGTATACACTACTGATATGCTATGTTTTTATGCTATCCGTGTTTTTTTGCTATCCTTCATATAGCGGAAGTTAAGGAGGGGTTAAGAGATTCCGGTGACCAAATTTGGGTGACGGAATGAAAATAGTTCATGCCCCCAAGTGGTAATCGAACCCACAACCATATTTTATTATATATTATAAATATATTTTGACAAAATACTTACTCCATGTCGCCCATAATGTTGAATTTTTAACATTATTCATAATATTTAGTATTTTTCCATAGCACACATTTTCATCAGGCTCCCAATGTTCATGTTTAAGATTATTCATAAGAAGATCTATATGAGACATTCTGTTTCCATTATCGGATTTTAAAGATAAATGTTGCTCTGATCTAGTATTCGCTTTAGAACAAGATTCTTTTTGTGATAATACTTCATTTCCTGAAAAAAAAATATAATTACTATAATTACAGATTTATGAAGCAAGAGTTCGAGAGGCAGGAGGATATCTTGACCTCGCTTGACCTTCGAGAATACAGTGTCAATGATACTGTGTTCTAGTTCCTCCAGAAGGTCACGTAAAAAGCATGAGGACCTCCCGGAGGGTATATATAAAGATTTTGATGAACGAAGAGGTATATCGAGACCGTAGTGGTAGCTCTGGCTACCCCACTAGGGATAAAGATAACTTGGCAAATAGTTTAAAAAAACATGACATGACTTATATCATAAAAATATGTAAATGTAGGTATGAACGCACATCGTGTGTGTTTTTTATAATTGTTTTCTATAATTTTGTACTTTGATGTATGTTTTTTCTTTTTTTCTCTCCTAATTTAGTTTGTGTAATTTTATGTACAAAAGTTTATACAAAGAGAAATGTGACAGCTTTTAGGATTTTCGTTCTATAGTTTCGACAAGCTATGTTAATCGATCACAAAATTTGTTGGTAGGTGTACATTTACTAAAATATTTAACCGGTAATAGGTTAAGCCGGTTTCTCCACCTAAACTTAAGGAATAGAAAATCGGAGTGTCTTAACTCTCTACATACCCTGCTACACGTTGGATAAGGCTTAAAGCTACATAGAATATTCAATAAAAAATCTGACTAAAAGCAAGCTTTCTAGACGCAATTTTTTTCATAGTACTTTATAAATCTTCTTATATTAGATGGATTGTTCAAAAAATTGTATTCCGCTACTTTGTTGCCATTTTTGATAAACACCAATATTGATTATATATAACTTATTTGTTATCATAACTGAAGTCGTAATCCATATTTTACCTCAATCGGAAACTAGAAAGTGGGTTAAATTGAGCTTCCAAGAATACTAACACGGCAAATCAAATAAATGCTTGTAAAAAATAACATATATTCCTTACTATATTTTTTTAACGTCTACACTACGGCAACTGTTTTCTATCAAATAAGAACTACAATTCTGCGGTGTAGCGGTTTTTATCGGAATACGTTCGAAATGTCAATTTATCACACATTTCCGAGTCAGAGAGGAAATGGTGCTGATTTTTATTTGGAGATATGCTGATCGCATCAAATATTTATTTACCCACAATTTATATAAATATGTGGTTTTGGATTTCATGTGTTTATTATGAATAAAACAATTTGGTACAGATAGGAACTATAGATTGCGATTCTTAAGGAGTGCTTTGTATTTGTGTGAGTTACTATAAAAGTAGAGCCAGGAAAAAACTTAATACCTCATATCAATCAATAAAAAAATATATTTCAATCTTTCTATGCCGGACATTGCATCCTCATATTTTTAACTGTCCTTTGATATGACATTTGAGTTAAAAATATATATTTTTTTATATCATTATCAACACCGTTCTGTCGATTTTTTTTCTTTTTTACTACTTAGTTACATAAATTTTTCAATTATTATACAGTGATAGCGCCATTTTTATCTTTCACTTTTAATAAATCGAACAGAAAAATAAAATATAAAGAATTAAATATGTGACGCTGGTATCAATACAAGAGGTGTAGGTCGGTTGTCAAAAAGCAGTATAAAGCGGTTTAGGCCAAGTGAGTGACGTTATACTTACACTTTATATGAATACTTGCACTTTGCACTTGGCAAAACCCAGTTTATGCTGCTGCTTTGTTCAAGAAAAAAAAGTGTCGTCATTCAATCATATTATATAAAAATGTATCTAACATTTTTTTTTATCACAGCACTGTTATTTGAGTCAGCTTCACGCTATATCCCGTATATAACAGAACTTAGTGTTAGGACACTCAAGGCATTGTGTGTTGAGTGGCGGAACTCAATGCTGAAAAAAATTGCGGCAGTAGAATAATAATAAACAAAAATACTTAAATATATATATTTTATCTTTGTAAGATTTGGGTAAACTGATTAAGTAAGGAAACCACTATCTTATTAAGTAATTAGTTAAATAGTTGTTTTTTAAGATAAGCTACCGAGTAAAAAATTGATAAAAAAATGGTCAGTTTTTTTTTATTTCTAGTTGGTGTTTATGTTTTTACCAACCACTACAAAAACATCACTAAATATGTTATATTATGTATGTAAATGAATTATATACGCATTACTAACCACCAAGGCCGTCGTAGCACAAAGTCTGACAAACACTCGAAAATTGAACGGTACATGAGGAACGGAGTGTATTAACACTAAGTCGTTTCTACCAACCCAGCTATACGCGCCATACAGCGAGAGGTACGCGTACATACATATGTACATATAAACAACAAACAAAAACCAATATAAATTACCTTATTAAAATTGTAATGTAATCGGATTAAGCGATGTGGGAAATAACAAGAAGTTAAAATTTAAAATTTATGTATTATATTATATTATATATACAATATTACATTATTTTAAAATTTACTTTTATGGTATTAATGTTTTGATTGCGCGCAAATAAATATATGAATAATTAACATTTGCAAAAGTTCAGTTATCGCGTCGGTTATCTTTTACACTTCTGACATTGTTGTATTGTAGCGTTGTCTTCTTTAATTACAAATTAAACAAAACAAATTAGTAAAAATGTTATTCCACTATCATGAACATTAGGCAACTACACATATGCATCTTAATTCAAAAAATTATAAATCGTATTAGTAAAAATAATAAAAAATATATATATTTATTAAAAATTTAAAATATATAATCGTAGTACTCGCCGAGGCAGCTTACTTGTTATACCAAAGGTCCGAACAAAATTTGCTCAGAAAAACATTAGGTACATTTGACGGGGCACTACTATATAATAAACTAGTGGGCGCGCGCGGCTTCGCCCGCTTATTAGGAGGATATCCAAAAAAAACCACGAAACACGTGTTCAATAAAATATTTTTAACAGTCTGATTTTAAATTTTTATAAAAATCGGTGGCAATTTAAAGATTTTTCCATATAAACTTTCAACCCCTTATTTGAACCCTTAGGGGGTGAATTCTAAAAAACCGTGAAACACGTATTCAATGAAATATTTTTAAGAGTCTGAATTTCAAATTTTATAAAAATCGGTGCCGATTTAAAAAATTTTCCATACAAACTTTTAACCCCTATTTCATGTCTTTAGGGTACAAATTTTTCAAAATCCTTTCTTAGTGGATGTCCAGAATATGAAAATAAACATCTGCCCAAATTTCACGTTTCTACCATCAGCGGTTACGGCTCTGCGTGCGTCTTACCTCAGTCAGTCAGCACAAGTCCTTTTATATATATAGATTATCCTACGACATAATAAATGTACGCTCGCACAATGTTTTTAAATCTAAATTATGTAAACATAATCTTACAAATTATTCTGAATATTTATAAAAATTATAATAAGTTCTTTGATTTTCATGATTATTACACATTTTAAAACTACTGCAAAGTGTTCGAAACGTCGGGTTTCCAAAAATGTATAAAAGTACAAAATATACGCGATTAATCCGGTTAAAATAGTTTCATTTAAAAATTTATAAAAATTGGTAAATACGAGTGTAAATTTTATAATATTGGTGTGATTAGCTCTTTATACTCTTAATAGTCATTAATTAAATTATCCTAATATAATTTTTTAAACTATCCTAAATATAGATATAAAATGTTACTATAAAATATTATAAAGTCACTCATTGTAACTACAACTTTATACTCAAAGAAAATTTCTACCCATTAGAAATTATTTGTACTAAGTGAAGTAAGAAGAATCAAGATTGAAGAAAATTTTGCAAGTATTAAGACTGACTTTTAAATTTTAAATTTGTAAACATTAATTACACAAATCTCATGTAAATGATTATAAAGTCTTTTTTGAGAAATAAATATCTTTAAACATAATTAATTCCAGAAAACCGGTAAAAACCGGTCCCACAACTGTTGTATCTACTTACAGTCAAATAATCTGTACCATGACGTTATAATATTTAGCTTCACGCTGTATCCCGCAATTAGCAGATTAGGTGGAGGGAACCTGGGAACCTAGTGTATAGACACTCAGTTCTCCATTCAGACACTTCAGTTCCCACGTTCAGAAATGAAAATATTTAATATTTGATTCCCCTAAGTGGGAATTGAACCTATAACCGTTGCGTTAACATGCTTGTGGCAGGGCCAAGCCGGCCTTTCATTATTTTAATTACGCCTAATTAATAATTATGTTCCTAATGTGACAGACATTATGCTTTTATAAGTTCCAAACAGGTAAATCTACTACAATAGTAAAAAATGATTGCGATCGTCGATTTTTGTAGTAGTGTAGTTAGTTAATTGTATATATGCGCCCAATATTAATAACCTATCTCCAACGTCAATCTTAGATTGTTTCATATATCCAATCTAGAGATTGGATAGATATATGAAACAATCTAAGATTGACGTTGGAGATAGGTTATTAATATTGGGCGATAGACGAGAATAATTAGTTATCTTAATATGTATAGGTTACATACATTTTAGGATAACTAGATATTCTCGTTAATGTAGGTATCATTAACTAGCTACACCACTATAAAATATTTATTAGTCTCATTAAATATATATTTATTATTTTTATTAAATAATTGTAAGATTATTAATAAACCTTTTAATAAGCCTTTTTTATTTATATTAATTTCTAAAAGGAATAACTGAGGCTGTCCTGGCGCAGTGGAACAGTGTCTGAATGTAAACGTAACTAAAGTAACTCTCTAGTAACGCAACGTCTCGAAACTGTTTTCGATTTTTCGGCAGTGCGCTGTCGGGAACGGAGTGTCTTAACACTAGGTTCTACAGATCCTCACATAAAACGATAACAGAATAATTATTATAATAACAAATTTTATAATTAATTAAAAAAAAATATTTTGTAATAATCATATGAAATTTGCAATAGCAGTAAGACTGGGTCAAATTTCGCCACGTTTGAATATTTTTGTTTCGAATGTCGATGTATATTTACTTAGTATTTATTTCATATAGTGTATGCTTCTATATCTATAAATACAATAAAACAAAGTCCTCCACGGTGTCTGTCTGTTAGTCTCTTCGTAAAAAACATAGAAAGGTTTTAGTATATTATTTATCATTGTTTTATATAAATTGACTAAAGTTGGCTTAGTCGCGTGCGCTACGTAAACCAGCAGAGGTCCATTAAAATAATGTACTAGATTTTTTTTATTTGGGTGTTCGATTTATTAAAAATGAAATATAAAATTCGCACTATCACTATACATTCATGAAAGAATGTTGTTGCTCTTATGTACTACAGTATTGTATTGTAGACGTAGGTCTACAATACAATACCGTGCTATAGTACTGTATTATTGTAGAATAATGCTACAAAAAAGTCCCCTATAGCATATTCGTATTACCTATGGTTGACCCACAAAAGCTACTTTTATTATACAAAATATATACAAAATATCAAGTAAAAATATTACGTTATTATTAAAGTTATTATAAGAGCGAACGTCCTTATCTTGAGAAATACGTTCGTTAGCTTTAGTATTATATTTATTGCAAATTAAAATTGTCCTTTACACTATATAAATGGTGAATGTATAAGATCTTTTTCCTTTGCGTGATCACAAAATAAAAAAAATGTTGGCCGTAAACTAAAAAGCACCCTTACATATCGCCTTAATTTAACATACATGTTACGCAACGCTAGCTTCGTTGTTCTATTTGTATTTGGGTATCTGTTTCCGAGGAAGAATAAACATGGAAGAAAAAAATTAAATTGAAACACCCACCCACCCAAAAACGTCGTGTTTGCAACCGCACCCTGCCCATGCGCCACGATATTCTTAAGTAATAAATATTGTAATTTTATACATTTAAGCAAATGGGATTTAAACCTAATATTAGGGTGTTTAGTCTTCATTATAAAGTAGCTTCACATGTTTCGCTATTTCTACCCAATTTTCAAGACATCAAGAGTTGAGTGGTGGAACTCAACGTCGAGCTTTATCCAGGGATATGAAAATAATTTATATTCAGATGTATAATCATTTCCTCAAGTGGGAATCGAACTCACAGCTTGTCGCGTTTATAGTCGCACGCTTGTACCCCTGCACCACAATCACAATCCAGAATTCTGATTGTTATTTTATATGTACAAAAAATAACTTACCAAATAAAATAAACACAAACACAAATAACGTATTTAGTTTGTAAAGAATCATAATGTTTAAGGTAATTATCCAAATACGGAATTTTAGACGTAAAACAAAAAATATTATAAATTTATGTAAATTATAAAATATATCTGTTCAAGACCAGTGATTATTGAAGACTGGTTTCGTTCTGATAACATTTTGATGTTATATTGTAATGTTGTAGTGTAGTGTAGTGTAGTGGGGTTACATAAGTACCAGTTCGAGTCCCAGCTAGAGAACTTATAGTAATATACGAACAAAATTACTACAGCTAAAACTAGAACAGCTATCCTGTTGTAAGAAAAAAGCAACTGTAAAAACAATGTTGATAACTAAAGCTGATCAATCTGTAAAAACATATTTAAAAGAAATTTTATTATTAAGATTATTTGAGGCCGTCGTGGTGCAGTGACGCACCGTCTGAAAGTAAAAGTGGTGATGGTGAGTTTCATTCCTACTCGGATGGTATTATTTACATTTCCTCGCTCTGATAACAAGACAAAGTGCAGCGCTGAGTTTCATATCGGTTTTGACTTCCATGGCAATATAAATTAAAACAGTTTCACGCTGTATCCCGCACACAGCAGGGTAGGCAGAGGAAACCCTTATGTTAAGAGTTCCCTAATTTCATCCCTAATCTCGTTCCATTGTTTGTTAAGTGGCGGAACTCAACGCCGCTTTGCTTCGACACCAGAGCATTTCTTTTCCTTCTAGTGGGGATCGAACCCACAACCAATCCCCTTTACAGTCGCACTTTGTGCCCCTGGGCCACGACTAGCCTCAGTATTGTATTATAGTATACAATTAATAGTAATTATTTTAATAGCAAGGCATACTGTTTGAGAGGTTAAAAAGTCAAACTCAAGGTATTTTTTTTATAGCTTCACGCTTGATTTCGCACACAACAGGGTAGGCAGGTTAAGACACTTCCGTCCCCCAATTTACAAGAGTGAGTAAATGAAAATGATTAAATATTTAATTTCCTTGAGTGGGAATCGAACCTAAAACCTGTCGCATTTACAGTCACACTCTTATATCTCTGAGCCACGACTGGCCTTAACACTGGTTTTAAGTTCTATGGTATTATAGTTTTAAATTAATAGTAATTATTTTAATAGCAAGGAATATTGTTTGAGAGGTTAAACAGTCAAGTACTCAAGGTAATTAATTAAATTATGCACTTTAACACGTTTAGGATCACCTAATTATTTAATTGGATAGTGATTAATATTTTCCATGACGTTCAAATCGAATTGATAAAGATCGCTAGTACTAAATAAATTTTTAGCTTTTTTTAGCTCCGCTTGGCAGCCCCTCCGTTATCTTCCGCTGCAATTATAAAATAAAAAAACTCTATGAAAGACCCTTTTTTGTATTATATCTGTATAGTACTTCCTCATACATAATATTCTTGAAATTCAACCTTCTATATAAAAATCATTGACACACATCTTTTTAGGGTTTCGTATTATTATGACTCTGCTGTCTGTCTGTAGGTGCGTTTGTCACCAGACATATCTCAAGAACTGTGAAAGTTAGACAGTTGAAAGTTTCAATAACAAGAAATATTAAAAATCGCTGTAATAAGAAATACTAAAAACTAGAATAACATAAATAATTAAGGAGACGCCCAAACAGTAGATATAATCTTTTTGCCATTTTTATAGATAATTGTACCTAAATTGAACCTTCGTGCGCGAGTCCGACTCGTACTTGATCGTTTTATTTATATAATACTAGCGACCAGCCCGCGGCTTCGCCCGCTTAAATTTGTGAATTATTTGTTTGTTTCGGTACAGGGAGTTACGTTTCTGTTTTAATAAATAATGTATGCTTACAGCGCAATTAAGATTTCTAAAGTGTAAATTACTAAAACCATAGGGTGGTATTTTCGATTTTCATTATAAAAATTGTAATTGAGGGCATTTAAAAAAGTAATAGAACCAGAAATAATGATATTTAAAAATTTTGTCTGTTTGTTGGTTTTCCTGTTAGTCGGCGCTTATCCCAGAAACGGCTTAACCGATTTACACCCAATATTAATAACCTATTTCCAACGTCAATCTTAGAGATAGGTTATTAATATTGGGCGTTAAAGAGCTAAGACGCGAACGCGGTGCGGGAGCGGTAAAATCGGTTTAATTGTTTTAATTGTAACATTCGTCATGTATGAATAGCGTAATGATTAAATAGCTGACCTTGATAACTATTTATTTATATCCTCATAAAGAAAAGATAGCTTTTTTGGGCACTCTTAATTTTTTAAGAAAATAAATTTAATCAAAATACATTTATTTATTTTAAGATAAAAATTAAAATAACATATAATATCTTATATATTATATTATAATAACATGTTATATATTTATATAAATGAGAATGTATTTTTTTTGATTAATAGCTCCCAATAGTTATTACAACGCATGCAAGGAAAGAACATTTTAGAAAGTTGTTTATTTAATTCTACCAGAATTATAAAAACTACCAATATTTTTATAGTTAATAAAATATTTCCTCAAATTAAAAAATTGTGTATGTTTTCCACCTGAGAAACACGAAGAAAAAGGAAAGGGCGAAAAAATATTAAATATATATAAATATATAGATACCACATTAGTATGGTAATAATAATTGAAAAAACAAAAATACAAATCTTTCCTCTTTATAATATTATTATAGAAGAATAGAAGTATAGAAGTATAGATGTAGATATTAGGTACATAAATGATCAGTTCAAAATACTTGTATAACATGTAAATATAAATGTATAGCATGGTCTTTTTCAATATTTATAGTAAAATTTAGCTTCACGCTGTACCCTACACATAGCACGGAAGGAAACCTAGTGTTAAGATACTTAATTTCCAATCAAATCTAATTGCACCGTAGGCACTACGTGTTGAGCCGCAGGATTCAACGCTGAGCTTTGCCTCGACACCAAAGCGAAGAAATGAAAAAATGAAATATATAATTTCCTCGAGCGGGAATCGAACCTACAACTTGTCACGTTTTCAAACACACAGTCACACTTTTCCGTGTGCCACGAATGGCCTTGCTCTGGTGTCGGGGCACAGCGCAGCTTTGAGTTCCGCCACTCAAGAGTTCTGCCTTCCCCCGATATTGCCGTGACTAAAACAGAATTTCTAGAAATCATCAATAATATTAAACAATATTGAAAAACCGGCCGCACACACACACACACACACACATAATATTATTGACAATACGTACTTTAGTGACAATAATATTATACGTATGCAGCCGGGCATACACAACCGTTGATCCGTCGATCGCGTTACACTCTGTATATGATGATGATATAATAACTGTGCAAGGAGTTATTCTAATACAGATGTATGTATATCTAGATATACATACATATATGAGAAGTTCAACATTTATTTTTTAATTTTTAGTAAAAAAATCAGCTTCACGCTGTGTATTGCATACAGCAGGGTACTCTGATCAGGATACTGAACCCACAACCGTCGCGTTACAGTCACATCCTTGTGCCCCTTCGCCATGGCGGCCTCAAAATTTTTAAGCTCATTTTAAGAAAAGCTTAAAAAAAAAAAAAATTAGCTTCACGCTGTATCCCGCACACAGCAGGGTAGGCAGAGGGAACCTAGTGTTAAGACACTCCGTTCCCCACTTTCTGCCGAATTCTGGAGGCATTGCGTGTTGAGTGGCAGAACTCAACGTCACGCTTAACCTCGACACCAGAGCGAAGAAATGGAAATATAAATTTAAGATATTTCATCTCCTCGAGTGGGGATCGAACCCACAACCGGTCGGTTTTGCAGTCACACCTCGTGCCGCTGCGCCACGACCGGCCTCAGAAAAGCTTGTTCTTATTTATTTTAATTTTTATGGCTTATAAACACGTAGACCAAAGTCATGATATACGTCTTTTTATTTAAATAATGAGGTAATTGTGCACAAAAACAATCAAACCTACTTAAATCACCAAAAAATATCATCCAACGTTAATTAAAAACAACAAAAAAAAAACTAATAGGTATAAAACAACAATTAAGTATATTTTGCCCTTCCTACATTTAAATTGATAACATTATTATTTTTTAATCTATTTCAGTTAATTTTAATTTAAACTTTTTTTTATAATAAAGTTTACTAATTTGTCTATGATTTTTTGTTTTTTCGTCCTAGTTTGTGAACAAATTTACCTTTAGAATATTTTTTAAATTTATAATGATTTTATTTAAAAAATATACAAAGTCTGCAGTAGTATTAATGTAAAAAATATGTTTAAATATATAAAACTATAGATGTAAAATTTAAGTAATTTGGTCTTATTGTGATCATCAAACACGATGCGGGGGCTATAACTATTACATGCAAGTATTATAAACTGGATGTACCTACTGACATTTGTAGAATAGAGAATACTAAAGAAAATCAGAGCAAACCTGAATATGACGTAAGCAAGATTAAAAGTCTAAAAAATAATAATAAAGTTTTGACCAAAATCGCACACTAAGGAAAGCAAAAGAACTAAAATAGGAAATCTTTTTCATATCTTTATCTACCGTGTAAAACGTGAAAAATGTGTAAAAAAAGATCTTGACTTGTTTACAGATTATTTGGCCTCATAAGATGATTGTTTTTCCAAAGGACCTTCAATGAAATAATAACTTTAATTAAATTAACATTGCACCTAATTATCAATTGATGTTTGTTTTAACTATAAGGAAGAATATACTTTTAGCAATGACTGTTTGTGTACCATATTTGGTACACCATAATGTGTCAATAGAAATTCTATAAGAATAGTTCAGTTCGACATCAGGTATTACAAGTGCTAGACATAGTATTATTAAAACAAATAGATTTAAATACGAAGTAACTAACAAATAAGTAAAGTATATTTGCTTGGTTTATATAGTAGAAAAAAAGTGGAGTGCTAAAACTTAGCAAAAGTTTATATTTATTAAATATCAGAGATTAATTCAAAGAAAAAAGAAGGAAGAAAGGAATTTAAAGAAAAAAGAAGGAAGAAAGGAATAAACAACAAAATTTAAATATTAATATATTTTTTGTGTTAGCAAAAATGAAGTTCAATATATCAATGATGAAGTTAATCATCAGACTTTTGATACTATTAATACTAATTGTGATGCTGGGAATAATATCAGCATTTTTATACAGCACTAAATACTGGCCAGATGTGTACAATTATATAAATGCAAATATAACAATCAAGAGAATACCCAAATTATCCGAAATAGAAAATTTGACAATATTTGAGGAAACAACAGATACGACAATTGATATTTATGAAACAACAGAATATATAACAACAGATATGTATGAGAAAGATTATATTAGTTTTGATGATTTTGAATATAAGAAACGTAAGAGAAGTATTGAAATAGAAGAAAAAACAGATTATAGTGATGTTGCATCTAATGCTGTTATAGTTGATTATGAATTTAATTTAGGAGACACGATTGTAGACATACATGATTCGGTAGACGAAACTAAATTAACGACTTCTGATATGAACGACGTAGAGCTGATTCCAAAAGTTTACAATAATAGACGGAATTTGAGATACGTGAGTTATTATTTATTATTACGCTAATATATAAAGTTTTGTATCTAACAATTAAATATGAGGACATTGGTGGTTGCAGATTCAAAAAGTTCTGATATTACTAAGCTATTTTTTGACATTATTGTATTATTATTCTTCGCTCTGGTAACAAGAAATGGCGCGATGTTAAGTTTCACTATTGCACACGCAGTATCTCGAAAATTTGGAAACGGAGCGTCTTGTCGAAGAGTGCGGCGTTAGGGAGCGCCACCCAGCACGTAATGTCTGGAACGGCGGGAGGTAGAGGACAAAGCTATAAACAGTTAAGTAGAATGTAAGAGGAGGGATGGAAGAAAAGAAGAATGAATGGTGGACGAGGCGAAAGAGGTGTGCAGAGACCGTTTGGAGCTTTTTGAATTTGTTCACTCTGACTACCCGGCTCTACTACGGATACAGGCTGAAGCTAGCTTAGTTTTTTAAAATGTATTTTACTAAGACGCCATCCGTCTGTCTGTCTATCTGTCCGTCTTTCTTCAGCCCAGGCCAGGTCAGTCGAGTGAGATATTCACAGAGTATTCACTTGTACATTAATTTTAAAAATAAATAATTAAATTAATAATAAAATAAATATTTAAGGGAGGTGGCTATACAACTAACGTGATTATTTTGCTGGTTATATAGATAATGGTAGGGGACGGGGACTTCGTGCCCTTAGATTTAAAAATGTTAAATAATTATATATTTCATGAATATTACAATTCATTATATAAAATAATAAAGCGTGTCTTAATTATTTACTTAATATTTTTTGCTGGTATAAAATTGCTTGCCTTAATAAAAGTGCTTATTTTGTTTAAAATCATCGGAGCGTTACGTCGAGTACTTTAAGATTTATTATCTTACAATGTAATGATAAAGTATTAGTAGTGGTAAGTGGTAACTTTACGTTGTAAAAAGATTATTACTTTTTTAGGAAATTTATAAATATTTAGAACGACATCGTGCCGAACGGGCGCATGTGTACGACTGTTAACACCAAGGTTGTGGGTTCGATGCCCACTCGAGGGAATGACATATTTAATATTTTCATTTCTTCGCTCTGGTAACCAGGCAAATCGCGTCGTTGAGTTCTAATTATAATGAAACACCTTGAGGCTTTTACTGAACTTATATTTTTTTCAGAACAAAATTATTAAGCTAATACAACATGTTATTCTAGAGGACCTCTTTGTCTATCCGCTCCAAAAAATAAAATAAAATCCGCACCAAGCACTGTAATTACTAAACCGTTTTAATTTCGTATTGAATTTTGCTACGGTCAAATTTTAATGTTTTCAAAAAAAAAATCTTTCATAAGTGGGTGAATAACATTTTAAATTTTTTAAAGATAATTATTTGTTTATGTTTGTGCTGTTACGTCGCACGTCATGGCAGTTGACAACGTGTGACTGTAAATGCGATGGATGTGGGTTCTATTCCTACTCTGTATATTTCAAAACGCTTTGATTGAGCTTCGCTTCGCTCGACGCGCAATATCTAGAAAATTGGGCAGAAATTATTTTAATACAGTAGGTTCCTTTTGCTTATCCTGCCATGCGAGTATAAGCGTGAATCGTTTTTTTTAGGATAGTCGAACTGCATTAATTCGGCCACACTTATACATTAATCCAAAAGGAAATGAAAACCATATTTATGTATACAATTATGTGTACAAAAACAGTAGTTGAGAGTAGACAGTAGAGGCCGTTGTGTCGCAGCGACACGTCATAAACGCGATGGTTGTGGGGTCGATTTCCACTGAGTGTAATTAATTGTTTTTTATTTTTATTTTCTTGCACTCATAACAAGAAGTGCGGCGTTGAGTTCCGCTTCTCTATAAGCAATGTCTCGAAAAATGAGGAGGAGGAGTGTCTTAACATTACGTTCCACTTTGCAATGTGAGGGATACAGCGTGAAGCTAAAAAAACAGTATGTTGGCTCAGTTGAAATTGTATACACGATGGCAGTAGATCAACTTTTAAAGAATTTTTTAAGTTTCACGCTGTATCACGCACATAGCAGGGTAGGCCGAGGGAACCTGGGTACTTAGTTTCAAGACATTCTTTTCGATATTAACACACTCGGTTCTCCACTTTCCGACAAATTTGAAAGCATTGAGTATTGAGTGGCGGAACTGGACGCCGCGCTTTACGTCTTTAACAGAGCGAGGAAATGAAAATATTAAATAATTCTTTCTCTCGAATGGGAATTGAATCCACAATCGTGACAGTTTCAATCATACGATTGTAACTAATTATAAATTAAGACTTAAGATACTGTTTATTTGATTTAATTTATACATATAATAGTATTAATAATTTATTGATATTAAGATAGTAATACAATGTTGCATACTATCGACAAGGTCACGGGTGCATTTTTGACATCAATTAAATGATTGCATTAACCAAGGATCATACTATTTAAAAATATATATATTACGGACTTTTGTGCGCATAACACAGTATCTTAACAACACATTTAGTTCTTAAAGCACTGTTAAAAACACTACGTTTTGAGTGACCAATCCATACCACGCGGCTTGTTTTATCAGATTGTGAGAGCGCACATATTTTAATAATAAAAATTCTCCGAAAAGAATGTTAACCTATAACCATGGTGAATAAATATTAAGGCTTTTTCAACCATATACCACTATACTCAACTACAAATTCACTTCAATTGTATAGATATAATAACAAATAAATTGAGGAGATGTTTGCTCATCAAGAGATGCTTAGAGCTTTACAGCTCAAATAGGCTATTATCTCTATTGTCCGTAGTAATCTATCAAAGTCAATTTTGCCACGAACTTCTCAAGGTAAGGTGGTTTTGTAATAACATACAAACAAACAGACAGTTTTGAGCTTTAACTCTTAGGACTTAAGATGCAATACTGTATATTAAATACAGTGTAAGCCAAAGCAACGTAAAGAAGCCTGCATTTGTGTACTACCATGCACATAGTGATCACGTTTTTAAGGAATAAATTATAATGAATCTTATAAATGTTATATTTTTTTTAGTATTAGTAAAAGCTAGGCTAGTGTTCAGTGAATGTGATACGTATAAGAAATGTGTGGGTTCATTTTTTAATACTTTTTTTGAGGTTCCCCATGAGCTCGATATAAACGGTACAAATATCACAGTTCCAGGATTCGAAAATGTTAACTTAGATGGTGTAAATTTATATAACATTTTAAGTAGTGTCTCCGATTTCCTAAAAGATGAAGTAACTAATGGTTTCCAGTTTGGACCTCCAGTAAATATATTTCACAAGCCTAATAACGATACAAATATATATGTTAAAACAATAGTAATAAAGGATTTTGATAATATTGAAGACGAAATGCTCACTGAAAATGTTATTCAAAATTTAAACTTAACGTCACCTCTCTTAGAACCAAATAAAATCGAAATCGTTCCAATTAAGGTAAATGATAATCTAAAGAATGAGAAAACAATAATAAATAATTTAGAAAACGATGAATATAATAAGAAAGTACATGAAAATGAAATATCAGATACTGAATTCGATATAAATTATGATACTGATGATGATAATAGCACTGATTATCCAATAATTGATTATGTAGAACTGTACAAAGATACAACAAACGAATACATTGAAATCAAGGTAGAAGCAACTACAGTTGGCAATACTGAAACAAGAGATGAAATATTATACACAACAAATAATAACAGTCACGTAAGTAGATTATTGAGATTTTTAGGAAAATAATAAAAAAAGAAGCATCTTCATACATTTACCCGCAGGATAGGCAGATCTAGTGTTAAAACACTCTGTTCTCTTTCCGCCCAATTTCCACTCGGAAATTAACACTCAACTCAACTTTGTCTACTAAAGTGGGAAAATGAAAATATTTGAATTATAATAATTCCCTCGAGTGGAGATCTAACTCATAAAGGCGCTGGTCCTTCCAAGCATAGAAAAATCCCGCAGGTATTGTACTAACTACAGAAGATAGCCGCAGGCATTCTAGGTAGTAGTGTAGGCACAAAAGATGTAGCATTAAGACATTGTCTTTTTTTTTCTTCTTCTCCCTCGAGTTCAGGACATGTGTATTGAGTTGCAGAATATAACGCCATGAAATTCAAACATGTTTTATATTTTTTTTCTCATTTTTTTGGAAATCGAACCTACAACCAACTATAACTAACTAACTGCGCCATTAATGCTGCGTCTTAATAAGAAGATTTCTGAAATAGTAACTAATTACATATCATGGTCACGTATTATTTTAAAGTTATTTCGATTTTAATGAGATGAAAACATGCTGTAATGACATATTGTTGAGCAAGCTTTTGTTTATACTGAGCTTTCTATTCTTCACCTGATTATGGCGAAATTGAACTGGAGTTTGTATATTATATACAATTTGTCTTATTTTAGCACGCTTACATTAGTTTCACCTGAATCCATCTATCAATCGATCAATACAAGTAAATTGCGACAATGTTTTGACACACTTCTTGCTGTTACTCGCTTAAAAATTTGCACAGTTTCAATCCTGTTTGATGAGGCCAGTCGTGGTGCAGGGGCACAAACTGTGTGTGTGTGTGACTGTAAAACCAATTGGTTGTGGGTTCGATCCCCACTCGGGGAAATGAAATAGTCGAGGCAAAGCGAGTTGAGCAAAGGTGAGTTCTGCCACTCAACACGCAATGCCTCCCAGAATTAGGCAGAAAGTGGGTAACGGAGTGTCTTAACACTAGATTCCCTCTGCCTATCCTGCTGTGTGCGGGACACAGCATGAAACAGAAAAAAAAGTTTCAATCCTATTATAGTTTTTCTTCTTTTAGTAACGCATGAACCTTATTGTAATATTATAGACAAATTGTATTAAATGTTTACATAAATTATAGCCTATGTGTTAATCTGTAAAATTAAAGTGTAATCTAGCTTCATTTTTATATATATATAAAAAATATAAAAAAGAACCTAGTGTTAAGACGCTTCGTTTTTAACTAAGTAGCTGTTATAATCTACATTCCTAAGCATATATTATTATACTAATATTATAAATGTGAATGTAAGTTTGTTTGTTACACTTTCGCGCTAAAACTACTCAACCGATTATCAAAATGAAAATTTTTACACGTATTCTTAGAGATATTGAAACGGACATAGGATACATTTAAATTTTATTATTTTATTATTATTATTATTTAAAACATAACATATATATATATCCTTTTGCTATAATATAAAAATAAGCTCAGTGAAGCCACGTTTGATTATCTATTATCTATATAAACAATTACATAAAAATAACTTAAATATAAACCATATTGTATATATAACCATATATATGTAATATGTGAATTTAGAACAATATCAAAAAAATTTCTCATTATTGTATTTAATTCAAACAATGAAAGAATTGTTGCAAAGTGAAAATTATTTAGAGTACGCATTTATATTTTAGTTAGCAAATATTTAAATTATTTTAAATTATAGTTGACTGACTAGCGTCTGACTGTAAGCGTGACGGTACGATTCCCACTCGAGGGAAAGAATTTTTGTCATTTTCTCAATCTA
>JAJHJA010000116.1:600000-771581 GCA_021202915.1 Heliconius himera
TTTTTACCGTGAAGCTCATAAAAGTAAATAAAATATAATACACAAGAGTACTCGTTTATTTTTAAGTATTACCTAAACTAGACTTGTGTTTTCGGTTGTCTATTTTACTTAAATATTGACTATACCTAACGTATTCTATTAAAAAAGAATTGCTTCATATTGTAATTCAGCACAGAACAGGGTAGGCAGAGGGAACACAGTGGGAAGGGAAGTTTCTCACACTTCCCATCACTTTCCGCAGAATTTTTCGAGGCGTTGCGTCGCCAAGCTTTCGCCTTAGTACCAGAGTGAAGAATAAAAATATGAGTAAATAATAATTAATTCCTTCGAGTTCGAGAGATCGAACTCGCAACCATCGTGTTACAGTTACACCCCTGTGCTCCTACATCACGACGGCCTCTACGACGGACGTATTCTATTAATTTCAATAAAAATTATATAAATCATCTTATAACTTTTGAAACCAATTAATTAGCTTAGCACAAACATATAATAGTTGTTTATACTAAATTACAAGGCATGACTAAAACGATAAGCTAAAAATCGTTAGTGACTAAAAATCTGCCTTATCTAGTCGAAAAAATAATTTGTTATCAAGCCCTAGGGCTCATGTTCTCACTAACGGTCGAATAAGAGGTCTCACTTAACCTCTCACTTACCAAGTTTCAAGTATGTTTGCAGCTTGCCTATTCCCAAGTCCTACACGGAATTTAGGAAAAGCACTTTTCACTTAAAATGCATGTAATTTTTAAAATCATTTTCTGTTTCAAAGATATTTTTGAGCTTACAAGAAATACATAGTAAAGATCTTTCTTTTATTTTTTTAAAGAAAATTTTAAATAAACTTTTTGTTTAAACAAAGTTTAAATAAAGAGCTTATAGGAATAGTTGATTCCCTTGTTTTGTTAAAAACGTCACAAAAAACCGGACAAACACGAGTCAAGCTCGCTCACTGAGGGCTCCGTATAAAAATTCCCGAAGAGGAGGTCCCGAGCTTTTTCTGAAATTCAAACTTAGCTTGGCCAGAGCCCTTTTATTTGATACTTCATAATTCTAGGTCTACCTTAAGTACCCTTTTAATTTTGATTTCCTTTATAGTGTCGCAATACGCGTTTTTTTCGGCATAAATGGCCATATTTTTTTTTTAAGTAAATGTTAAAATACGATTTTTTTAGGAAATCAAGGGACATAGATCAGAGTATATGGTTTAAATTTCAACTCAATATCTCCAAGCGTTCTTGAAATAAAGCCTCTTGACAGACAGAGAGACAGACAGACAGAGGGACGGATGACAAAGTGACCTTATAAGAGTTCTTTTTTTCCTTAGAAGATACGGAACTCGGTACCCTAAAAAATAATAAATATTTTAAAATTAATAAAATGACATATTGACACACTATGGCTTTATGCATACAGGCACCCGAAATTAATTAAAAATATTGCCATTGGACTGAGATAAAAAGTAAATATAAAATAAATGAAAATATGAAAAATGAGCGTTTAAGCTGATTGTTCCATTGCCTGAGTATTTTTAAAAAATAAAAATATGTGTTATTATAGATATAGTAATAGGCTATCCCGTATTTCTTTCTTGAAAAAAAAATTATTTTTTGTTCATTTTTGTAAATATCGATTCATCAGTAGAAAAAGTGTAATTAGGCATTATAAAGATCATATTAATATACGCACTACTTACTAAGTTTAATTGTACAATGTACTTGCGTATATATATTATATGTAATATATACCTTAGTTAGTGATTGATTACTTTTTTTACTTCAAAATATGTAACCCGCACACTGCAGGGTAGGCAAAGGCAACCTCGTGTTAAGACACTTCGTTCCCCACTTTCTACCGAATTCTGGAGGCATTGCGTGTTGAGTGGCAGAACTCAACCAGAACGAAGAAATGGAAATATAAATTTAAGTAAATATAAAAAAAATATGGAGCTTCATATAAATGTGAACACAGGAGTATTCTCAAAATGAAATTTTCATACAACCATTTTAAAATTTCCATTATCTTACAACCATTTTAATATAGTACATAGCTATGATATTTCTGTAGATTTAATAAGGCACAAATTTATTAATTGCTTCGTTTTATTCACAAAATTTGAATACAATATCACATTTAACATAATATAGTTAAGATCTTTGAATATTAGATTTAGATAAAACGAAGAATAACTATAAATAATAGACCTTTCATTGCTATATTACTATACAACGTTGATTAAAGGTGATTAAAGTGAATCGAGTGGAAATCAAACCTATTTTTAGCTACTACGACTACTACTACTGCGCCACGATGACTTCTATTAACTTTCAACTTTTATACTAAAATAAAATCAGATCTTAATTAAAGCTCGTTTGAAGCTGCCTCTGGCAATTACAAAGTAGATAACCTTTTAGTACTGTATATATCACTCGGAGTCACGCAACTCCTGGTGGGTGGTGTTATATAATGAACTAATTTGCAAGTCATTATTAGAACTAGTGGTAGAGTTGCCGACAAATAATAGAAAGGTAAATGCCATAGAAACGTTGTTTCTGCGTAGGATCATATCTGTGTGAAAACAAGTCTTTGACTTAGTAAAAAAAAGTAATAATTAATATAATGAAATGACCGAAATATTAAATGATCCACGAAGAAAATATGTTGTAAAAATCTATTTATATGCATATGGGAAATTTACTGTAAATATCCTTTGATCCATGTAACATTTTGCTTTTAGGTCAAAGGCCACATTTTTTTTAACTTTTATGGTGTTTATTTATTTTTTTTAAACAAGACTACTAATTAAAAAAATGTTTAAATTCTAATTTAATACATATTTTTCCAAATATGTATGTATAGATTTTCAATAAATTCCCTCCAAGATATTATGGATGACCGTACTACACTACACTACACTACGTACATTATAATTTGAGAAGACATCATATTTGTACTATACCTAATATACAAATAAAAAAATCCTACACTTCAAGCAATTTGTCAAATAACAGCGTCTTGTTTGATCTACTCGAACACCGAAACGCTTTGAGCGTACCCAATTGACTTACAATCTCACCGGAAACAATCCAACATCTCCAGATTCTGTTTATTTCGACGGTGAATATTAAATGGAGAAGCGACGAGTAAAAATATATTTCTATAATCACAAGTCTCTTAGCGCGATTGGTTTGTTCGTTGTAGATATTAATATTTATAATGCTTGTGACAGCTTTCTTTTGCGGAATATATTATTTATGTATGGTTCATGCAATTACTTATACGAGTGTATTTACTAGAGATACGCACGCGGCTTTGTCTACTTCAACTTATTATTATATTATAGCCAAATTATTTAATTAAATTGTAGCCTATCTGTCATTTTGATGTATAAGATAGATTTCTGTAAAATTCCATTTAATCTGTTCAGTTTTTGCATGAAATTGGCATAAACATTCATCCTCACAATCTTTCACGTTTATAATAAAGTACCTTAAATGATTCCTTAAAGACTTTAATGTATATACATGTAAAAATAAAATAAATAAATCAGCTTCACGCTGTATCCCGCACACTGCAGGGTAGGCAGAGGGAACCTAGTGTGTTAAGACACTCCGTTCCCCGTTTCTGCCGAATTCTGGAGGCATTGCGTGTTGAGTGGCAGAACTCAACGCCGCAACGTATATACATGTAATGTATGAAAATAGACATACATTTGTTTTTTATTTTATATATATTTTCATATATTACATGTATGTATATACATATTAAGGGCTTTTCAGAATCCTACACTTTTTCTTCGTAATGATATTAATATAATCTACCTCTTTTTCTGAAGTTAGTCTTATTAGTATTTTAAATTTAAATTAGTTAAAAATAAAATATAAGCTCTTGCAGCTCATCGACGTAGCTCTCGTGCCTTGACCTAGAACGATTTCATCATCATTGAAACGTCAATGCGAATATAACTGAACTTTATTTGTATTTATATATTTAGTTTCAAAGAAACAACTATATAATACTCATCTCAATTATTATCTACTTGTTATTATTTTATTACAACTATCTTAGTTATATTACCATTTGTTCGCTCTGGTGTCGAGGTTAAGCGCGGCGTTGAGTTCTGTCACTCAATACGCAATGCCTCCAGAAAGTGGCGAACGGAGTGTCTTAACACTAGGTTCCCTCTGTCTACACTGCTGTATGCGGGATACAGGATGAAGCTGATCCTTTCGTCTTACAAGCACTAGGCAGTAGCGTAGCCTATTTATTTCATCCTCACTTTAACGCTAATATAGTGTGTAGTGTAGAATATAGAGCGTCTAGATTAGACTTCAAAGAGAAAAATTTATTAGTAGGTATATATCATATTTTCTTCATAAAGTTACATTCAAACTCAATTTATTTATAGAAGGGGCTGAAAAAAGATAAAGATTTACTCATATTATATTATAATCCTTGTAGTATCTATTAATAATGATGTTTATTATACATCAATTTCATAAAGGTTTTTTTTCAACTTCACGCTGTATCCCGCATATAAAACGTACGTGACGGGGAAACGTAAAGCAAACATGTCCTTGTATGTAATAACAACTTTCCAGACATGATTGATAACCGATACAAGCCTCATAAAATAGATTGATTATCATTTTCTCATTTTGGTGAAACCTATAAGAGCATAACATTAGCTAAATTAAATTATTTCTTATATCTTCTCTAACGTGTTTATCACAAATGATCTTCTAGATATTGAGTGTCTCTGTCTGTCAAAAAAAAATAATAATATAATTTTCCTCCTAAGTAAAACGCTAATCGTTTTCCCGTTCAAACTATGTATTATAATTAAAGCGTCTTCTGACTGTACCAAATTCCTAAGTACTTCTCAAAAAATTCCATGTCCACAATATAATATAAATGTATACGTGAGCTTATTTTTATTTTATTATCAATTTTCCGGCCTGGTAGAAGAAGCGGCGTTAAAATCTGCCATTCAACACGCCATGTCTTGAAGTTTCTTTTCACTAAGTTGCTTCTGTCCTGCACCCATGCTGGAAAAGTATGGAGCTGCTTTCTTTTTGTTTTTCTTTCATGACTTTCTTTCGTGCAAAGAAAAAACGCACCGACGTAAATATGCATTCAAATTGTATGGCAAGAGTGTAATAAATTGATTTTCAATAAAAGGGTTAATGGCAATACTTCATTCTGAAACGTGTTTGGAATGAATTTTCATAACAACTAAGTATTCATGCAAAATACCAAAAAAAATAAAATGAACGATTAAATCTGGAACGTGGTTTCTGTAATGTTAAATGTTAAATCTTGGATTTTGCTTGACTAATTACTTATTGAATTAGCACATATTAGTATGTTAGATCACATGTGTGGATGTAAAATATTATATATCAATGCGAGGTCTGAACTCACATCAGCGTGGTTGGCTGAGTAATCGCATAAATCCAAACATTTTTTTTTTTATTTTATATTTTTTATCACTTTTATTGGAGAAAGCTTCCGTTAAATCCGCAAGCCCTGGGCTCCAGTTCAAAATGTCCTATTGTCGGTCCGCCCCTGATTTTAGTTCATATTCTAGTAAATGTATAATTATAATTAGATTTATTTGATTGTAAATATATGTATACCTACCGCATAATAGCCTTCTTATGCAGGTGTGATCATGAGGTTACAGATCAGGATTAGAAATTGGATTAATTACGATGTTAATCGATATCACGTCCAACTAGTAATTAATTTTAATTGAAATTGTATCTAGACAGAAACAACCGAACAGTAATACTAATTTAGTAAGTTTTAAATGTTGTTGAGGTCCTCATGGCCCATCGGCACAGCGATCATATTAAACACGACGATTATGTACTCAATTCCCTTTTGGGGGATGAACTATTTTAATTTCTCGTTCTGGTTACAAAACGAAGCGAAACGAAGTTGGAAGCGTAGCGTTGAACTCTGCCACCCAACATGCAATTTCTCAAAAAAGTTAGAGTGGAAAGTTAAAAAAGGATTGTCGTTATACTAACATACCTTTGCCATGTGCAGAATGAACAATAAAATAGAGGAGAGGAGAGATGACAGATAATGATGCTATAAAAAAATTGAAGAGAAATAAAAAAAATAATAAAAAAATATAGCTAATAGAGCTAAGCCGCAATTTAAGCACGTGTAACAGTCAAACTTCGAAACATTCGCTATTAACTGAGCCATATTGTGTAGAAGTTTAAGTGGAATTGTCTATTGTGAAACTTTGTTGAACATCAACACTTACTTCATATAACGCAATATCCTACATATGTAGGCATTATTTATTAACTATCTTTTAATTTAAAATTATATATTTTTTAGAACTATTTTTTGGAGTAAAACATGTTAGTTTTATTGTTGATATTTTTTGATATCAAACTCGCAGCGGCATAGTTTTTCACTGTTAATGCGACTATTGCGGACTGGATTCCCACTAGTTGTAATGAATATATTTATTTTCCATGCTCTGGTAGGTCTCGAAAATTAGGCGGAAAATCGAAAGCGGAATATGTTAACACTGATCTCTATCTGCCAACCTGCTATATGGCTAAAATTTTACCTTTCAACTGTACCTAAAATGTTAATAAATCTAATGCCAATCAATAAATGGTGCAGGTCACCGCGCGCACACGGTGTTCGTGGGCGTCCACGTGCCGGCGCGCCGCCACTCTCACAGGAAACACAAACATCACCACCGCAACGGAACCAAGGATCCGGAGAGACCCAGTGAGTTTATTGTAGTATCTTTTAGTTGACAAGAAAGATAATAATTTAAAAACCTAAATATATAAAAAAGTATAATATAATTTTAAACTAATTAAAAGAAGTTAAAAGAGTAACGTTCATAATATGACGCTATGATAATATAACTCATACCCTATTCACGAAAGCATGAGATAAAAGGTAAACAAATCAAAAAAAGGTTATTTTAGAGCTTAATATAGTACCCATATAAAGCAAAACAAAACTATGGATTTATGGATGTACATAAATAATATTATTGAACGATGTCTCTAGAACTCATTAGTTAATAATAATTATCATAGATTAGTGCCAGGAATACTATAGATTAATTTCTTTATTTTGATAATAACGTTTAAATATTTAACATGTGAAATCATCCAAAAGTCAACTTGCTCCCAAATTTGAGACGCATTTTAATACAAAAATAAACTCCTTTAATAAATTATAGAGCTTTGTTGAGTATTTTTTTGTTTACATTTTTTCTCATGCCAAAATGAATAGGATTTTATATCCTTAAAAACTTTAATATAATTGTATTAAACGAACCTAGACATTTTTTTACATTTTTATAGTGTTATGCCACACCCAATGCCGAAAAATATTATTTTTGGGAGAAGTATAAAATCCTGCCAAGATTATTCTTATGTTTTTTAAAAAGTATAAATTTAAATAGTTTTCATTACATATTTAAATGGAATAAAAAATTATGAAAAAAAAATAAGAAACGAGCAACTACAAAACACGCCTGTGGAATAAAATAAACACTGAATATGATAACTTATTCGTAGCTCAATTACAACTGTAATTTTCTTGGTAGCAGCAAAAGGAGCAAAAGAAATATATCAAAGGTTCATTAGCTGCCCGGAGCAAATCATGCGGTTCATAGTGGCTGAGTTTATTGAGTCGCTCGAACGTTCGTAAGAAAGCAAAACAAAGAAAAATACTATATTATAAGTTTTTTATTTATTTGTGTGGGCTACAAAAATGCAATATCGTTAATTTAAATTCGTAGGCCCAGCTCTTATGGCTCGAGTCAGGAGACTCAGCGTAACGGATGATGGAGAGACATGTAAGAGCAAATTGTAGATCACCTACATGATTTCTTCCGGTTTTTTTAATGAACCGTTATTCATCTACATATTTTTCTTCCAAATTATTTTTCAATTTCCTACAGCCTTATTTGCATAAGTCAAGCTAAGCATGAAAGAGCAGAATCCATGTGACACTACATTAAATTCTAGTCCATTCATCTGTGATTTATTGGACGCATGCTTGTTTAATATCAATTTCCTTTGGTACCTCTTTTCTTCGAATAGTTTGTCAAAAATCATATTTCCACTCATTTCCTGATACTTCAATAATCATTTCCTGATATTGACATTTCAATATTAGTATATTAAAGTTCTTAAAATATTGCATTGCTTTCAGTGACTCCACCCGCTCAAAGAGTGCAATTTATACTAGGAGAAGATATTAATGATTCCGCTCTCGAATCACATCCACTTTTTTCTGAAATGGAAGAACTGGTTAAAGACGGAGACGAGTTAGAATGGAAAGAAACAGCTCGATGGATCAAATTTGAAGAAGATGTTGAAGAAGGGGGCAACAGATGGTCTAAGCCACATGTAGCCACACTTTCTTTACATTCATTGTTTGAACTACGAAGCCTTATTTTGAATGGATCAGTAATTTTAGACTTAGAAGCCAATTCTTTGGAACAAGTTGCTGAAAATGTCTTAGACAACATGGTTATTGATGGCGGCCTCACATATGACAGAAGAGAAAAAGTTAAAGACGCTTTATTGCGCCGACATAGACATCAACATGAAAAACGTAATCACAATAATATGTCAAGACTACCATTAATAAGATCTTTAGCTGATATTGGAAGAAATCATTCATCGTGCAAAAGTAAGTATAATTATTCTTAAATAAAATTAATCTTCATATTTGCCTTATTACACCCGAATAGGTAAAATTATATGGACTCTGTGGCGATATTATATTAGATTTACAGGATGGTGGCTCTCGACGCTCTAGTTCGAGGAGTTGTCGGGGGTCCACCACATCTCCCAACACGGCACTCCTTCACGCTGGTGACGCAAGAGGCTCATACCTAGCCGTACCAGGTCAGAGAAGCGTGTAATGATATTGTGTGTGCATCAGTTCACCAAAATCACGCTCTATGACTGATACTTAACACGAAAGCACTTTTAAGCTATTTTCAACGTAAAATGTTCAATATTAAATCTATTTCAGTGTTTTCTCGTGTTCTAAAATATTCGATTTAATTTCAATTTCGATATAATTATAAATTTATTATACAACTTAGAATCACTAAATCTTTTGCCGTTGTGAACTATTGGCATTATATTCCAGTGGATGAAGGCGGTACATCAAGTGGACATTCTCACAAAGGAGAATTTGGTCGATTCCTAGGCATCTCTAATGCGGGTAACCGCTTATACATTAATCTCTCTTCATCGGTGTAATACACTTTTAAGCTGTAATTTATTAAATGTTTTCATTTTTTTTATCAGTGTTGTGTATGCTCATTTTACCCTTGGGCTAAATGCAATTTTAATTTTTTTAAATATTACATGCTATTTTGGCTTATACTTTGCTTCATCTATTTTCGATGCTACTATAGATTGGTTACCAATAAAATATTAATATTTTAAGTAAAGATTGTAGATATTTATAAATCTGCAAAATAAATAAATTCAAATAAATAATACATTATTTCCACTTTATTCATTAGTAATTATTTTCACGAATCATTTATTCAGTAGGTATTAACTATCACGTTAGAAATTTGCAACCACAATTTTATAAATACATAACTCTTATTCTAGATGTATACATGTTATTATTTTTATTCTTACCTGCTCATCTATTCCAATATAAATATCGGTAATTCCAGGTGCAGCTGCTGATGAAGGCATGATTAAAAGTCCTAGTAATTTATCTATGCACCGAAACCACAGTTCAGGAGATCTTCCAATGAACGGAGATTTAAATCATAAATGTAACACACACTTCATGCGTAAAATACCTCCTGGAGCAGAGGCCTCTAATATACTAGTAGGAGAAGTAGATTTTCTAGAGAAGACATTATCTGCGTTTGTTAGACTAAAAACAGGTACTATAATGGGAGATTTGACAGAAGTGCCGGTCCCAACACGATTTATGTTTGTGCTGCTGGGACCTCCAAATAGTAATTCAAGTTTTCATGAAATTGGCAGAGCCATGGCAACATTAATGTCAGATGAAATATTCCATGAAGTGGCATATAGAGCAAAGAAGCGAGACCACCTTTTAGCTGGCATAGACGAATTTTTAGACGCTGTCACAGTGTTGCCACCAGGAGAATGGGATCCAGCTATTCGTATTGAACCTCCTGCAGCAATACCATCCCAAGATCCTCGTAAGAGACCAAATGATAATAATATAAAAGAAGAACCAGACGAAGAAGAAGAAGAACAAAGACAAAGAGAAGAATCAGGTTTAGCAAGAACTGGGAAACTTTTTGGTGGCTTGATGAATGATCTCAAGAGGAAAATGCCGTGGTATTGGTCAGACTTTAAGGATGCCTTTGCTTTACAATGCGTTGCGTCCTGGATATTTCTATATTTTGCTTGTCTTTCACCTATAATAACTTTTGGAGGATTGTTAGGTGAAGCCACTGGCAAAAATATGGCCGCTATGGAATCTTTAGTATCTGGCTTTGTATGCGGAATGGGATACGGATTCTTTTCGGGACAACCACTTACAATATTAGGTTCTACAGGACCCGTATTGGTATTTGAAACTATAGTATTTGAATTTTGTAAACAAATAGGATGGAATTATATGTCATTTAGATTTTGTATTGGCACATGGACAACGATAATTTTGGTTACATTAGTGGCAATTGACGCCAGCGCTTTAGTTTGTTATATTACCAGATTCACAGAAGAAAATTTTGCAACTTTGATCGCATTCATATTTATATACAAGGTATAAAATAATTATCATTATTTAATTTTAATTATTTTTTTATAAAATAATATATTTTCATATTTTTTTCAGGCAGTCGAAAATGTTATTTCTATCGGCAGAAAAAACCCTTTAAAGACACACCCTGATGAAGTTCTCAATTACGAATGCTATTGTTTACCGAGCAATTACTCAAGAGTGCCGGAACAGTTTAATTGGACTTCGATCGACAAGGAGTCTTGTCAGGTACCTAACTAATTGACTTTCAATACCAAAATTAGTCCAATGAAGTGTTTTCTTTACTCGTTCTATTTTAGAAAGGTAAAAATGTTTTTTTTTTTTTCTAAAAAAGCATAAAATGTGTTGTCTTTTGGGAGGCATATTGAGTGACAGAATCAAATGCCGTACGATATGCACAAATTCCCCAAAGACTGAAAATGATTCATTGTCAACAATTGTCGAAAAAAAACTTATAATAGATACGTGTTCTCTTAGTGCTTTTACATCTCCGTACATATTTTTTTCGCCAATATATTGACGATTCTTATTTTTACTCTTTTATTATAATATAGATTACATGTGTGGTTAGAAAATAGTAATAATCTATTTTTAGCTCTACAATGGAACTTTAACAGGAACAGGATGTGATACAAAAGTGTATGTGCCAGACGTATTTTTGATGTCAATTATTTTATTCCTCGGGACGTTTACAATTTCTATAATATTGAAAGATTTTAAAAATTCCCTTTTCTTTCCATCTAAGGTAAAATTTTATTTTAAGAAAATACGTGCATTTTTATTCATAAAACCGTATTTTTTTATATAATCTTTTCATTATGTATTATAATTAAAGAAGTTAAATATTTTTTCAGATACGACAATTCATAAGTGATTTCTCTGTTATTATAGCTATATTGTCTATGTCTTTTCTGGATTTCAAAGTTGGAGTGAAAACTCCAAAATTGGAGGTACCCTCCGAATTTAAGCCGACACTCCCTTCACGTGAATGGGTCATCACGCCTTTTAATGGGAACCCAGTGTGGTCTGCACTCGTCGCTATATTGCCGGCTTTGTTGGGAACTATTTTAATATTCATGGACCAACAAATAACCGCAGTCATTGTGAACCGAAAAGAGAATAAGCTGAAAAAGGGATGTGGATATCACCTCGACTTGTTTATATTAGCAATTCTAATACAAATATGTTCGATCATGGGATTACCGTGGTTTGTAGCCGCGACTGTATTAAGTATTAATCATGTAAATTCCCTAAAAGTAGAATCTGAATGTGCAGCTCCAGGAGAAAAACCTCAATTTCTGGGTGTTAGAGAACAGAGAGCAACACATATTCTAATATTTTTAACCATTGGCTGCTCAGTTGTACTAACACCAGTTTTAAGACACATACCGATGCCTGTGTTGTTTGGAGTATTTCTCTATATGGGAGTGGCTTCTCTAAAAGGACTTCAATTCTTCGACAGAATTCTTATAATGTTTATGCCACAAAAATATCAACCAGATCACATGTTTCTGCGACAAGTAAGACGTCACATTCTTCAAACTTAATTAGTCATAATAAAATTTTCTTGAAAATTATTATAAAAATTAATATATGAATTTTATTTTAGGTGCCAATTCGACGTGTACATCTATTTACTGTTATTCAATTAACTTGTCTCGTATGTCTTTGGGTGATAAAATCATTCTCTATGACTTCTATACTGTTTCCACTGATGTTAGTTGTGATGATAGGTATAAGAAAGTCGCTAGATTTGATCTTTACAAGACGAGAACTTAAAATTTTAGATGATGTGATGCCCGAAATGACTAAGAGGAATCAAGACGAACTTCGAGAACTAGGCGACGTTGAGGTGGGATGGTTTTCGAAACTATTAAGATTTTAAGAAACAACCACCCATCACATTACGTTAGTTCATGTATCATTGTAAAATATCATTTTTGTAATTGAAACATTTAGATATAGATTGTGTGTGTGTGTCTAATTAACAAATAATAATTCCTTGTAGCAATTATATGAAATATCCGAATTTCAAAAATCTTCTAGATTAAAAACAATTCTTAGGCTGTTCACTTGTAGGACACCAACAAGACTAATCCCCCAGCATTTCAAGAAAATCTACAAATTCCTCTAATTAATGGAAATATTATGAATATACCGTTGGCTTCAATTAATATTTCCGAGGAAATGAATAAAACCGGAATATGGAAACAAGTCAACAATAGTAATCAAATTAAAAATCGAAATGATTCAAAAGATTCGAAAGCAAAGTCAGGAAAAAAGACGTAAGTACTCAAAGACTTAGACGTAGTAAAAACTTAATGAAAAAATCTATTTTAATTCTAAAATTAGATAAATTTTATACAGTTACATTTAATAGCTCAAATAACTTACTCTAATAACATATGAAATATGGTTATTTTCATTATCAAGCTATTGAAATTAAATCTACATTGCAGTATTAAACATAAGAAATTGATATCAAAAAACGCACAATCGGAAATAGAAAGGCGCCTCTCCACGATGGACGAGGTGGAGGAAGACGACTCAGTGAAGGTCTGCATTCAAGACACAAAATTTTAACCTGATCGTATATGGGACATAAGAAGCACGGCATGGCACGCATCCGACACTACGGTTACGACGCCTTTCTGTCTAATACCATGCTTCAATATAAAAAATATATATATTTATTTAGATGAAATTTATGAAACAAAAGATATTGTGACAAAAAATTCTCAAAATATTTAATCTTGGCGATAATACTTTTTTCTTATCAAATAGTCAGACAAAAGGCGTCAGTAACAGTATTTAGTTGTAGTTCACTAATATGTAGATACAACAAACATCTGTGTCCAATTTTTCTAATGAAGCTAGTGAATCAAATAGTCATTTATAAACCAAATTAGGTATATTATTTGTTTCATTGACATATTTTATGTGTATAGTTACAAGTAAAAGAAACATTTCATTTACATTACATTAAAAATGTCTTACATTCAATCAAAACTTGTTAATTTTTTGTTAGATGGTTAGGTACGATAATCATAATATTGTTTCTGACATATATGTGTTGTGTTAAAAATTTAATAATTTATACTATTTGTTACTAATATTTCAACTTAAGTACAATAATTTTGTGAATTATGAACAAGTATGATAAGTATATTTATTTTTTTAGTAACATCATACAATACTGTAGCTCTTTGAACATTTCAGTTATAATTTTTTTCTCAAACTTTTGCTTTAAGTGTTAAATATATAAATGATTTTTTCTCGTAATTTAGTTTTCAATCTCTGCATGATATCCATGTATTTTTATTTTAAGTGCATGCTTGATATTTATTACTATATACCATAGCTTTTATGAATATTGTAAATATTTTCACACGTATGCTATTTTTAAATGCCGCTATATACTTAATTTAATTTTAAATTATACCTTTTTCTTGCTGCTTAAACCGTTTTGATTTTCGGCGATTTTCAGAGCGATCTCCTAAGGCGCAAGGACTCGTGGAGTAGCGGACTTAAAAAGAGTAATACATCTGCTGAAACTTCAGTCTAAATATATTTAGACATAAACTTTTAACATCCTGTAAAACATATTAGTTGTAATTTATATTTTTTATAAATAAATATTTTTTTCGCAATTATTGTCAAAACAGCGTTAGGAATTATTTTGACATTTTTGGTAAATTCATAACTTGACAGATAGAGACGTGATTTGTTAAGTTTTATGCGTTTGCGTTTTATGCACTGTGAATGAAAAGAATAAATGTTGGTAAAGGTATAATTTATAAGAAAAAAGTTTTTTTCTATTGAATTGCGTTCTAACTATGGTGCATTTTACTCAAAAATATTCCCTAACTTGTGAACAGTTATTGATGTTTTATAAATATTGGTATAGTGTTGTTCTTTTTTGTTAGATCGGCACAAACGTAGATTTAAATGTATGTAAGGAAAAAAGTATTTTAGCCGTATATTAACGCAATGTGTCCCAGCTTTCTAGACTAATATACTTATATTATAATTATTAAGTGAGGCCATAAATAACAATACTTGTATGCAATGCAATAGTTATAAGTAGTAAAATCGTCAAATTATTCACTAAAGTGTCAGCCCCGGTAAAGTGTTTGTTATATAAGTATATTATTAATTTGGTTGCAGATTATATGTACCTAATATGGCGAAAATATTTTTTTATATCAAAACATTTTTTTCATACTATATAAAACGTATTGCGTATTTTTCTTACAAAGTCTTTCCTTAGATATAATTAAATAATTTCAAATACATACCTATAACAAAATACAGCAATATAAACCGATGTCTTCTGGATATCAAGCGGAGAGTTTGGAAGGAAATATCATTATTTTCCGTTAACATAAAATATTTAGTTAGTTTTTTTTTAAATCAAAAAATTAAATTATCAAGTATATATCTTACCGATACTATTTATTGTAGGATAAAGTATTAAATATAAGACACCTATAATAAGTGTACTCAACTAAGTGCCAATAGCGTAACACCATTAATGATAGATTGTTATTATTTAATGTTATACTCAATACTAATTTGAGGTCTTTCAATTGTTATTTAACCACTGTAAAATAAATTTAACCACTATGTTATTTAGCCACTATGTTACTATAATACTAGATACCTACCATGATTCTCCTTTATATTTCGATGAATTTTCGATAATGAATAAGATTTAATCCATTTTAGGCCAACAATAAAAATTTCCCTACAAATAAAAGCAACACGTCTATTAATAGTATATAATGTCTAATAATTGTACCTAATGTAAAATTTAATAACGAACCGTATCGGAATTTCATACGATTTCAAACTATAATATTTATCTTAGAAAATATCTTGACTAACGTTTATATTATTATAAATGAATACTTCCTTTAAACTTTTTAAAAATGTTTTGTTTTATTTTACTTTTTTAACTATCAATATGAGGTCCGGAAATTCCGGACTAGTTGCGGTCAAATTAAGTGAAGTCAAGATACTTGCTAAATACATAAATAAATAACTGTAGTCATTAAAATTACATTAAAATTTTAAGATTACATGTAAAGCCTAGAATCTAAATAAATTTGTATATTATTATTCGTCATATAACTGCATTTCCTTTATTAATTCGCGGTAGGTAAAGAAGGTTCAACAAGTCCTTACCGTTCTGAAACTGATTTCTGAACTTATATGCATTGTGCATTGATCACTCGGGAAAAAAATACTCAAAAGTAAGAATAATCCTAAAACAAAATATGTGCAACCTCAGCTACCTTCAGGGCTGTCACAACTTGTTGACCGTACTATATATTAATATTCTGTAATGATTATACTGCCTCTTATACTTTTTTCCACTTACTAATTAAATGTTTATATATAGCTAACCTACATGTAGGTAAATCGTCCTTTTGATGTTAAATAAGCATATAATTTTATAATTTAAGGAACCCGATTCTATAGAAAATATATTTTTTACCTAAATGTTATTAAATATCTTATATTTTCGATATAAAATGTACCTGTATGGACTATGGATTTTCCATATTTTTGAAGAAAAGTTATTATTTTGAATGTCATGCTATTATTTTTTATTTAAAATAATATTTCAGATTAAGTTTAAGATTTAGATTTAAAAAAAGTATAAAAAAATGATCAAGAATAGTAAAATTTCATTATATTTTTTGTTTTTATATTTTAACCAACGTATAAAAAAAACTGAAAAAAAAACCTCACTATAGGTACATTATATTAATATAGAATCGGGCTGTCAATGTTATTTGTCTAAAAAAAGATTAAAAAAAAATAAAATGCCTAAATTAGCGAAACTTAGCGGCGATGTAGTCAATGTCTATTAAAATATTTAGTGTAACGTAATCGAAACAATTATTATTGTACCTGGCGATGGCGGGATATGTTTGTTACATGAATTTGTATTGTTTTGGAGATATTTGTGGAGTGTTATGAATAAATGGTTTTATATACATATTGTTGTCTTATTTATATATATCGACGGTCTTTAGGTAAAGTACTTAAACAAAGTGAATAATTGCAATTTTTTTTATTGTTGTTTTAAAATATTTTTTATATTGTTTTATGAAAACTACTTTGTAGTACATAAAAGAGCAATAAAAAAAATCGATAATTACCCTCGTAGTACACAAAACAACAATAAAAGATTTTACAATTTTGTCGTCGTTATGTATATTGATCAACTTCACGCTGTATCCCGCACACAGCAGGGTAGGCAGAGGGAACCTAGTGTTAGGACACTCTGTTCCCCACTATATGGATGGTTTACACTAAATAGATTTTTTTTCACCTTCACGCTGTATCCCGCACACAGCAGGGTAGGCAGAGGGAACTTAGTGTTAAGACACTCCGTTCCCCACTTTTCGCCGAGTTCTGGAAGCATTGCGTCTTGAGTGGCGAAACTCAATGCCGCGCTTTGTCCCGACACCAGAGCGAAGAAATGAAAATATAAATGAGAATAAATATTTCCTCGAGTGGGGATCGAACCCACAACCAGTCGATTTTACAGTCACACTTTGTGCTCCTGCGCCACGACTGGCATTTACTAATTTGTTAAGTGGTAAAATAAAAAAAGATAAAACGCTCATGAAATCACTCAAAAAAATATAAAACAAAAACATGTAAATAAAACTTAAATTCATTTAATTAAATACATTAACAATAATTAAATTACATCTAATACAAAAGTAACTAATTAATTCTTCTTTTTCTTCTGATCGGGTAGAAGTCCCATCTCTTCTTGGTATTTGCGTATAAGTTGCTCTTGAACATCGGGAAGGCATGGCGAGTACCGACTGTACTCCATACTGAATTCACCTTTGCCTTGTGTCATTGATCTGTAGGAAAGAAATAGAATAAAGTAGAATTTATATACGAGTACATATTACAAATACTATAGAAATATTATATTATAATTATAAATAAATATAATTGTTGTGGTAGAGTATGGATCTTATGTACATGTAATATAAGTGTCAGATTTTTTTATATTTCAGTTATTTTTTTTTAATAATATGAAACAGTGCTATAGTGCCACTTTATCTTAGTTGAGTAGTATTTGACTCTACAAGTAGTGGTTGTACACAATGTACCAACAAGTTAAAAAAAAACTATAATTTTAAAATGACAGCATATACAGAGTTTCTTGGACGTGAAGTTGTTTTATCGGTTCCGTACTTCAAAAGAAAAAAAGCAGAACTCTTATTGAATTTTTTTGATGTCTATCTGTCCGTCTGTCAAGAACATTTATCTTAAGATTGCTTGGAGATACTCAGATGAAATATCAAATATCCAGATCTAAGGGTCCTTGGGCACAAAAAATTATAAAAAAAATCAAAAACCTATAGAGTAAATAACCCTATAGGTTTCTGTGTGGAGCGTCAATTATGAAATTAAGCAAATGAGAGGAAAAATAGATATTTACAAGTGTAAATAATACAAAAAAAAACGTAAATTTTAAGTTAATTTCATATAGTATGACTGCATACGCCAACAAATTTAAGTTTGCCCTTTTTTTTTAATTAAGTAACAATCATAAAATTAGTACGCAAGCCTTGCCTGATAGTCCAACTCGCATTTGACCAGATTTTTTGTAATAAAAAAAAGACTAAACAAGTACTTTTGGCTTTTAAAAATATGTTTTTAACAACCTATAAGTTACCTCAACTCGCCCGCGTATCCGAACATGTTGTTGAGCGGCACCTCGGCGTAGAGCGTGGTCCAGCCGTCCGCGCCCTCGTTGCCGGTCACGATGCCGCCGCGCTTGTTGAGCTGCCCCACCACCGCGCCGTGGAACTCCTCCGGCGTCGTCACCTCCACGTACATGATGGGCTCCAGGATCTGCCACGCACCGTCCTCGAATACTGAAAATATGTTTATTATTGTTTGAGACATAGAATTTATAAACACGCATGAATCGACAGATCTGAACGTACTTATTTAGAAAATGTATAAAATTTTTAACGAAGCAGGACTCGAATCCGCGCCTCCTGGGAACCAACCAGGCACTCTGACCATTAAGCCATACATTCTCATCAAGATACGTCGATATTTTCATACGCTTCTTACAATTTTTTTTATGTTGTTAGCATCTCTATAGGGAGATTTTTACAAATTTCCAAAGATAATTAGTAAGGATTATCGTCTGGCAAAAGAGAATGCTATTTATTAAATATTTTTAACGTACCTCCTGGAACCGACCAGGTCTAGTCTATAAAAAACTGTACATGCTTTGTAAACAAAGAATTTCAAGCTATGGAGAATATGGAAGCACCAACAAATGACAGGTACTAGAGAGGATGTCACGATGAGAATTTAAAAAAAGGTGATAAGTCGAGTGAAAGTGATTAAATAATAACAAATCAGTTGACTTTCAAGAAGTATCAATGATTCTTTAGAAACTGAATATATTATATGTATATACTTTTTATTTTAAAGTCTGTGCGTATATGTTACCTTCTTTAACAGCGCCTTTTGCAGCCAAGAAAAACGCCAATTCACTAGAATCTACAATATGGTGAGCACCATCTTGCAATCGGAACTTAACACCGGATATTTTATGTCCAGATAAATATCCCTTTTGACAGGTGTCCAGGAAACCGCGTTCAACGCCGGGAACAAATTGCTTAGGTACATTTGTACCTATTGTTTCGTCAATGAATTCTAGTACTGAAAATAAAATTGATTAATTTATAACCTTGTGAGTTTTTAAGCTTATAAGCTTAGCTTAGCTTAATTAGCTTTAGCTAATTAAAGGTAAATATGCACTAAGTTATGTTACCAGTATTTTGATTAGGCGGCAGAGGCTCCATGATGCCGGTGACCCTCGCGAACTGTCCAGCACCACCGGACTGCTTTTTGTGTAAATAGTCGAAAGAGCACGGCGACATCATTGTTTCCCTAATTAATAAGATATATATTTATACCTAGACTACTAGCTTACGACTACAGCTTTGACCGAGTGTTCAGATGCAACTAGTTATTTATTCCTTAATTATTGCTTTTAAAATGGAAATATCGAAGTATGACATTAGCTGTGTTCAATATGGCTCTGACCGCATACAGTGCGTTAGATAGAAAAGAAACGAAAAATGTGATATTTCAATGGTTTTTATTTGATAAAAATATTGAAATTTACGAGCGAAAGTTATTCCATCACCAAGAAAATTTTATGAAGATATGCAATGAAAGCCGAAGCTTTCATAGCATGTAATTTGAACGTACACTTTTTAAAAAAAATAAGGAAAATATAAAATAATTAAACGCTCTGTTTACGGCCACAATCATAGGTACGACTCCTGCGGGGGGCGCCCTTGCCGCCGGTTTCGTCCTCGCAAGCAGCCATGTAATGCTTTTCACTTGTAATAGCATTTTCTCGAAATTATTGAACGTATGAATTACATAGATTTATTAATTTATATTGATTAACTTATGCCAAATGCAGCATAATGAAGAATTATAAGTGGTATGCGGGCAGTATACATAAAAATAAAAATACCTAAAAGCGACCTTAGGTTTTCCTAATTCAACTGGACAATTGTACTCTCTCTCCATTCTCTGCGCGTATATCTCCAAATGCAGTTCACCCATGCCGGAGACAACTGTTTCTTTGTTGTCGCTGTCATAGCGGAAATGGAATGTCGGATCCTCTTTTGTGAATCTGTTGAAAAATAAATATGGTATAATTTTTCAGTACAAATCATATAAAATGGTGAGCAGGAAGAAGTTAGTGTTAAAACACTCTGTTATGATAATTCCTTGAACTGAATTCGAACCAATAAAAAATACATTTACAGTCAGACATCCCACTATATTATTCCTTATATTTAGATGATATTTAAATTTAAGCAAAAAGAAAATACTATTTTTATTTAAAAAAAACCACATAAATGCTAACTACGAAATTTTAAATGTAAACTAACATATAAAAATTATGTTTAAAATTCTTTATTTTTAACACTGTAGGATACAATAAGTTTATATATAAAGGGAACTTACTATGAGTTTCCATTAAATCCCATCACACAAAAATTCATGTTATAACATTAATTTTGTATTTATATATATTTGTATAATAAATATATATTATTTATATTTATATAGTTTATAATTGTAAATCTTAAATATAACACGCACCTAGCAACAGCCTTCGAGAAGTTGTCCCTGTCCTTATTATTCTTAGGTTTAATGGACATAGAGACAACTGGATCAGGTACATGTATGGACTCCATGGACAATTGCAATTTGCCATCATTAACAAAAGTGTCTCCGGAAGCGCAATCAACACCGAATAACGCGAATATATCGCCAGCGAGAACTTCGCTGACTTCCTCCATGTTGTTTGAATGCATTCGTACTAAGCGGGAGATTTTTACCTAAAATATTTTTTTTATTAGTTTCATGCTATATCCTGCATAGGGTATGGTAGACAGAGGAAACATAGGGTTAAGACACTCCGTTCCCCACACATTGCCAATTTTTCGAGATATTGAGTGCGGAGTGGTGGAGCTAGTAATTCATTTACCCGATGAGAATCGAACGCTGCGCCACTACGGCCAATCGGCCAAATCCCAATTGTAATTCGAAAGAAATTGATTTTTTTTTAATTTTAATTAAGTCCGAGGAGATCAGGACAGCTGAATATTCAGCAACTCCTGGAAGTAGCTTCTCCACACATTTGGGAATCTCTGACACAGACATTTTACGATATCTTTATCTTGGGAACGTGTCAGTTTGTAAATGAGCTGTTGAAGCCCGGTAGTATATAAACCGGTAACCCCGTCCGATGTTACGGGATTTATTGCCCTTCCAGCGAGTTTCTTGGAGGAACGCACACTGGATTAAATGTATCATTTGTGCATCTGCGAGTTCTCTGCATCGTTCGGTTAGATCTAATATTCTACGTTGCAAAGCAGAATTTCCGTTTGGGTACTAGCGTCTTTAGCCGTGTTCATATTTGACACGGTAAACTAAACGCGTATCAGCTTGTGAATGTGTTTTCAAAATATATGAAAATCCATTTCGTTTATCAGTATTTTACAATCAACTTATTTACTGACATCTTAAACTCCAACATAATGTCAGATAAGCAAAAAACCTAGTTCAGAAACACGGTTCCCCAATTACCACCGAATTCTCGATACATTGCGTGTTAAGTGGCAAAACTATACGCCGCGTTGTATTGTTGCCAAAGCAAGGAAATTAAAATATTTACTATGTCACAAGCTTCTACCACTGCACCATGACGGTCTCAAATATAACTCACGTTAGACAAACATTCAAAGAAAAGAGGCATACCTTTCTCCCAGTCCTAGCATTAAAAATATTATCGCCTCTCTTCAACATTCCTTGGTAACATCTCAAATACGTTAGCTGACCAAATTTACTTAATTCCAACTTAAAAGCTAATCCTACAAACGGTTTTGACCCGTTTCTAGAAGGATCTAGAATAATAGTTTGACCTTCACTGCCTTTTTTCTCATTTATTATAGCAGTATTCTCGACTTCACCAGGATGAGGTAAATAATCTAATACAGAGTCAAGCAATGGCTGCACTCCTTTATTTTTTAATGCTGTTCCTAATAAAACTGGTGTAAAAGTTCGTTTGAGGGTCACTCGGCGAATAGCTTGTTTTAATTCTTGTACAGTTGGTGTTTTTTCTTCTAAGAACATTTCTCCTGGAAATTGTTTAATATATTAGATTCATTATTTTTTATAAAGAAGAAAAAATTTAATTGTAATCATTTAAAAATGAGCAATTACAACAAGATAAATTATAATATTTTAACAAATATTTAAAATATATATATTAAATAATAAAAAATTAAGTTATCATGCTAAAAATAATTTACTAACCTAAAGTTTCATCAACATTAGACAAATGTTCAATAAGCTCATGCCTCCGTTCTTTAACTTCTGTCCTTCTATCTTGAGGAACTTCCTCCAACCTTATATTTTCACCATAATCACCATCAAAATACATAGCTTTCTCTTCAATCAGATCTAAAATACCTGTACATTCCTTCTCTAAGCCAATAGGTAAATGTATGAAGGCAGCATTGTGATTCATTTTGGACCGCAATTGTTTTAATACTCTGAAATAGACAAAAATATTTTGGTATTGTATTCATATGTGTTTTATTTTTATATATGTTACACACTACTTGAGTGGTGATTTAAGATTAAGTTAATTGAGTACCCAAAACCAGTAAATTATAAATAAATTATAGAACATTTGTATGTAATAAATAAACAATATTTTTTTTTTGGTTAGTAATACAATAGAGAAATATCAAAATTAAAGTATAAAAGTATTAAAAAAATATGAAATAATATTCAATTTACCTAGCATTAATATTTGTAACATTTCTATATTTTAATGTTCAAATATAATATTTTTTTCTTTCATCTTCATGCTTTAGTTTCAGCTTATTGTTTTATGGCTGGATAAGACTCAAAGAAAACAGTGTTAATACACTTTATTCTTCGGTTTCCAAAACTTGAATAATTTAATTTTTTAATTTAATTCAAGATATTTGTATATCTATAATAAGCTAGCATTTTTATACTTTTATGACTGTAAAATAAAAATATTAACACCTACCTTTCAGGATTTGCATATAACCTATCCAATTTATTAATAAACGCCAAACAAGGTACATTATATCGCTTCATCTGTCTATTCACAGTTAAAGTCTGACTTTGAACACCTCCCACAGCACAAAGTACTAGCACAGCTCCATCTAATACTCTTAAGGCTCTTTCCACTTCTACAGTAAAATCAACATGGCCTGGTGTATCAATAATGTTTATATTATGATCCTTCCAAATTGTGTATGTAGCAGCTGATTGTATAGTTATGCCTCTTTGACGTTCTAATTCCATGGAATCCATAACAGCTCCTACATTGTCTTTACCTCTTACCTAAAGTATAAAATATAAAAAAAAATCTATAAACAATTTTTTTTTTCTCACAGCATCAAAACATTTAAATGTTGAAGCCAGTTGTGGCATTGGGTCAAAAGTGTGAGAACATAAATTCAACAGGTTACAGGTTTGATTCCATTTGTTGAAGAAATGAAATATTTAATATCTCCATTTCTTTGTTCTGGTGCCAGGAAAAGCTCAAGTTGAGTTTGGCCACTCTACACACCATGCTTCAAAATTTTTTCGAAAAGTGGGAAACTGGATGTTTTAACTATAGGCTCCTACCTTACTACATACAGGATATAGCGTTAAGCTGAGAGAGATTTAAATGTTTACTAATAATATGTATTGAAAATTATAATATTGAATAATTAAAAAACTAAAAATTACTCACCTCATGCATAGAATCTATTCGACCTGTGTAAAATAAAACTCTTTCTGTTAGTGTAGTTTTCCCTGAATCTATGTGAGCTGATATACCAATATTTCTTATTTTCTCCAATTCTTTGTGTTCCGCAAATTTTACATGCGATGACATGTTCTAAAATTACAAAAAGATATTGGAATAGAACGCAATTTATTTCTTGTATAAATATTAAATTGCTGAGTAAGAAGTTATATATTTTTATGTAACATTTTATGTACTTAATAATTAAATTACGTAAATTATTAGATATATTAAAACTATTGTAAACGTCTGTTTACCTTGACTTGAACATCCCATGATTTTTTAGCGAGTTTAGATATTGTTCCTATTCGATACCAATTTAAGAGCGTCATGGTTTTATTTTTATTTTATTCCATAAAATAGAAAATACATCTAATTTCCTTAAAACTATAGGTTATCAAAACGTCAAAACCATTGCGCTAAAAATCTATGGATAGAAGACGATTAATAATAGAGAATCTGCAGAGGTAAAGAGGACAGACAAACTAATAAAAAAGAATGTAAAAAGAAATTACGATAAATATAAAAGGTACATTTATAAAAAAATAACAATTTAATTAAATATAAATTTCATTAATGCCGACTTGCTTTATACACCAAACATAAAAAAAAACAAAATGGTTATGCCTCATCCAGGAGTTGTGAAATTATATACATACATATATGTAGTAAAAGTAAATGAAGTATTTAAAACTTTGAGAAATGATAATACGTGAAAAAGAGTTTTTTTTTATTTTATATAGCATAATTTACACAAATTACTATTTATTTTAATGTAAGTTTTCATAGACCATAATATACAGGAAATATGATGTGAAGTTAGGTTCGTATTTTATCCTTAGGTTGGCACAGATTGTTTTTGAAGTACTGACAACTTCAGAACTCAAAATTTGTCAGTTTAGTTTCAGTTTAAAAAGAATATGGCCGTGTTAGGCCCGAGTGTGAGTGTAAATATGAATGGTCATAGTAATATTCATAACCAGTTAACTAAATCTTTAGAAAGAATTTTAGAAGATGCGTATTTCAGTGGTGAATTAAAATTAAGCGGACGAAAATTGAGGGAGTTTCCGAAACCAGTGAAATATGACTTGAGTGATACAGTTGTTGCTGGTAAGTCGAGATTTATAAATAAACCGCTGTGCATTTGTATGTGATATATGTCCAATATTTTGTTTTAGATGTATTTTATGTCATGCCGTAACTATGTAAGACCGTTGAAAATCATTATATTTGTTTATTTACCGGCATTCAGCGTGTCATTTATCCGGCGTGGCCGTAAGATCGATCGAGAGAGATAAGTTCATAAAACTTCTCACTTCATGAATCACCTTATAATTTGACTTTATAAACTAGTTTTGCCATGCACTTTTGAATGTTCCGACGTATAATTTTAGTAACAGATTAGTAATCTACTTGTAGTAAAAATTTGAAAGTATATTCACACAAATTGAGGGTAGCTTAGAATAATTAATCAATTATTATATTTATAAATTTATATTATTGATTGATTTTACAATTTTATATAATTAATTCTCACATAAATATGAGTATAATTTTCTTACACGTATATTAGTTATATACGGAAAATAGAAATTATCCGCCTGAAGCATTCCCCTTATTAAAAACTCGGTCTGAAAGAGGCTTTTAGCACACCCTACAGGGGGATCAAAGGGAAAATAGAGCTGTACAAGTGTATGAAAGTCATGCATATTATATTTTTTTATCCTATTGGAATGGAAAACGATGGTTACAGAATTAGTGCTTTTTACACAAGCATATTTTATAATAAAATAAGAAACCATACTTTTAAAATTTTCTTATCTAAAAAAGATGTGTTAATCTCTATTGTCTATATCAATATATATACTATATAAACAATCTGTTGTACAAGTGCATGCAAATTAAATATTTTCACAAAAAATAATCATTAGGATTTTTTGTCTACTTGTCTTTTTGTACACTTGCATCTTCAGTATTATTAAATGGATTAGAATAAAACTTTTTTATTTTATTAGGACTGGGCAGGATCCTAGACTATAATTGATTTATTCTGAAGACTAGTAACTTTAGGAAATAATGAAATTTCTCTATAACAAAAGTTATTCAGCATGCTAATGATTTACTATTAATATAAATAAGATCAGTTACAAATGATGAAAAACCTTAATAGACCTGCTTAAGTGAGGAAATGTGAAAAAATCATTATACCTCATCCATCAGATGATGTATTCAATCCTTACATTATATCACCAAATGAATGATAGCATTTAATTTCACATATAAGTTAGGTAAATAGTAACATTAGCTGGAAGAAAATACCTGTATATAACGATGGCATAAGTTGTAACCAAAATTTTAGCCTTTTTATTTTAGTAGTACAGGAAGAGTCATAAAGTCTCAGCTCATAAAGCAAACATAGTCAACATTAGCTACTAGTTCAATATAGGAACTGTACACTTTTTTTTCTAATATCTAAAATATGATTACTATAAGAAGTAAAACAAAAAGAAATTAAAGATTTTACTATTAGGTTCCATGGTAAACTTTCTAATATGAAAAATTTATTATGTTTAATGTAATACTAGACACATACTATAGTGGTTGTTATTAAGTCATACAATAGTGAAAAATGGCCGGTGTGTACTTTAACCTAATTAATTAGGGAGTGCCAAGTTATTGCTAATGGATTGAGGCTTGTATATTTGTGTAAACTTCTATGTATTTTCTTTATTTATTGAATGTCATACCTAATTTGTATATGTAACAAAATGGAAAGCAAACATTTAAAAACTATATTTTTTTTAGTTTATATACAATATAATATTTAGCTTGCATTAATAAGGTTATTATGATGAATGAATAATAAATAGTAAAAAATAATGTCATAATATGCAAATTTAAATGTTCATACTTTTCAGCAAAACATTTTTATTAACATGGACTACAACATTTTCATTAACATGAACAATATTTTTTTCCAAAGAATATAGTAAGAGGTTCAGTTCTTTCAAATTGTATTGTTGTACTTACTACGATGCAACAAGAGAATTAATGCCACAATAATGGTATCTCAAGTAATGTAATATTTGTATAATGTCCATATATAAATACAAAAGAACTAAGAAAGTGTTACATTTTTAAGATATTCCTTAAATGGAAATGTATGTGCATATCATCCAAATATGGTTTTACGAGATGTGGATATCATACTCAAAAATGTTTTTCTTTTGAGAGCACATTTTTGCTTATTTTTTATCAAAAATAAACCACAAAGCCTCCGCCATTTTTACTTTTTCGCTGAGCTAAATAGAGATGAGCAAATGTTCGAAAAAATGGAAACGAAAAGCTCTCAAAAGACATTATGTAAGTTGAAATGTTATACTGAGCTTTTACATATTCATGAAATTTACGCGGAAAACTGGCTTTAAATATTAAGCCTTTTTGTCCAACATTAAGTAAATGTATATTTTATTTTAATTATATATTAGATATAACAATACTATATATTAGATATAACAATTTGCAAAACTATATCGAGATATATACAAGTCAAGGACGAATATAGAAGTGTTCAAAGAAACCCGTTTTTCGAGTTCATGTTTCAATCGGGTATATCGCCACTTTTAACAAAAGTTGGCGGAAATGCTTTCGAAATGATGGTATTTCTCGTAATATAGGTTCATTGTTCGACTACGACATTAACGTGCGGTAAGTAGGGACGCAATCCAAGAAAAAAAAACTTTTTATAAGTATATATTCTATACATTCATTATATTGCGATAACAAACATTTAAACCGTTCAAATTGTATACATGAAGCTCGAATTTTTATCGATAATTAAGATAGTTTTTTTATTTTTTCTCTTTCGCCAATGTCACTTTCAAGGTTGACAAATAAAATTGATTCAAATAGAATTATTCAAAAAATCAGCTTCACGCTGTATTCCGCACACTGCAGAGTAGGCAGAGGGAACCTAATGTTAAGACAGTCCGTTCCCACTTTCTGCCGAATTCTGGAGGCATTGCGTGTTGAGTGGCAGGACTCAACGCCGCGCTTGTCCTCGACACTAGAGCGAAGAAATGGAAATATACATTTAAGTAAATATTTCATCTCCTCGAGTGGGGATCGAACCCTCAACCAGTCCGTTTTACAGTCACACTTTGTGCCCCTGCGCCACGACTGGCCTTTTTTTTTAGAATTATTCGAAAATACACCAAACAAGGACATATGTAGTATATAGTATATGTAATATATATATATATATATATATATATATATATATATATATATATATATATATATATATATATATATATATATATATATATATATATTTCTTTAAAAATCAACTCTTATATTTCTCTTTAAAAATCGCTTTATTCTCACTCTGAAAAACATAGATAAGTTCAATATTATCTTGTACAACAAATTATCAAACTCACCGACAATCTGAAGTGGCACTAATGAATTAGAATAGATTCTTAATAAGTGCAACGTGTTTCAAATCTATTTTCATCCATGGTTAGGCAGTCAATAAATTACACCACCACTCATAGCACGTCAGCATCTCGATCGTTAAAACAATACTTGTCTGAACACTCAACTTGGCTCTAAGTAGCGTTTTTCTTTGCCCTTTATAATGTATACAGTTATGGTCTGTGAAATAACAGATTGACTTTTGTTTGTTGTTCTGTTTTTGTAAGTCGATGGTTGAACTTTTTGTGTTTATACTTGATAGATATTTTGTATTGATATAGATCCGGTTGTTTTGAATGACGTTTCAAAAATAATTTATAACTGCCTTAAAAGTATTCTGTTCTTTTTTTATTATTATTTCTGTTTTAATAAATAATGCTGAACGTGTGCATAATATTTTTTTATCGTATTTTAACAATTTAAATGATGAAATTTAATAATCTCAATCAATTCTGTATCAATAGCGCGACTTAGTATGTAAATGGTTTCAATTGGTGATATTGATACGGCAGACAAGCACTAAAAAAAATAATTTACCTGTCGACACACGTAGTTTTATAATTTTTTTATATTTTGGTTTTGGTTTATTTACAGGACATTTTATTATTATTATAATTTGTGAAATTGTGTGTGAAGTATTTATAAATATATCATGGATTTTATGAAATTTCAAACTAAAATCGATATAAAAGTATCGCAGTAAATGGTCGCATTAAAAAGAGAAACTTGTCATTCGAAATCGTTTTCATTTCGCTTTCGATGTACATTATCAGCTATTTAATATTCTTTGTTATACAGTTAAGTATATTTATAACAATAAATAAATTCTTTTTAAAAAAAAAGTCGAGTCCTCTTTCTTATGATCCTGCGCTGAGGGTGCAAGTTTCAAGGGTCCTTCAATTAGCATTTTACGTGGAAGAAATTTAAAAAATTGCAGGATATAAATTATAAGCTAAGGATGTTGAAATTTAAATTCTTTTTGTGAAGCAAACTCCACTTCAACTCCAAAGATTTATGTAAGAGAATAATAATAATTGTACATAATAAGTACATTTACGGAGGAATCATTGCCCAATGAAACGGGATGGTTCAGGGTTTAATCAGTTCGGGACTCGGGAGAACAATGATTTTTGAATGATAGCCAAGTCTAATAAGACAAAAAAAGCTTCGTTAAATTTCGTCACACATCACGTTGAACTTCATCATCATAAACGGCAGAACAGAATATGTTATTTGGTATTAAGGCACCCTATTCCTCACTTGCAATTTTATACAACATTATTTAAAGTCAAAGAACCATTTGGCTCACTGCCTATCTTGCTCTATAAAGGAGGGAGGATTGCATGAAAATGAATAAAAACTGTAGAAATAAGTTATAATACAATCCAGTTATAACACCGTATAATACCCATAGAAACAATTCAAAACTTTAGAATCACATGGAACCTGTGAACTTTGTTCAGCTTTATTCATGGTTAGCGTACCACAATATTTCTATAGAAAAATACAATAATGGCGACAGGTGCATAGCATAGCTGTGTTCGCTCGAGCGTTGCCACTCCGGATGTGGGGGACGATCGTATCATCTTTTCCAATTTTGCATACCTATATATATATATATATATATATATATTTATGTTAATCAGCTTCACGCTGTATGCAGCGCTAAGCAGGGTAGGCAGAGGGAACCTAGTGTTAAGACACTCCGTTCCTGTTCCTGCCTCCATTCATGCCGAATTCTAGAGGCATTGCGCGTTCAGTGGCGGAACTTAACGACACATATTGCCTCGACACCAGAGCGAAGAAAAGAAATTATTAAATATTTAATTTCCTCGAGTTGGGATCGAACCCACCCAACAACCAGTTGCGTTTAGAATCACACACTTGTACCCCTGCGCGACTGACCTCATTATTAATTGCTATATGGTTAGAAATAAATAATTTTTAGTTTCTGATTTGACATTCTCAATATTTTTTTAATACATAACGAATAGCGTCGTCCCATTTTATAAAAGTCATAAACTTTGTAGCGCCCATGGCTCGTGGATGAATAATTAAGGAAACTCCCCATGTTTCATTCAGTACGTGTCACTGCGCAGGTACTTGGAGCCAGTTTTTATAAGCGTCGGGACCGGGAAAGTAAACAAAATGGACAGGATGTTTTATGTTGCCATATAATTGTTGTTGCAACCGAACTGAGATAGCCTCTGTAAGTGAATTATTTTTATTTAAACAGTTATTTGGCCATCGTACTGTCTTGCTTTTGATTGTAAATGGTAGCAGGTTCGATTCCAACTCGGTGGAATTAATTATTTTTATTTCGTCGCTCTGTTAAGCAAGTGCGACGATGAAATCCGCCACTGCAAAATTACATATAAAGCGTTAAATTAGAAATCCCAAATGAATACGAATCATTTATTTTTATTCTTTAATGCCCACTCATATTACGTGTCATGTGGCTACAGTTAATCCGGCTTATTGGTTGTCTGTTCCCCATAAGACGAACAGTTGGACTCTTGTCCTGACATGGCTTCTCTCATGCATTTGAACCAAGAATTGAGATCACAACATGCAACCTTGACATATTATAATGTTAATCGCTCACTGGTGTTTACAGACCTACATTGTAAGGCTATTTTTATTTTACACCTGGTTAGCCAGATTTGCGGGCTGAACGCTTGCATAAAACATTTCCCCTTATTGATCAACCCTAACATAGCCTCGTGTTTTTTTAATGGCATTACAAGGCCGGAGTGCCTAAATTATAAACTTTCAAATTTCCATTGTACCGGTTCGTTACCTTACTTTTGAGCCGCAAATTCATCTTTAATCATGAGGACGAGAATAGATAATCAAAAGCTGATTTATTTACGGACACACAAAGGCAACACGCTTCCACAGTTTTGGCGAGGACGGCCTGACAATAGGCTTGTCATTTTTATTCGCCTCATAGGCAGGTAGGGCTCCAAGAATATTGATCACGGTAACCTGACTAAAATAAAATGCCTGTGATGCTTAACTTACACTCCGTATAAACGTTCTTCTTCACTTGGTCGGTTTACACCGTTATTGTAATAAATTAGTATGCAACGTGTTCCAAGCTTCCTTCGCCGGAGTTGTCTGGTCATGTCCTTTAGAATTTACATACGCTTGGGTGGATGGAAGTAGTGAACCCATGAAGAGTGAGATTATTCCGCTGCATGTGAATTTCACATGGGACAAGTGCATTGTGAATGTATGAAGACGGTTGTGAGTTCGATTCCCTCTCGTAGAAATTAATTATTTATTGTTTGGTACCGAAGCAAAATCGCGGCGTTGAGTTTCGCCACTCAACACGTAATGCCCCCAAAATTCGACGGAAAGGGGGGAACGGAGTATCTTAACACTAGATTCCTTGCAACATGCGGGATACAGCGTGAAGCTATTAAAAAAATGTGAAATTAATTTCGAATGTTTTAAAGCTTTCTCGAAAAACGCTTTTAAAAGGAGTCATTATAATTTTTAAGCGCGACGATTTAAGTCTCAGAACTGAACATACTCGACGTAAATCTTACTTACTATTTTCTTTAAGAGTATGCTCCACACTGCGTGGAAGTAAAAATACGTTATTTTTTTCTTCGATGGCATTCAGTATATTAAAACAAGCGTATCATGCGGAATCTGAAACTACTTTATGCGTACCTATTGCGTTCACACTATACTCCTATGATTACTATAAGCAATATGGCGTAGTTGTCAAATTTCATGCATTGGGAAAGCAGATCGTCGATGTCAATGTAAAACAATAATATAATATAATACATGAAGGTAATTGACCATAAACGTTAAAATATTGAATAGATATTAAAATGTAATATTCTTCCATTACATACTGCCACTTCTCACTAAGTATGCGATATGCCTTTAAAGAAGTTGTAATATATTCACTTTTACCATGAACGTGAAATATGTAAGTGAAAGTTATTGCATTTTTAAGTAAATTAAAGAATTATTTAACATGATACCGTCGTGGAGCAGCGGCTTAGCATAGCATTGTTAAAACAGCAATTGTTGGAGCGATTACCACTCGAGGAAATGAATTATTTTACTTTTATCGCTTTGGTAACAAGACAATGCACGGTGTTAAGCTCCGCTATTTAACACACAATGGCTTGCTATATCTAAGATAAGGCTAAATAATATAATAAATAAATCAATGATATTAGCCTACCCTGCTGTGTGCGGGATACAGCGTGAAGCTGATTTATTTGATTTTAGTTCCATTACCACTCTCAGTATTTCTGAAACACAATTTAATTACAAATATTCTCAACAATAAAATTTTAACCTAATTTATCAAAAATATATAAAGCGGAAAATATTTTGGTGATAGTGCCAATTTCAATGAATTGATTAGACGTTTCATAGAAAATTTCATCGAAGAAATCTAGATCAATATGGCAACGTGCGCTATTATAACTCGCTCTTATCTCGCCCTATACATTTCACTTCATCGCCTACTGCAGCCTTTGCATCGTCAGTGACCCACATTGTGCCAACAGCTGCTTGGTACTTTATCGCTATAAGCAGGGCTACTGACTTACTAGTATGGGTAGCAGCGATTATAATCTTGACACGACTCTTTGTTTTATGGCTTAAATGTGTTGAAGAACAATGGGATTAAATTATGCCATAATTAAAATCCTATGTATATAATAAAACTGTCAATTGTTGCTGTCTATACAGAAAACCCAATTTAATTATTGTAAATGTTGTCTGTTTGACTGTACGTTTGTTCACGTTTATCTCAGAAACGGCTTTAAATGCAAACTTCTCTCAACATTTAGTGTTTGTTTTATTTTAATCGGTTTATAAATAAAAAGGTAACGTCAGTAGAAACAATTGCAAGCGATATTATTGATGCAAAGTAAGTGTTTTATTGAATTGGCTGAAATAATATATAAAATAAAAAAAAAATTACGTACAAATAAAAAAAATATGTAATTATTTTTATTAACAATTTCTACCAAATTAACATGATGCCTATCGTGTAGAATAATAATACTCAAAGTTGATTGAACTACTAACCCTATCATCGTATAAGCTTCCCGTTCACGGTGGCCTATTAATACCTCAATGGCTCTTGGAGCGTGTTCGGTTTTCATAGCGATTTGTTGTGTAATTGTATTTTATGTTCACAGTTGTTGAGCAATGCCCCTATTGAATAGATTTTATATTAATAGATCTTAATTGTGGTACTGTAATATAATAACATTTCTTTTTTTTCTTCGTAGAAAGTGTCTGTTGGGTAGGTGGTTGTTTATATCATTCTCCCTTTAGCCCGTCTTATGGAAGTATAACGTGTTTTGGAGGTAATCAATTAAAATTTAATCATTAACACATTTGTGAATTAGATGTAGTATTAGAAGTATACAGTATTTTATTTGTGAGTGTGATAGAGTTGTATAAAACGTAAATTATTTAAAAAAAATAAGCTTCACGCTGTATCCCGCACACAGCAGAGTAGGCAGAGGGAACCTAGTGTTAAGACTGGCCTCAAATAATAGTAAAATTTAAATATTTTTATAAACTATTCATAGACACCAAGCTCACATCTGCATAACGTGTGTTGTTCTTACAATAAAGAAACGTCCATTACTCGAGTTATTAGTTAAAAGCACGTAAATTATAATCCAGATGGGTCATAAATAAACCACACCCACGCAAAACACTGTTAATTCTTCGCAATCACAGTGCAACTCACCTCGTAGATTCCAATAATTTCCTTTATAATTCCAAAATTATGTTATTTGCTTAGACTACTACTACATATTATTTAGTATAAAAAATATGTATGTATTAAGTATTTATATTTTTTTCATTTTAGTCAAACTTTTTTTGTATAATTTGGGCATAGAATACTTTTCTACAAGTGTATATTTTTGTATAATATTCTAATATATTCACTTAAGAGAATGTTTTAAATTATCTATTACTAGCTTTGAATATGATCTATGAACCACAGGTTCCCATACTCATCACAGCTAGGTGATAAATATTATTATGCTGACGTATTACAAAGATGTTCATCGGATGTGACGTGAGACGGAACTTCGTTTCCTACGCTTTCCGCTTCGTTGGTTTCCACTCGAATCCCTTGGTTGCATGATCGTGAAGTCGCCATTGTTTTAAGGCAATACTCCTAGATGTGACCGTAAAAAACATGTTATTGCGATTAATCTAGCGAAATATTTTCTGTTTACTGCCACAGTTTACCTTACTAGTATTAAATTATTCTATGCTGCTTTTTAAAAATAATGCGTGGTTGTAGGCGGTACTTAACGCCGAGAATTGTCTATTCAAACCTATCAAGAAAATTTATTTAAAAAAAAGCTTTGATTCACCCTTGCGGGGGTCAAATCTATAGCGAATGCGAATAGTATAGTCTGACACTTCAAGTACGTCATGATAGCGTCAATGGCGCCATGTTGGCATCCTGTTTTAGTAACTTAGTCTCTGTAAACAATATGTAGGTTTATATATATTTTTTAGTTACTATACCTACTTTCGATCAACTAAAATCCTTTAAAAAAATATAGTTAATAAATGAATTAAGTAAAAGAAAGTTATTGTGTAGGATACCTTTTAAGGAACCGTACCTTTTAAGGAAAAAACACTTAAAAGATCACTTTGTTGTCCATCCGTCTGTCTGTCTGTCTGTCAAGAGCATTTATCTCAGGAACGCTTGGATATCGAGTTGAAATTCAAACCATATACTCAGGTCCACGGTCTCATGATTTCCTGAAAAAAACCGTATTTCTTGTACTTAAAAAAAAGATATGACCGTTTATATACCAAAAAACGCGTATTTTATTAATATGAAGAAAATCAAAATTAATAAGGTTCCTCCGGTTGACCTAGAATTATGAAATTTAGCAATTTTAGCATTTTTTTGTGATTAAATCCCAAAAAGTAATAGCTTTAAAAGTGAGATATCAGATGTAAGGGTTTGTTAGTTTGTTATGCATGTTCCAATACATGTTTTATACTTTTTTTATGACTAATCGTACGGAACCCTAAGTGGGCGAGCCGGACTCGCACTTGTCCGGTTTTTTATTTGCTTACTAAAGTTCTATGAATTGTTTTTGACACACAGCAAACATACACTCGAATATCGTTAGTATTGCTATAAAAACATTTATGTTTCAATATCCTTTCTAAAACTGACATCACGAATTAATTTAGGTCGGCACATGATTGTATTTAGACTCTCGCAATATGTCCTCCATGTGTTAATTAAATAAAATTGTATAAAGTATATCGGTAGTCGTGCTAAATATATATATTGTGTTGTTAAAGTTCCGTGTACTGCTTAGTATTCGATTATAGGTTCTTTAATAATAATATATTTTATTATATGTGTGACTGTAAAATCGACTGGATGTGGGTTCGATCCCCACTCGAGGAGATGAAATATTTATTTAAATGTATATTTCCATTTCTGCGCTCTGGTGTCGAGGCAAATCACAGCGTTGAGTCCTCACTCCACTAACACGCAATGCCTCCAGAATTCGACGGAAAGTGGGGAACGGAGTGTCTTAACACTAGGTTCCCTCTGTCTACCCTGCTGTGTGCGAGAACAGACAGACGGTGCGAGACAAGGTGAAGCTGATTTATATATTTTATTATTTATTATATTATGTAATTATTTAAGTTAAATATTATCTGTGACATAGATTACAAATATTCGTTTGTGTGAAATAGAATTTAAAAATAGTTTTCTTTTGCAAAGTGTATTCTACCAGAAGGTCCCCTTCATTGCTCCGGCGCATATGTAAGATTTGTAAGTGCCTACAGCGCGTGCTCTATCTCAACTTTAAATCGGGTGTAAACAAAACGACGAGAGAGATTTTAAACGATCACTCCAGATGTTTTTGAGAAGTGATATAGTTTTGTTTTACTATAATAAAAATTTGTAAAGTCGGTCTGGCAAAATTACATGTTATTATTATTTAATTACGAAAACATAAACAATATAATATATTTATTTAAAAATGTTAATATTAAAATTGAGACCAGTCATGGCGAAGGGGCACAAGTGTCCAACTGTAAGCGCGACACGTTGTGGTTTCGATTCCTACTCGAGAAATTAAACTTTTAATATTTTCATGTCTTCGCTTTAAAAATGTGGCAAAACGCGGCGTTAATTTCCGCCACTCAACACGCAATTTCCCCAGTGTGCGGTGGAAAGTAGGGAACGAAAGTGTTTTAATGGAAACGGAGTGTCAACACTGAGAAATAATTGTAAATAATATTAAAATTAAATATGAGTCTTCCTTTATTATACCAACATAATATTAAATTGTCTGATACAAATTATTTATTATTATAAATTATATTAAAAATCTTTAAATTCTGACTCAAATCGACAACGAGAGGCTGGCGTAATTGGCTCTTCGGGATACTTTTCGAAGTAAGTTGAATCATCGGGATGTTTAAATTTTGGAAGGTATGGTGGTGGAAATCGGCAGTTGAGAATAGCTTCCCACTCAATTCCCTTAAACCATTTATGATTTTTGAAATCTAAGACGCCATTTTTCATCACGCCAAATCTTTTACTTATGTCAATTTGGAGAGTATTGCGTATAAGATCCCTTAAATCAGAATTGAAACTTGATGGACATCTATATCTTCCAGAAACAATTTTTTCATAAGTTTTCATAGGTTCGTTTGCATAAAATGGTGGATACCCTGCATTCATTTCATAAAGCAAAACTCCAAATGACCACCAATCTACTGAAAACCCATAACCTTTGCTTAAAATTAGTTCTGGAGCTAAATATTCTGGAGTTCCACATAAAGTCCATGTCCTCCCGTTTAATACCTTACAGAAACCAAAATCTGTTATTTTTAAGTAGCCATTTTTATCTATCATTATATTTTCAGGCTTTAAATCACGGTATACTAAATTTAAAAAATGAAGGTACTCCAAAGCCAATATAACTTGACTTGCATAGAATTTAGCAATTGGTTCATCGAACTTTCTCATTTTTCGAAGGTGACTGAACATCTCCCCGCCAGGAACAAATGACATTATAAAATAAATGTAACTATTGTCTTTAACACTAAATTCCATAGAAACGGTAAAAGGAAATCTGATAGCTTCAAGTATACGTTTTTCATATAATGTGTGATCAACTTGTTTCAACTTTATAATTTTCTCCTTCTCTAACACTTTCATTGCGTATAGTTTTTGAGTTTTTATATGTTTTAGTAAAATAACTCTTCCGAACGCTCCAGTACCCAAGGTTCTTATACGTTCCAAATCTGTAAATACTATGCTTGATTTAATTTCTTTACACCATCTTTGATGGAATTCAATTTTAAGTTGGGTCAAATACTGCTTGTACTGTTGCTGCTGCTGTTCTGTATACCCGTCTCGCACTTCAGCGGACGTAGACTGGATAGCTTTAGTTGACATGTTTTCAACAAACGTTACATTCGCTTTATTATTAATCTCATTATATTTATTATATTTGACAATCACCATATTGGAAATAGGCCAACTCGATTTTCGTGTTTATTGAATTGTAAACGTAAATACAGTACTAAAAATAATATGATTTTTTCATTTGTCTTAAAGGAAATATTTGCGAATGTTGTTTCGAGATTCAAAGTTCGATATAAGGAGAATGGGGGAAGGGTGAATGTACAGGCTAAGGGAGAGGGTGGTGGAATCAGCTGTTCGAGGGTGACACGCCATATTCAGCCGGCCGCTCGGCGTCCCGACTACCGTATTGATCAGACGGCACGTGGAACTTATTATATTATGTAGGTTTCCTAAAACTTTTCCCCCAACATTCAATGTTTATACGAAATGAATAGAAATGAAAACGTTTATTGGCCAAGTTAAATCTTAATTCTACTGCTTCGTGTAATATTGGCTTACAAAATCTAATAATAACCTATTAGATAACTTCAATAAACAGCATTTCTATACAAAAATGTCACGATACTGAGTTGAATAATATTTAATATACTTACCGCAATAAGAAGCAAATATTTATATCACCGTTGGCACTCATGTATAACTAAATTAACTTGACATTATTATTTTATATCAGTTGTTTATTTTCAAACACGATTTCATAAAGTACGCAATATAGCGAAACATCAAAAGCAACGGTCGCTAGCAGACTTTTCAGGCAATTTAGTTGACTTGTGTCAATTGCCGTAAAGCTACGAAATATAAAATTTTATATTATATTCGTTTGAGGCGAGTTCGTTAACCTTCATATCTACTTATATTTATGTTATGGAGAAATGTTTACATTCGATGTATTAAATAAAACATGTTATTTAAGATTATGAAGGAAAGTTGTTATAATTACACAGACCATTAAATCGACTATATAAACTTACTTCGTATCTCTCTGTTCTCCCACATCGGGAACTCTTATACCTTGACTTATAAACATTTTCCTTCATTTATCTATGTTAATTTGTTCACATTATTTTTAGTTTTATTTTTAATTTTCGTTAATTAATTCCAATTCAAAATATTCACTTACATACTGGAATTATTTAAATTACTTACAATTATTTACGATTATAAATAGCGGTATACTTAAACATATTAGGAGGCCGCGTAAAATGTAGTTTCTTTATCTTTATCAGATAGTAAGGTACTACGACGTACGTTACGATACCGTTAGTTTTATTTCACTCATTCATGTCATTTGGTAGTTTTTTTATTCTAACTTATTATTATTTTACTAATGTCAATATATTAGATTTTTTTGAAGTAGATATTATTTTTAGCCCTGTTTCATTTTATAAAGCACAATTCTGTAGTTACATTCAATTAAAAACATTAAGTATTAAAATAATGATTGAGGCCAGTCGTGGCGCAGGGGCACAAAGTGTGACTCTAAAACCGACTGGTTGTGGGTTCGATCCTACTCGAGGAGATGGAATATTTCCTTAAATTTATATTTCCATTTCTTCGCTCAGGTGTCGAGGCAAAGATTTCTTGATTTCTGTCAGTCAACGCCGCACTTGCACTGCCTCGACGCAATGCCTCCAGAATTCGGCAGAAAGTAGGGAACGGAGTGTCTTAACACTAGGTTCTCTCTGCCTACCCTGCTGTGTGCGTGATACAGCGTGAAGCTGATTTGATTTTTTTATTAAAATGATAAGTCGTTTTACTTCTTCCATGTGAGAAATAAAGAATGTGTTGAAAATAAAATTCAAAATGTTCACAATGGACGCCTTTCACTACCATAATGACACACAGATACGTATTGATGATTCTATTATTCAAATCAAAGTTTCATTGTTGTTTGCTGTTTGCTTCTTTGTTTGTCGAATGGGGGCACATTTCGTCAATCATTATGAAAAGTATCGAATTAATGTATTATTTATGGGTAGTCTTATAAGTGTTTGATAACCTTATCAAGGATATCTACCCAACCTACCCAATAACCCTATTGGGTATATACTACCAACTAGTAACAATAGGATACTAGTATACTATATTGTATTGTTTTTTTATATCAAATTCTAATTTAAATAAAAAATATATATTTTTTAAATAAAGATTTATTTTATTATTGCGTTTGTTACTGTAATGATTTACTTAAGTTATAGATACATGAGTAAAGACTATATAGAGAATTAAAATAAGGCTTGTACTGAGTTCTTTTAGGAATTACACTTTTTTTTTTTAAATAAGTATAATAATTTCGTATTTTTTTTTTTAATTATCACTAATCTTGTATTATCATTTATTTATTTTTTTAAATAAAGCTATAATAAATAGTTTAAAGACATTTGTGCTAATCGCAGCACAGTATGTGACATATTTTTTTAAATTTATTACGAATTTTGATCTATATTTCTTCGTGACAACATCGCGTCAACTTTGCCTATCATCATTTAATTTTATTATATACTGACGCATGCTTCTCTTTAACTACTATAATAAACGGCGGCCCTGGACAATATCAAGACGTTTGAAATTTCAAGTAGAAATTGTTAGGTGCAGCCTTTTTGTTTGTTATATTTTTCGGTCAAGGCTATAAAAGACCCGCAATGCACTTATATAAATGTTGGCATGAAATGAGCATACCTAGCGAGATATAAATCTATTTTAAAACTTAATACAATATATTCATTTACAAGATATAATAGTTAACGTGAATAAAAAAATATATTCAGAGTTTTTTCTAGATTTGGTTTTCAATGTTGGTAAATGGTTTCTTTCATCAGGCTGTATCCCGCACTCAGCAGGGTAGACAAAGGGAACCTAGTGCTAAGACATTCAGTTCTCCATTTTCCGCCGAATTCTGGAGGCACTGCATGTTAAGTGGCGAAACTAAACGCCGCGCTTTTGCCTCCATTAGATACCAGAGCGAAAAAAGTAAAAATATACATTTGAATAAATATTTCATTTCCTCGCGTGGGGATCGAATCCACAACCAGTCGCCTTTAACAGCGCCACGACTGGCCTCTTTACTTTGTTTCTTAATTCATCGAAACACATTCTCTTTCATTCGGTCTACATTACAATGGCAGTTAAATTATAAATGAACAGACACACAACCATACGGTGTTTGAACGGTGGTCTTGAAGACGTAATCGCGTGTAGACCTTTTCTATTTAGATATTATGTCAGATTTGCGTCGGTCAAGGTTGTGGAGGCCCCGTTCGTACCAGACGCGGCAGTTGGCACAGCTTTTGTCACCGCATTAATATTTTTATTTACTTTAGTAATGGATTCGATTATGCCAAATATTTATTTTTTACATAGAACAAGACAAAGGTGAGCCAGTCAAGGCGCAGTGGCACGTACTTGTGGCCGTAAATGCGATTGTTTGGGGGTTCCATTTTCACTCGGAGTAATGAAACATTTAATATTATAACATCTTTTCTCTGGTGTTGAGGCAAAAGCGCGGCGTTGAGTTTCGCCTTTTAATACGCAATACGTTCAAAATTCTGTGGAAAGTGGAGAATGGAGTGTCCTAATACTAGGTTCCCTCTGTCTACCGTGCTACATTCGAAACACAGCGTGAACCTAAAAATATTATAATATATGTTATAATTAAAGACAACAGTGGTTATAATTGTAAAATAAATGTTTATTTGATAATTGACATTTAACAAAATTTTGGTAGTAAAAATTTAAAAGAAAAAAAGAACTTGAAACTCTTTTTTTCAAGCATTTTAAATCATGACGGGTTTAAGCTGGAAAAACCAACTAGTAACGTTAAAAAATAGACTCATTAATGCCATGTGCTGGTGGCGGTTACTTTTCGAGGACGTTTCAAACGTAAAAACTAGACCACAAACTTGTTTTCGAATATTTACTTTGAACGAGTCGCGTTTTCCCGTCTGATAATATTACCCTATGTACGTATTACCTACTTATCTACGTTTAATTTAAGTTTTATTTTTGCATGTAGTTTTTATCCGGTGGAGGAGAGATTTTTTTTTTATAAAATCACTCGTTTTTCTTATTTTTTTTGTAAAAACTGTTTTATATTTTAGAGGGCTTAATGTTGTATATTTTGATATTTTAATTGTTGCTTTGATAGTTTGAATTCAATTTTCATAAAGTGCGAATAATACGTGAGTACGTAGCTCTAATTGTAATATGTAATTACTTACTGTTCTTAATATTTACATTTTTTTTTCATGTTCACGCTGTATCCCGCATGTAGCAGGGTAGAGAGAGGGAATTTACTGTTAAGACACTCTGCTCTCCACTTTTCGCGGAAATCAACGCTGCGCTTTGCCTCGACGATCAAAGCGAAGAATTAAAAATATTATATATTTAATTTCTTTGAGAGGAAATCGAACCCATAACTGTGGCCCTTAGCCACTATTGGCCTTAAATATTTAATTTAACTATTATCAAAAACTGTCGTGTTTATGAGCCTTTACCCTTGTACATATGTAGATATATAGAGAAATATTGCAAAAAAAAGCGTAGTTATAAAGTTCCGAACGCAGTTATTGCTTTCCGCGTACTATTTGCGTGCCACTTGAACTGAGGTTATCGTCGTTCAATTTTTTTTTGACGAAAATATCATACTTTTTTTATTTATAGACGAAAATGTTATTACTAAGTAAAAATTTAAGTGTATGCATATTATTATTATTATTTTATTAATAAGGAGAAGAGAATAAATGATAGAATATTTATAATGATATAGATCAAAATGGATTATAAAGGGCCTGATATTAATTTAAATGTTTTTTTTTTGCCATAAGCAAATCTGGAGAAATACTCTACTCATAGTTACCGTATTATAATTTACTATGCACTATTTTTAACATGTTTACTGGAATATAGCTGTTAATTAGGTTAGAAATGCGTTATTAGATACAATCTATTTTAATTTAACCTTTCACTGACCAATCACATGTTCATTGCCATGGATCTACCCTTTATCGTCTGTGTCCCCTTTGACCTTCCTCAGATCTCTAAAAATACGAGTATTATATGTCCACATTCAATATTGGATACTAAAACAAAGTAAAGTTTGTTAATATCAATATTAATATACTTTTAATGTCATAAAATCAAAGAATCTGAAGTATTACTAGACAATAAAATATTATGGAATTGGAAAATAGCTGATGGAACCTTGGACTGTCTACTAATAATAATAAAATAAAATTGGGTTTTTGCGCTGATTACGTTCTCTCGTCTACGTCTACGTCTTATTAATATGTTTTGTTGATAGAAGAGTGTTGTTTAGTTTTTTAAACTATTAATTTATTTGTGAACAATAATTATGTCTAAAATGCCTCTACACTTGCCTAGACAAACCTTTAGACACAAATGTGTTCCAAACCAAATGATCAAATATATTATATTTACTCATAGTATTTCTATATTATGCCTACAATTTATTTTTGATCTTAATCGTTCGTACAAATATTAGCTTGGTATCTTTAATTGAGGACACACGTCCTCGTATCATATCATATCGTTAACATTACACACCTACGTCACACGTTTAAAGTAAGTATATGTCCTTCATTGCAGTCGTCTCCGGCTAAATTTTATAGTTTGGAGATTCTACATCTTTATTTTTATTACCTCCTTTGATATCTACTAAAAAAAAATAATAAAAATTGACAATATTTTGATATTTGTGTTTACTTTTTTGTTGTAAATCTGGAAATAAAAACACGATTTTTTTTAATTTTATACTTTACCTATATATTAAAATACAGCAACAGAAACTTATATATCATAATTATTTAAACTCCTTACACAATTATAAAATTGTTATTTTCAGATAGAAATACTTTTTTTAAATAGCTTTACGCTTATTCTCACTTAGTGTCGGCGAGGCAGAAGGAATCTGAGAACATGTTTGACACTTCGTTTCCATTAAATACTTTCGCTCCCCTCTTCTCTTCCCTTCTCTTTTCGCAGAATTCTCTAGGCATTGCGTATTGAGTAGCGGAACTCAAAGCCGTGCTTTGCCTCTACGTACTTATTTTTTTTAGAAACTGTTATTACTATATAAAAATTGTACGTATATGGAAAAAAATAAGTTAACATTTTTAAGTTCAAATTATAATTATGTATTACTAAATCAATGTATGAAGGAAAACCGTAAGCTGCGTTTATTTACATGCGCCCGTTAGGATTAACGATGTACCTACTTGGTTACGTTACATCATCGAAATTACAGCGCTGATTTTTTGTTCTATATATACTTATGTGTTTTTTAAACGTAAACGCTTTCTAAGAGGCGCGGGTTCAAATCTAACTACGTTCAAATTTTTGTACGTTATCTAAGAGAAGTATTTCGTTTTTCCTAAGTGTGAAAAATAATACTAAAAAGGTAAAAAATATTCATATAAATATTTATTTTTAATATATATTTAAAATACAACATAAAATTAAGGATTTAAAAGTATTAACATTTGAAGTATCTACAAATCACCAATATATGCCATATTCATATAGAACACGTACACGCTAGTACCTATTACACATCACTCAGTTTCCTTATATTAAGCTATTTGTTTATAGTTGATGCACAAGCCGGCATATCAAGAGGTTATTCAGCCTTGGTTGTCTCATGTGAGTCACTTTTAGTGCCGCAGAATTGTATTTGCGATACGCGCCGGAAACTATACCATATAATTATTATGAAAGGCGAGGTCTCTCGCCCTGCTCGCTATAAGGTACATTTAGTATGTATAAGGCTAATGCACCGTAGGCGAATTGAACGTAAGTGAGCGAGTAAGTAAGCCTTTGGAAAAGACTTAAGAAAACTTGAGATTTATCCTTGGAGGCCAGTCGTGGCGCAGGGGACAAAGTGTGACTGTAAAACCGACTGGTTGTGGGTTCCATCCCCACTCGAGGCGATGAAATATTTACTTAAATTTATATTTCCATTTCTTCGCCTGGTGTCGAGACAAAGCGCGGTGTTGAGTTCTGCCACTCAACAAAAATGGAGTGTCTTGACACTAAGTTCCCTTTGCCTACCCTGCTGTGTGTTGGATACATCTTCAAGCTGATAGAGATATTTTGCAATTTTTTTGATGTTTGAATGAATTTCCTTTTAGATATTTAGATAATTTTTTTCCTATATAAGATATTTATTTCTTAAAAAGTTGGTAATAACAGTTTATTACCTATTTGTTTAAAGAATACTAATAATTAATATTTAAGTAAAATTTATAAATTTTTAAGAAATAGTATTTTCTTAATAAATTCTATACTTTACCATAGGCAAATAAGACCTTAGATTTACCAAATATTGATTGTAATAAATCGAGTTTAGTTGCACAGCTTAATTTCCCTATGGAAATCCTGTCTCAAGTAGTGAATTGCATTGTCTGAATCTATTCTCTTTATCACTTGGGAATGGATTGTTATCGTTTTAAATGGATTCTTATGTATTTTGTATCGTTTTGGCAGCCTTAATTCTATTATAATAACCAAAACGTATATAATTATTTATTGTAATAATTATGTCTATAATAGATTATAAAACGTCACGAATGCTTACCCAATATATTAATATCAAATAATATAAAAAAACCACAAAGGCAAAGCGCAGCGTTGTGTTCTGCCACTCAACACGCAAAATGCCTGCAGAATTCGGCAGAAAGTAGGGAACGGAGTCTCTTAACACTATGTTCCTGCTGCCTACAGCGTGAAGCTGATTTATTTATTTTTATTTTACATAAAAATAAAGTTTAAAAACTAAAACTCGAATACTAAAACACACTTTAAAAATTACGAAACAAGAAAATAGTCTCCGCTATTATATTAACTATTAAATTATACATATAAACAACTTACTCACACTTACTATATTTAAAAGGATTTTTATACGTCATACCGAGGAGAGATACGGCTAAAGGATACACGTGATCGTATGCCACTTTAAAATTAATTTATTATTATAATGAATCTGTTTTGCTACAGTAGGTGGCATACGACCACGGCCATACAAGACCACCATACAAGATTTAGTATTAACAGCTTTTATCAGCTCTATCAGCTAGTATGAAAATTAATAACTTCGAAAACCAATATATAAAACACATAGACACCGTTTTTATTTAAATTTCTAAGGACGATATGGAAACATATATAACATGCCTAATGTCAATCGATGTTGTCCGAATTGGTTCTCGAAGTAATGTCACATAATTTGAAATATTTTATATTTTTTCCTTGACATAGGAACAAAAAATATTTTTGACATTTTAAAGTCTTATTCCACACAAGAGGGCGCGCGCGGCTTCACCCGCTTATTAGGAGTGAATTCTAAAAAAACCACGAAACACGTGTTCAATAAAATATTTTTAACAGTCTGAATTTAATTTTTTATAAAAATCGGTGGCAATTTAAAGATTTTTCCATATAAACTTTCAACCCCTTATTTGAACCCTTAGGGGGTGAATTCTTAAAAACCATGAAACACGTGTTCAATGAAATATTTTTAAGAGCCCATTGCCCAAATTTCACATTTCTACCATCAGCGGTTACGGCTCTGCGTGTGTCTTACCTCAGTCAGTCAGCACAAGTCCTTTTATATATATAGATTAAGGAAAAAAAACGTATTTATACGTATAAAAATTTGCTTAGTGCTTAATAGTCAGAGCGCTTGGCCGGTTTATCTACGTTCAATTTTTTATATATTTTCTAAGTACTTAACAAAAAGTCTTATTTATTAAAACAATATGAAAACCTAGACAGTATTAGATCTAATAATAGCTGCGTTTGCGGTTAACCTGTTGCAATGGAATCCCACCACAATGAACCCTCCAGCTGAGCCGGTGCCATCGAACCTTAGCTGGTGCTTATTGTTACATCTACAGTTCCCACCATTACATTAATTATTATTATACTGATTCTAACCATTTAGCTTTATGTTTAAAACAGATTGCTTTACATTGTATTGTGTTTTTTTTTTGTCTAAACATGTATTTTAAAACTATACACTTTAAAATACATTTTTTTAATTGTGCGGCGTTGAGTTTCGTCATTTAACACTCAATGTCTTGGATTCGGGCGGAACGTGGAGATTGGAGTGTCTTGACACTGGCTTCTCTCAGCATATCATTTTTTATACGAGATGAATTGTAATGCTAAAACTAATATCTTTTTGTCGTATTTTTTTCTATTTTAAATCTTTATATTTTTCTTTTGCCGAATGTAAATTTACAGTTAATATTCTGTTGACTTTATATTAATGTAATTTACGATTATATGATAATAATACTTTATTATCTTATCTAAACGTGAAAGAGATCTCGCTGTCGCATCATTATCTACCATTGTAAAAATGCTAATTTTCTTGTTCCAAGAATCAAATTAACAAAACCTTATAAAAATATTCAAACCTTGGAAACTTTAAACAGTATTTTTTGATTGTTGATTTAAAATACGTATGTTGTAGATATAAATACTTTTTACGTAACCTAGTGAGTGTAAGTGATTCCATTCTCCGCTTTCCTCGCGAATCCGAGACATATTGGACCTTTGGTGGCGGAATTTACCGTCGTGTTATTTTCTTATCAAACCGGGAACATAAAAATATTTGATTCCCCCAAATGATCGAACCCACGACCGTCTTGTTTATAGTGAGACGTCTTCTCATATCGACGATGGCCTTTTGTATGTTCTTATTGTTAATAAAATTTAGTAAAATTGTGTATGAAACCATATGGTCTCGCGTCGACCCTTCTTAAGTAACCAAAGCCAAAATAATGGCCACAAAACCACCTAAGCCGCGTGAAAGGATATATTGTTTTCCTTTACTTTTGTGTCTCCCCTTCATGTCATAAACTGTCAGAGCTATAAAATTACACCCCACTATGTTTCGTTTGAGGCCAGTCGTGGCGCAGCGGCACAAAGTGTGACTGTAAAACCGACTGCTTGTAGGTTCGATCCCCACTCGAGAGATGAAATATTTACTTAAATTTATATTTCCATTTCTTCGCTCCGGTGTCGAGGTTAAGCGCGGCGTTGGGTTCTGCCACTCAACACGCAATGCCTCCAGAATTCGGCAGATAGTGGGGAACGGAGTGTCTTAACATTAAGTTCCCTCTGCCTACCTTGCTGTGTGCTGGAGACAGCGTGAAGCTGATTTATTTTATTTGCTATGTATGATTCGTTACTATAATATACAATTTTGATTTTCTTTTTTTTTACAGATTTGTCAAAAAATCGGTTCAGTGAGGTGCCAGACGAAGTTACTACTTTTGTATATTTAGAAAAGTTATTACTGTCACAAAATATCATCAGAAACATACCGGATGCAGTTGGAGGTCTACAATCACTCACATACTTAGATTTAAGGTAAATATTATATATGTAAAAAAAAACACGACCAAAAGAAAATATAATATTTAAATTTAATAAAAGTTATAATATGTGACAAATAATATGGCTAGAGTAGTTTATGCTCGACCGCTGTATAATAATTTGCATTACGCAAAACTTGCATTAATTCTAACTTGATATTTAATCGCATCGACTCGGGTATTGACTTCAAGTGTGGGAGTAGTGATAAAAGGAACATTTTGTCTGAATCGTCTTGTTGGTCAGATTTACTAGGCGTGTCTACGCTTGCGAACGCGAAATCATCAATGAACTCCTTGTTACATACGTTATGCTTAGGTAGGTCCACTGACCCATCATTAGAAGCAGAGTCGTCATTACAGGTAACGTCATTGTCCTCTGCGGAGCTTTCTTTAGTTAATTTTAATTTTTTCCTCGGTTTCCAAACTCTCCTCGTCACTCGTGTATCTTCCGATTCTCCCGAAACATCATCTGTTCTTTGTTTCTTTTCCGGTTTTATCAGGAATTGCAATTGTTTACTATATAGATAAGGCCGCTTTGTTCTTTTTGGATGTGTGATATACTTTTGGAAGCAGTCTCTGATGCTTTTCCATTTTTTTTGAAGTTGTAATTCTGTAACAATTTTAATTTTAATGAAACCATAGATTAACAAAATAGGTATTACACATTTGGGCAAACGAAGAGCCTAATTAATTAATTTATTTTTTATTCATACAACTAGTAACAAATGTATTATGTAAATTTGTCATTTATAAATAAATACAGAGAATAATCTTATTAATTCTATTCTTCAATGCTAATTATGTATTTGAATTGCGTAAAGAGCATCCATTCAAGTTGGATTGTTCAACTATCGCACAATCGGAATCCATGTTTATTATGTGAATACTGGCTTTAGTCCATTTTGACAAGACCCGAGACTAATATTGCAACATACAATACCTAGTTCCCGCATCTCACTCTTTGATATCTGCACGCCGGTCGTCATTAACTCGCTAACGATCTCCGTCCACAGCTTGTGCCTTATACTTTTTGTTCTGTACGCTATGTGCTCAAAGTCCCATATGCCCGGGCGTTTTTTCACCTCCTCAATAAGACGCTCTGGGTCGAATTCGAATTGCATAGTAGTCATTTTGGGGTGGTTTCTGAAGGTTTCAAGTTCGATTTGAGCGTGCAAACGCGCGCTGTCTACACGAGCGGCGGCCGGCGGGCGACTGACGCGCGGCGGGGGAACGCGGCGTGCGGTTCAAAATGGCGTCCGAACTCTAGTAGGTTGGCCACAGCTGTGATATTCCAAACGGGATAAATGTATATGTTATATATGAACTAAATGTTCTATTTAATCGCTTTAAACACATGTGAAAGGGACAACTGTTATTATTAAGTTTATAATTAATTGCATTGGAATTCCTAATGTATGTCGCTAAGTTATTTCATTACGTCTAAACTATATTTTATTGAGTAATGTGGAATTTGTAGATGGTTGTAAATTTAGTAAGAAGGTTTTACTATTAATTTTTTAACGTATTGTATTTCGTTATTTAACAATAATTTTTAAGTTTACATTTAAAGAAATATTTAATTAATAAACCTAGTTTTAATCTATATTATTTACTATATTTTTAAATATGTTTAGTTAACACTTTGGCAAACATTACTTGTTTACTCTAATAGAAAAACAAAAAGTCTGCCAATATCATTATCATTAAGCATTAAAAAAATAATGATATAAAAAGTTTAATCAATAATATGGACCTCCTACTGTTTCTGTACAGTGTATTGAACGACGCGAGATAGCGTAGCGGTTGGGGGGAACGCTCGGGCACGCGGCGGTTGGCCGTGCCAAACGCTTTGAACGCTAAACGCTGTAATATTTTACTCAATAACGTTTTAAGTTGTTGAAAAAAAAATAGAGAAGTATTTTGTGTGAGGTTTTTTCTGTGTAAAATTTTAATTTAAAATAAATAACACTTTTTGAAAATATAATAATAATAACATAATATATAAAACAGGTACAGGCGTGTGACTGTAAACGCGTCGGGTTGTGTTTTCAATTCCCAGTCGAGGCAATGAAATATTTATTATTTTAATATCTTCGCTCTGGTGTCGCGTTAAGTGCGGCGTTGAGTTCCGCCGCTCAATACGCAATGTCTCCAGAATTCGTAATTTAATATTGTTAATATATTTTGTTTCATTCATTCTGTATACGTATATGAATATTGTGAATTATCGATCTATAGATATCTATATGATATGTTGATAAGGCTTATCATTGTTATATCGACAGTGTTTTTATTTATAAATAAAAATAGGTCAGTTGACTTGAAAACATTTGACGCATCATTTAATCATTTGATCCAAGAATTATGTTTCATAAGATATAATAAAAAAAAAACATTTTAATTTAGTCAGAATTTAGCCAGTGGTGATGATTTTTTATAATGAATTAAGAATAAATATATTATAAAAATTCATCAACCAATACATTAACAAATTTTAATATATTATAAAAAATTAAAGTACTATACGTAACGTTACGTATAGTATATTGTGTACTACGAAATAGAACTCTTGAGTTTAGCTTCGATTTTCTAATAATCTGTATAGCGCATAACCTTAGTTTCAATAAATCATACAATTGACACACTTCGGGCGAAATTTTGTGGGCGTTAAATTCAAACAAAGCTTTAAGGCTATCTCGCCGGTACCTACGTGGTTTATGGCACCAATATATAACAATAGATAAAGTATTTCTGCCATTGATCCACAATGGATAAGTCAACTTTCACTTAATAAATCAGCTTCACGCTGTATCCCGCATATAGCAGAGTAGGCAGAGGAAACCTAGTGTGTAACACTCCGTTCCCCACTTTCACTTAATAAATTCTCATCATTTTGTGACCACTAGGTGGAGAGACATTAGGAAGGGACATTAGGAAGCGACATTAGGAAGGGAGAACGGTAACTTAAAACTTGCGTTACAAGTTCGGCTGGACATTGTTTAACTAATTTATTTTTCTGATAACATATTAAATTCAACAAATTTACTGATTTTGTTTCTGTATTTAAGCTTAACATATTTAAGCTTAGTGTTTTTGGGGTTCTGTACCGTGTGTACCTGCGTAGGGTTTTTATAAGGAGAAAAATATAATATCACTTTGTTGTTCGTCTATCTTTCAAGAGCCTAACAACTTTTTTTTATTTTTTTATATTATCATTAGACAATTATAACATTTATTATTTCTTTTTCTCTGTTACAATATTAATAACATTTTATAATAAATAAAGATGTACAAAGATAAGACAAGTAATTCTACTATCAATATGATGCACATTATATGACAAGTGAATAGAGACATCCAAATTTCTTTCGAGCTTTCTTGAAACTGGTTTTTAAATTTGTTGAACGTGACTACTCACATGTATCGTTTTGTCAGCTTTCTACAGTTACATGTGTGATAACTTCTTACAAAACATATTACCTATAGGAAAACCTGCATGTCGGTCGATTATCGTTTAATGAAATTTTATCTAAATATTATTTGTTAAGTGTGACTGTAAAATCGACTAGTTATGGGTTCGATCCCTACTCGAGGAGATGAAATATTTACTTAAATTTATATTTCCATTTCTTCGCTCTGGTGTCGAGGACAAGCGTGGCGTTGAGTTCTGCCACTCAACACGCAATCCCTCCAGAAATCTGCAGAAAGTGGGGAACGGAGTGTCTTAACACTAGGTTCCCTCTGCCTACCCTGCTGTGTGCTGGTTACAGCGTGAAGATTAAAAAAATATTTGTTCACAAAGGCTATTAGGAACCTTTGATATGTAAATTAGGAAGCAATGTCAGTGTTATCAGTCCTACATGAACCTGCCACTGACTCGAAACTCAAGTAGTTCAGTTGTGAAGAAAGAAACTCAGCAGTTGCTAAATGAGAAGAACTGAACTGAATTTTACTCGAGCTATCAAACATTTTATTGCCCTAAAGCTCGCATGTGTGATAAATTCAAAATTAATGTAGGAATTTGATGGTGCTTTATAAATAGATTTCAGAGCGATTATCGGGGAGGCGTTGCCCTTTTACACAAATTGGTTTAGGACTGGCAAATTTTGATATTATACCACTTGTAAGTAACGTTATCAGAACGTTTATAAATACGAATTTGTTCTAAATATAATTGAGTTGTTGTTTTTGTTTTTACGTTTAGATAGTTTAGATAGACAATTTTATAATATTTTGTGGTCAAAATTAGATCACCACATACCGCAAGCTGTTCTTTGATATTATAAATTTAAATTTGATATTATTATATATCCATATAAGTATCACTTACTTAACATTCGACCATGAACTTAGCATCGGTCGTTCGACTGGAAGACTTAAATACGGAGTTCATTGAAGTGGAAATGTTTTTATCAGTGTAATTCACTAACGATAAGCGAAGTATCTATCTATACCTACTTGTAAGAAAGGAAATAATAAGAGGTCGTGTATTTTGAGGCCAGTCGTGGCGTAGGGGCACAAGTGTGTGAAAAATGGGGAACAGAGTGTCTTAACAGTAGGTTCCCTCTGCCTACCATGTATTTAAAGAGTCTTTATTCCAGTAAGTAAAAATCAGCTTCACGCTATAAATATAAATTCAATCGTATCCTTTCCGTATATAGACTTTTTCCAATGACATACTATTAATCCTGTTCTTTTCTGCTTACCGTACTAATATATAATTTCAGTTAATAAAAGTTACGGTAAAGAAAGCGTGTTAAAGACTACTTCCTTCCATTATACCTATAGGAAACGAGTTACAATAAAAGCGTATGTTTAACACTGCCTTCGTAACAGCTTTAATAAGACAACTTCCCGTCTACAATGTACACATTCACCCATTGACAGAGGAGAGACAGTGAAGAACGATTTATTGTTGTAATGAAACCTGAAATACCGCAAAATTACATAAATCAAAAATCAGTTTCACGCTGTATCACGCATACAGCAGAGTAGGCAGAGGGAACCTAAAATTAAGACACTCCATTTCCTACTTTCCGCTGAATTTTTCTAGTTGCCTGTTGAGTGGGGGAACTCAATCCCAGGCGATGCCTTGATGGCAGAGCGAAGAAGAAATAAAAATATTAAGAAATAATAATTCATTCCCTTGAGTGGGGATCGAACCCACAACCGTCGCGTTACAGTCACACCTTTGTGCCTCTACGCCACGGCGGCCTCAACGTTGCATAATAGCGAATATCAAGTAATGTTATGTCACAAGAACCACCGAAGGCAGACTAGATGTATGCATGTTCGACACGCCCCATATCGTTCTTGATTTCTTCGTCGCATGCGAAATGTCAATATACCGACTGTAACGTAAAAGTTAATTCGCGAGTTTACATCAATTAAGTGATTTCTTTCTTTTCTCTTTATTGTAATTTAATAGAAAGCGTCGTATTTCATTTTGTGAAGTGCTGGGAAATGTCCGCCCACGTCCTATGCGGATTCTTGGTGGATGATATTTTCTTTGCTGTTTTTATACCTATTTGGAAGCTTAGTAGACTATCTTGTTTTATGCTATTTTTATATCGTTAAAAATCGAATGCAGTTTAAACTTAAATTGCATTCAATTTATTAATTTAAACAAACATTCTAATTTAAACATGTCGACTATTATTAATTTTAAGTAAAAAAGAGTATATTAATTAAGTAGAAGTAGCAATTTATAATTAATGGCCGCAGTACGTGACACATATTTCTAACTGTGCTGTGTTTTTTTTACTGGACTTCCTACAAGTAGTGTTGTTAACCTAAATTATCTTCTAGTCTAACTCTAGTAGTACGTCATGAAGTCAGTTTTGCATAATATTTACGGATTTACTGAATCTGCAGATTTTAAAAAAAACCAACTGGTATTACGTTCCTATATAGAGTTCGGTCACTCCCTGCCCCAATTTCAAAGGTCTACCCAAGCCACCAAAATAATAGGATTATTCAAGTCAGTATTTAAAAGTAACCAAAAATAAATAAACTATGACAGAGTAAATTACACAATGCCTCCAGAACTCGGTAGAAATTGAGGAACGGAGTGTCTTTACACTAGGTAACCTGCTGTGTGCAGGATACTCAGGCTCATTTTTTTTTAAATTACTTATTTTCAAATTTTAAGTTTTCTAACAAACAATAATATTACATTAAACAGTATCAACATTTACTTTTTCAATGTCGTAACAACCTGCGCTTCGTCTATGTAGACATGTCTGCTGATAAAAAAATTGGTGCATGCCCCAGTTTGTACGCTTTATACAAATGGACATAAAATCTAGCTTCGAGCATAAAGTGTAGCTGTAAACGTGACAGGTTGTGGGTTCGATTCCCATTCGAGGAAATTAAATATTTATTATTTTCATTTTGTTCACTTAGTGTCGAGGCAAGGCGCGGCGTTGGGTCCCGCTCAACACGCAATACCTCCAGAATCCGGCGGAAAATGTCGAACGGAATGTCTTAACACTAGGTTCCCTCTGCCAACTCTGCTGATGGCGGGATACAACCTAAAATTCATAGCCAGTGTTTTATTATCATTTAACTTGTCATTATCACCTCTATTTCTGTAACGTAAAGAGTGCGCTATGTGATAACAAAACGGTTTTGTAGGTCGGCTTAAAGATCAGTGGGCGAGGTGAACGACCGAGATGTCACGGTCCTATGTCGTATGTAAAGATAATGGTGTGTTCGCCATAGCCTAGTTAGTGTTAAATTAAATATATGAAAATTATTAAAAAAATAGACTGTACTTAAATTTAATGTTATTAAAGAGCAATCGTTTAATATAAATTTTAAATCGATTTACCAATTCTGTACTAATATTTTATGTGTAATTTTTAGAAAACAACGATACGTTAACATAAAAATCTTACGCTGTATTATCAAGTAGGCTTGGAGAAACTTATGTACAGGCAATCTATTTTCCGCATATTCAAGAGAAGCGGATAAGTGGCGGTAATCAACGCCGTGTAATATAGCTTCCCATAATTAAAAATACTGAATTACCCACCCTAGTTGGGTTCCAACCTACGACTATAGCAAAAAGTTTGACGCTATGCCACTGCCACAGAGGAGTCAAAGGAGTCAAAACACTTACTATTTACTAATGGCTCACGGTCACGATCAATCGCGATTTCCCAAAAAATTGTGTCACACAGAAATCGAATTACAAACTACCGAGTTTAAAGCAATTAAGACAACAAAAAGTTAAGTCAATAACATGTAATGAAGCTAAGCTATGTGACTACTCTGCCGTACAATGTGCGTGCGAAGTGTTGACGATAACGCCGTTACTTTTACGAACTATACTAGCATACGTAACGTACGTCAAGAATAACGTCGTCGTTGTATATTGTATATAAATTAATATATATATTATATTGTGAACCGGACTGGTTGTGGGTTCGATCCCCACTAAAGGATATGAAATATTTAATATTTTTATTTTTAGCTTCACGCTTTGTCCATACCCTCCGGGGGGTCCTCATGCTTTTTACGTGACCTTCCTCCAGTGTCTTTGATACTGTGTTTTCGAAGGTCAACCGAGCTCTCTTACCACTCACTTTTCCATCATAAATATTTTTTGGCATTCTTTCATCACTCATTCGTTCGAAGTGCCCAAACCAGCTTTTCGCTCTGGTAACGACTAATGAGACAAAGTGCGGCGTTGAGTTCAGAATTGCCTGTGTGAATCAGTGGAGAACGGAGCGTCTTAATACTAGGTTCCCAGGTTCCCTTTAGCTGAAAAAAAATATACGAAAAGATTTAAGTCACTATACACTTTATAAATGGACACAAATATACAAACGTTATTGCGTGTCTACTTTGGCAGTTACCAAAATAAAGTCAATTTGCTCCAATCATGTCCAAATTGGTTAGCGTGTCGCCCGTTGTTCCGGGAAGCAAAACAATGTAAGGGACTACTAGTAAACATAACCATCCATAAGAATGAGAACTGATATTTTAGTATTTGAAATAGTCGTCAATAGATATTTCTAGATTAGACCTTTTTCTCGTTAACGTAGGTGACCAAGAAAATTAGTTAAACATTATTTTATTTTCCACTTTTACTTAAAATAAACATGGGGTGATAAAATATTTTTAGAGGTTTTTCTAGTTATGAACATTGTGCCCTTAAATAGAATTGGAACCCACACCTTCGTTCTAAATTCTATTCTTATAATAGACACAAGATATAATTACATATGAAACTATTTTTAAATTATACTATACTAGCGGCACACTGGCGGCTTCGCCCGCATACTACCTATAATACTTTTATTATGTTACATTTCCCAACAGGAGAAATGATACATTCAATCATGAACAATTGTTGTCATAATTCTGAGAAAGTGCAAGCACTGCACTGCAGCGTGGCTGCTTGATAGGATGACATCGGCGGCAAGGGCGTCCGTTTTTATTTTCATAAAATTTCCTCGATGATGGAATAACTTGTTCGTACGTTTTAGTATCTACTCAAATAAAAACGATGAAATAACACCTTACTTAGTTTTCACTTTTTTTTGGTCAGAAAAAGCCTTATTGTTATGTTACTTATAATCACACCCTTGTACCCCTGCGAGACGCCGGTTTCGGATTTTTTTACATATCCATTTTAAAATATAATAGTTACTTAAGTAACATCTTTATTATCAAAATACGATCATTAAAACTAAAACCATAGAATAGTAAACATAACTAACACATTCTGTACACTTTGTCGTCCGCTCTTCGACCATGACGACGACTAGCTATACAGAATACATTGAAAATGGGACGCGTAAATGTATTGTAAAGTTTGCGTAACTGGCGGAACTTAAAGCAGGTTGTTAACTGTTTTTTTTTTATGTTTTGATTTTTATCAGTGAAGTCAATTGTTTGTGTGTCGCAGTCGTAGTTTAGAAATATATTATTAAATGGTAAATATATGGGAACGTAGGTAGGTATTATGTATATAAAATATAAAAATGAACTTATCGGGAATCGAACCTGCGCCTTTTGTAAACTGGATATCATAGATTTCATCACGTTACGGTAATAATTACTTTAATTATTAATTACCGATAGATATTTAAAAACTAATGTTAATTTTTGAGTGTGTAATTATGAGTTTCTTGACTGTGTATAAATAAGTTAATCTAAGTTAGTTATACAGTCAAGTTTTAATTTGAGGTTAACACAATTTCAAAATTACACAACAGCTGATTTTTATCTGTGGACATTTAAATGGTAATAATGCGTTAAATTAGAAAATTATGATAATAAGTTATCAATTTGTTAAGCAATTTAAGATTTATAGGCTCGTTGGAATGAAAATTTGATTCTTATATAACTTTTACAAACAACCCTGAAGCTAATTAAATTATTAAGAATGTTATTTTTTTTATATATTATATATTTAATATTTTCATTTCCTCGCTCTGGTAACGAGGCCAAGCGCGGCGTTAAGTTCTGCCACTCAACACGCAATGCCTCTAGAGGTCGACGGAAAGCGGGAAATGGAAGTTTCTTAATGTGACCAGTCTTAACACTAGTTTTCCAGGTTCCTTCTGCCTACCTTATTATGTGCGAGTTATGCATTACAGAAAGAAAAAATATCAAAAAGAAAAAAAGAAAAAATATTTATAAAATATACTTCATTCATTAAAATTTTATCAATAAAATAGTGTTAGAGACATTATACAATTACTTATTAGCATTTAGTTCAATGCTGACTTTGATAATTATACATACCTATGTATGTATATATTGTTTGCGTACAATTCTGTCTGTGTTTTTGTTCTATAAGAACAATATAAAGAAGGCACTCAGTGTATCGATAGATCGGTGCTGTTTTTTTTCTATACAAAATGACGTATATTATAATAGAAAGAAATATCAAATGATTTTTTTTTCAAAGTAATAAAATAGTTTCAAAAATAAGTAATTATTACATAAATTAAACATATACTTACACTTATATAACAATTCACAACATAACATTGTTATCGTGATTCTTACATTTAAAACTTATATGCGTTTAGTACGATAAAATTCGAAATCTTTTCGAGTAAAGATCAAGTAAATTATTCTTTAGACTTAGAAATATCACAACAACTACAAAAATTACAAGCCATCGTTAAAAGTTCTAACTATAATTTCATACATTTATGAACTTAAATAGCTCATTTATTATATATAGATAAATGATTCTTATATGGTATATTCGCCCCACTCGAGGAGATGAAATATTTACTTAAATTTATATTTCCATTTCTTCGCTCTGGTGTCGAGGTTAAGCGCGGCGTTTAGTTCTGCCACTCAACACGCAATGCCTCCAGAATTCGGCAGAAAGTGGGGAACGGGGTGTCTTAACACTAGGTTCCCTCTGCCTACCCTGCTGTGTGCGGGATACAGCGTGATGCTGATTGATAGATTGATTGATATGGTATATTAATATTGTTTTAAGGATTGTCGTTGTCGTGGCGCAGTGTGAGAGCTTTTGACTGCTGGCTTTGATCAGGCACTAAATACGCAATGCCTCGAATTCTGGTGGAAAATGGAAAACGGAGGGTCTTTAAAATTGGATTTTCATCTAATTATGATCTGCCTATCTTGCTATATGCGGGATATAGCGTGAAACTGAGCAAATATCGGGAAAACGTGAAAAACATTTAGTATAACGAATATCCTCTCAATCCCCGCAGCTTCCCCACGGCTTAGACTAGAAATAATCAATATAACATCGACCTTGATCCACCCTGCCGAAACGATAACATAGTTTGCACTGTGGGGCTATAATTTATTAGATTTGTCGTACCTTGTAAAATAGAGCTAATATTGGGATTGAAAATAAAAATGTACTGGCTTTTTACCTATCAATATTAAAACAGGTCTATTTTATGGTTGTATGATAAGTTTATATTTAAACTTCATAAAGGACTTAATGCAAATGTTATATATTTAAATATTTGCATTAAAATATAATTTTTAATAGTTTTTATTCTTTGTAGTATTTTACAATAATACTGTATGATTGTTATTTATAAAATATTTTCGTTTTTTTTTAAATATTATAGTTGTGAACACATTATATGATACAAAAATGAACAAATCCTAAAATAAACACGCGAGTTCTTAATTAAAACATCAAATGATAATTTAGTGGGTACTCGGCTCCCTTCACTTCAGGGGACAACCCCTCGCGAACTCATCTTGTAACTGTTTACTTAGTAAATATGTATGTGAACATATACCTATAATATATATAGGTACCTTCTCATTATGTTATTATTATAATTATATTTTTAATATTTTATGTAAGTGGAAAAGTGGGTGAAATTTAGATGTAAGTGGAAGTAATTACTCCTATGAATATTGTCTTTATCAAGTCAGTAGATAGATACATATATAACTTGACACTTTTGTCTTTATCTCGTTAATAATTTCATTTTTATTTATTGATCAATATAATATTTAATACAATAAAAATAGACATTTAGGAATCGTACAGTGGGCCACATAGCTAAAAATTCACCCAAAACGTGCTGATTCAAATACCACAGCATTCTGTTTTTACTTTTTTATTTACATACCTTATCTTATTAATACATAACTTTATTATTATTGATGATTAGGTATCGATTTTTAATCAAATATTATTTACCTGATTAGAAAACTTAAAATTTTTAACGTAACTTGATTTGAACTCCTCTTAGAAACGCTTCCATCAAGCTACATCTAAATTCTTATACGCTTGTTACAATTTATTTATGATGTTACCATTTCCATATGGATATTGTTACAAATTTCAGATATCTAAACATTATTACTTAAGCATTATCGTTTGGCGAGAGAAAATGCTTTTTATTGAATACTTTTAACGTTCTTAGAGTGTTATTTCATCTATAGGAGAGAAAAATACTTATTTAGACAACGTATAAAATTTTTAACAAAGGTAGAAAATATTATTTTGTACTGGAAGAGATCTCTTATAGAGGTAAATCCACCTTTGTACACGAAATATTTTTGTTTGTTTTTTTTTCTTATATATTTTATTTTAAATATCACCTATATATAATAAGTTGATTTTACTTTATACTTTATAGAGCGTGTTTGCTTTATTCATGCATTGCATCGTAAGGTATGTGCAGGTGTTCACTCACTACCAACTCTTTTTATCATATTATGCATATTTGCAAAGTAAATGACGTTTTATTGTAAATGTTGGTTCCGGTATGCAGATTTACAACAATTTATTTATCTCATAACGACTATAGTAATCTTTCGTGAATACGTTTTACATTGGGTAGGTTATGATTATTTATTTATATAATTCTCGAATTTTCCATTTTTACATATATTATAGCTTTTGCGTTTGTTTTTTTTTCTGAGTTTTACTTTTATTCTTTAATTTCCGCTCATTTATCCTTAATCGTAGTATCTACGTATAATACAGAAGATTATTTATGTAGCTTCTCAATAGATATCCCGCACATCATCCTTCTTGGTAGGCAGAGGGAACATGGAAACATAGTGTAAAGACACTTCGTTCCCATCAACACATTTCCATTTTCTACTTTCCGCCGAAATGTAGAAGCATAGCATTTTGAATAGCGGAACAGCGCTCCGTGTTTTATCTATTTATTGGTATAAAAGTCATAAATATATAATTTATAAAATTGTGAAAAAGCAAACAGAAATGAAAATCGACATCGAGAACCGGTGTTATCTAAGAGATAGGAAATAGAATGTGATTGTCCGTTGCGTAAGCAATAATAATGGATGATGTGACTGCAAAGTTACATAGACTTGTAGTTGATTATACAAATGATTTTTTTTTATTTTCTTCTTTTTTATTTAATTCATAGAACTAAGTACCATTTGTATTATTCTAAATTAAAATATATAAGCCTGTTGTTTTTTAAAATGAATAAATGTAAATATTTCACTACTTTGAGCCAAAAGGCTGTCCCATGTCGTTATAGCAGTAAATTGATTATTGATTATATTATGCATGAAATTGGGCGTTAGCTTATCAAGTGATAACAAACTTCCACTTTATTTTGTATATTTAAAACATAATAGAGCCGTTTTTATTATGAAAATAAAGAAATGCAAAGTTTAAACTTTCTCTCACACCCATAGTTTAACTGGAACTATCTATTAGGGATAAGTTCACCTTTTTTCAACAATACTCTGAACCATATATCAATCTTTGTTACTAACTGCTATAAAGAGTATATACATTAAGTATGAATAGAAAATAAGAAATTTAACGGCATCTTCATTACAAATAAGAAGATCGTACTTAACAGTGCATTTCAATGGGCGATGCTCTCAGATACCAATAAAAAGCAATTCAACGCTAAATGTGGCTGGAACTTGTCTGGCTACTTGCGTGTAGAAAGCATATTTACGCTGTAATCGGACATACCGTTCGTCTTGAGGTTCTGGTGACGTTTTATTGTTAAACCTTTTATGAATTGAGGCCGTCGTGGCGGCAGAAAAGTGACTGTAACGAGCGGTTGTGGGTTCGATGAATTATTATTTATTAATATTTTCAATTGTTGGCTCTGGCCCGGCGTTGAGTTGCGCCACTCAACACGCAGTGCTTCGAATAATTCGGTGGTAAATGGGAATGTGGTATAAGGGAGTGTCTTAACACTGATTCCCTCTACATATCTTGCTATATATTATAGCCTTATGAGATATATTATAGTATTTTATGATAGTTTGTATATAGTTTATCTAAGATCTGCTTTTAGAAAGCCATTCCTAGATCCTAGATTTTTGCTACTCATGCCGTTTGTTGTTTGATTTCATTAGCTTTCCAGGTTATTTATGGTCTAAGTTGTTTAAACCACTCACGGTAAAAGTTTCAGATGCTGTATAGTAAGAGCAAATATGTTTCTGTACATCTATCTAGCACTCTACATTACAAACATTTTTTTTTTAGATTGAAGCTGTATTCTGCACAATGTTAGACACTCGTTCCCCATTCAGTCAATTCCTCACATTCTGCCGAATTCTTGAGGTTTTACATGTTGAACCGCGGAACTTAACGCCACGCTTTCCCTCGTAACCAGAGCGAGAATTAAAATATTAAATATTTCATTTCCTTGAGTGGGATTGAACCCATTGCGTTTACAGTCACACGCCACTGCCCCTACGCCACGACTGGCCTCTACAATCTAATATTTATGAAAATATTGATATATAACTTTTTTATATAACTACAGGCACGCAATACACAACGTTTTTTATATAAGCATTGTTAAGTGACCTGGATTAGTTGCGAGTATAAATATTTTATCTCACCTGTGACCTTTTGTTTTCAGAACAGTCATCCTAGTTATGTCAATATATTTTTGAAAATTTCTCACAGTGGAAAGTGGGGAACGGAGTGTCTTAACAATAGGTTCCCTCTGCCTATCTTGCTGTGTACGTGATACAGCGTGAAGCTGATTTATATTTATTTTTTATTTTCACATTTATAAATATTATCTTTAAAAAAACGTAGATTAGTTATGTTTATGTTTACTAACTATGGTGCTTGAGATTGTCTGTCATTAAAATGTCATGATTCCCTTTTAATAGGTTGTTATTGGCCATCGATACCGCTTCGTCCGCACTATAGCGCATTGCGGTTGTAACTTTTGCTAAGTTTTTACCGCTCCACGTCTCTATGCGTCTCTATCAGTTCTCAATGCACCGTCCGTCGACCCCCCGTCTATTATTAATCTCGTCTCGCGGTAGGTACTGCTGAATCCAGTTTCAAGGCATCTTGTCTAGCAGTGGTCTCCGAGAAAAAAGCCGTCGTGGCAAAGCAAGCTCGTATACAAGTGGTCTCGTTTTGTTAAGAATTCGATTATAGTCTTGTATATGCATGCTTCCATATTAAGACTAAAACTAGATCCTCTTAGCGTCTTAATTCCTGAGAATATAGATAAAATTAATCAAGGATGTGAGGGAAGTAACTCGTATTAATTATATTGCCCTATTTAAAACGTTTAGTTTATATAGAAAATTCTCCTTTTCACATTGTTCCGTTTATATAGAAAATTCTCCTTCGACTTGATTCAAGGCAAAATGTGTGACCAACATATTGTTTCCACTATACTTTAGGAATATAGGTTATTAGGGAATTCTAAGCAAATATTTTTATTGAAATGCTGTGAAACTTATTTATATAAATAAGCGAAGTTGTGGGCGAGGCGCGTCACTAGTTGGTATTAAATAATATAATTAGAGCGTTCGAAATATCATATCGGATTGTTAATAGCATTTAGATTCCTTAAGTCACAATTCACATATATAAAACTGCTTTATCTCTTGATTTCAAGCAGAGCAAGGTAAAATAGTATGTCTAATTTTATTTGAGTAATTTACCTGGGTTAATCATGTTGACGACAGGTAGATTACCCAATCAAAGTGCAATAGAGGTTTTGCGCGCTCTGAATTTTAATCTGTAATAAATATATTTTCATTTTAATACTATTGTCAATCCGAGTCCAGGCGTGGTGCAGGGGAGGTGACTGAACGCAACTCATAGTGGGTTCGATCCTCACTCGAGAAACTGAATTATTAAACTTATATTTCTATTTCTTCGCTCTTATGTTGAGAGGCAAAGTTCAGCGTTGAGTTCCGCCACTCAGCACGCAACCAGAATTCGGCGAAAAGTGGAGAATGGAGTTTCTTAATATTAGTTTCCCTCTGCCCCCCGCAGTGTGCGGGATACAGCGTGAAGCTGTTTTTTTTTAATACCTTGAAATAAAAAGGCTGCAAATTGAATTTACTAGTTGGTGTCTCTTCAAAATATCGAAGTTCTTGACAAAGGGAAATAATGTTCTCTGCTCTACTTATCACCCCTTATACAAACAAGCCTGTGTGTGATAGTTACAACGTGAAAGCATTTTTGTGTTCTCTTATCGTTTAAATACCTATGTTTGTGGTTAAGTAATATTCTTATTTAATTATAATGAACTATTTGTATTTAAAACATATTTGAAATAATGTATTACTTAAAAAAATTAGCTTCACGCTGTGTCCCGCACACAGCAAGGTAGGCAGAGGGAACCTAGTGTATTATTTGTATTACTGCTAAAAACAGAAAAACTCCTCTCAGCCGTGTCAATTTGATCAATACGAAGTTCTGAACTCGAGACATGGTTAGAATTCGAAAAATAAATGTATTTATGTTTATAACAGTAAATTCATTTCTTTTGCTGTCATTTCACATATGTACAGTTATTTCTTTAGTTATAGCAGTCCATATGAAAATGTCAATATTTACTTGATCTCTTGGCACCGACGCCTGAATTATTAGGTTGAGTGAGAAACGATCTACGTTTCAGTTTATGTTATTAGACGTAAACTTGCGTCAAACTAGGTTCCCGAGTTAAAATAATATGCGTCGGTTGATTATACAGTTTATATGTAATTAGAGAAAACATAAAATATTCCTTAATAATATGTGAAGCGATTAAATAAAGGGTGAGCTTTCTTTTAAATTATATATCGTTAATGTGAGTTGTAAATAACATGCATAATGTAAATGCGCATTTGTAATGCAACTCTTATGAATAAGTGACAGTCTTTGTAAATGGTAAATTATGCTCTGGGTTTTTTAAATGTGAATATTATGAAAAAATTGAGAAATTCTATGAATTATCATAAAAATACCTCGAGACTGAGAAAGTAGCTATATCATTTATTTATTCTATCCATAACTAAGAATAATCTAAATGATCCAATGAATAAATGGACTAATAAGTTCAATATTTTTACTTTGATTCCATTTTAGTAATATAAAGCAGAAATATCTAGTTTAAACTTAAACGACTAAATAAAAAAAATCTACATTGCTACCACTCTTAGAATCCTATGTTCATTCTATCCACAGTTCGAATCAGCTCACGGAACTGCCTCGGGAAGTATGCCTAATGCCCTTACAAGTCCTTCTACTGCCGGACAATCTCCTCACCACTCTACCAAAGGAAATTGGAAAGATGACCTCCTTAGCGGAACTGGATGGTTCGAATAACAGGCTCACACAAGTACCTATGACGTTGGGGGACTGTTCCGGTTTACGATGTTTGGATCTCAGTAATAATCAGCTGGGTTTATTACCTTTACGTAAGTTATTTTTCTGTACCTGTTGTTACATTATTTGTAACTTTTATCTTTTAGCAATTTATTTAAATACATAATATAAAGTTATTTCGAAAAGTTAAATCAAAAATATTATGATGTTTAAAATGTTTATGTTATTCCTATACAAATGAGCTTTTATTATGATATAAATCAAAATAAATCAGCTTCACGCTGTATCCCGCACACAGCAGGATAAGCAGAGGGAACCTAGTTTTAAGACACTCCGTTCCCCACTTTCTGTCGAATTCTGGAGGCATTGCGTGTTGAGTGGCAGAACTTAACGCCGCGATTTGCCTCGACACGAGAGCGAAAAAATGGAAATATAAATTTAAGTAAATATTTCATCTCCTCGACAACCAGTCGATTTACAGTCACACTTTGTGCCCCTGCGCCACGTCTGGCCTCAATCAAATTATTATATGTGTATAATATAGTAAATTATTATGATGTTTTGCTGTTTCCTTATTTTGATAATGCGATAATTCCTTGAGTGTATATATATATAATAAGTCTTTCCTACATCAATTTCATATCTTCCATCTCTACTGTATAGAAATAACATGAAAAATTAAATATTTTGATTCCATTTCCAGAAATCACATACCTGCGGCTCGAGCATTTAGATGTAAGCTGTAATTGCATCTCCTCACTGCCGTTGGAGCTTCGTAACATGACCACCATCATAACTTTAAACTTGGACAATAACCCTCTAGTCTCCCCACCTACTACAGTAAGTATTCTTAGAAGACACTTTTTTTTTTGTTTGAAGTACCGTGCATCACGTGAATATTGAACTGGTAACCTTTAAGATAGTGCCAAGTATATATTTTGCGTCATTATATTTATAATATATTTAGATATAATAACATTTTTATAGTGGTTTGACTTCCGCAAAATAGCAATTATGAACTCGTTTTAATTTTAATATGTAAAACTGTAATATGTATAATTTTGTATATTTAAATATGTATAATAAAAAACTAAGATAATATCAAAAGTAAAAGGTAATTGAACTTGTATTTTAAATATTTATCGTGCGTAAATACTCGAAATGACTTAAACATATTATGTAGATACGTATATATAAAGTGTACTTAAATTAAATAAAAATAAATCAGCTTCACGCTCTATCCCGCACACTGCAGGGTAGGCAGAGGGAACCCAGTGTTAAGACACTCCGTTCCCCACTTTCTGCCGAATTCCGGAGGCATTGCGTGTTGAGTGGCAGAACTCAACGCCGCGCTTGTCCTCGAATCCAGAGCGAAGAAATTGAAATATATATTTAAACGAAATATGTACTTAAATTAAGTGTTTATTTAATCAAACTCTATTACCCTTCATGATGTCACGCTCAGGTCCCCCAGGTATTACGGTATAATAGATCTATTATGATCTATATTGCAACGTGACATTGTGATGACATATTATTGTTGGCTATACTAATCAATTATATCATTGTTATGTCGAGACCGTCGTGGCGCATTGGCACAGCGTCTTACTCTAAACACGACGGTTGTGTGTTCCATTCCCACTCGGGGACCTATTGGATTTGATAACACTGGTAAATTAAGAAAGTGATGTGTTGATTTCCACTTCAGAAAACGTAATATCTGGAAAATTAGGCGGTAAATGGGGCCGGAGTGTTTTAATGTCTCATCACAAGGTTTTCTCTGTCTTCTTCTATAGGAGGGCTATATGCAACAAGCTAAAAAATATAGCATTAAATCTTAATAGCGCAATTTATTTAACATAAAAAGAATGATGTGCTTCATAATATAGGAATTCCCTCGGTTTTGTTAAACTAAGATTGACTTTGGTTGCAACAACTATCACACATTGTCTTTAAATAAGCGGATAATAAAGTTTAGACTGATCTATCACTAAATAATTGCACTATGTAAATGATGAACAAAAATAACTTGATCTATCACTAAATAATTGCATTATTTAAATAAATCACCTTGTATCCCACACACAGCAGGGTAGGCCGAGGGAAGGAACCTAGTGTTAAGACACTTCCTTCTCCATTTTTCTGCGAATTCTGGACTGGCTTCATCATATCAGATTATTACGACTAGACTAGAGTCTCTTATAGAGAACAGAAAAATAATAAAACACTTCAAAATTGAATAAAACACTACCTAATATTTGTACTTTACTATACGAATTCATTTTTTTATCTTTGTACTAAATGCATATGTAATCAATAATTACAAAGCGGATACGGTTTTTACATAAATTGTCATAATCATAATGACGGTATTATCGTATTAAAGGGCAGGTGGTTCGATTACTGCGTGTTTACCTTCCTGCATAGCCTACTCATTATCGAGTGAAAGGCAAATATTAGCTCATATCGACCCCAGTACACTCCCGTTAAGTGTATACTTTCTATGATATTATGCATAATAGTATATTTTTGTAATATAGATATATAAAATTTTCCTTTATGGTTTTTAAGATTAGGCCATTGGCCACGCAATTTTTGTGGGTTAGATTCCCTATATATTTTTTTAATGAGCTCTGGTAAGACAAAGTACGGCGTAGAGCTCCGCTCTTCAATGGTCCATGTCACAAATTTGAGCGGGAAACGCTAAAAGGGGGTGTCTTAACTCTACGTTTTTTCTGTCTATCCTGCTATGTGCGGGATACAGCGTGAAGATAGACAAAAAAAATATGGAGAAATTATGTTGAGAACAAAGTGTCACTCACACTAATTCTACTTACCTCCTTTATTATGTAATATTGTGGTATTCTTCGAAACTTGAAAACAAAAACAAAACTGAAAACACAACATAGAATGTGTGCACAGTGTCTTTTAGCCCCATATTCTGTATCTTTGAGAAAGCTTTTCTATTTACCGTCTGTATACCATTTTGGATGACTATTCTTTTGTTTTAGACCGGTTGCTTGCTTTTTTATTTTGTTCTATGAATGTAGTCACTTGGATACCACTTTTTGTTACTTCCTTATGTTTGTTTTGTTTTAGTTACATACTGCTGTAATCCGCATATAGAACCTAGTGTTAAGACACTCCTTTCTCATTAGGACGCTTCCGTTCCCCACTTTCGCGAGTTACGGAGTGGCGGGAACTCAACGCCGCGCTTTGTTTCGTGCGTGAGAAAATGAAAATATTATATACTCATTTCCTCGAGTGGGAATCGGACGCCTCACACACCTCACACCTCACACCTCACTACACCTCAGTATTATTATTATTACTCTCATATTATTATATTAATAATGTAGAAAAAAAATCTTAAATAAAACTTCTTATAATATATGAATGCGATGTAAATTATGAATTTATTAACACAATATTTTGTACAGTACTTTTTACAAAAATCTTATAAAATATAATTTGAATCTAAAAAATTTTTAAAGGATAAATAAATTAATAAAGTGTACCTTATTTAAATACTCGAAATTTTGATATGCTCCTAATTGCTATCGTAATAATCTCCGCAAAGATATGATGTACCTACAGACAAATAAAGAATATATTTTTATATACATAAATTAAATTAAATCAGCTTCACGCTGTATCCCGCACGCAGCAGGGTAGGCGTTCCCCACTTTCCGTCGAAATCTGGAGGCATTACGTGCTGAGTGCCGGAATTCTACGCCGCGCTTTGCCTCGACACCAGAACGAAGAAATGGAAATATACATTTTAATAAATATTTCATTTCCTCGAATGGGGATCAACCCCACAATCGCGAACCCGCGTTTACGTTTAAGTCACACTTTGTGCCCCTGCGCCACGACCACAAATTTTTACATACATACAGATATTACTATTAATGTATTGTGAGTTACTTTTTACGAATGACTTCCGAACTTAATGGTGTATCCAGGTTTCTATTCCACCAACTATAGATATTATTTCGGGAAGTAAGATCATTTTTTTTATTAAAATGCAAAATTTAAGCAGACAATTAGCATCTATCGTATAGTTAAATAACTATCACTCTACTCTCTGTCCAATGACGTCATATATTATAATTGTACATTAATATATTTTTTTTCTTTTCAACAGATTTGCATGCGCGGGCGTGTGCATATATTCAAATATTTAGAAAACATGGCGGTCAAAGACGCTCTCCCGGCTCACCGACGAGTGGATGAGACTCGGAGATCAGCTAAACACACTTCTTACATTAGTTCCCCAAATACTGGAAATCATCAAATAACGTCTGGAAACGCGACTATCGATTGCTTGAGGCATAAGCCAAGACATGTGGTCGATAGTGGTTACTGTACTGATGGTGTGGAGAAGCGGTGGTCTAACGATGGTGAGTTTAATTAAAAATGGTACGAATAATGTTAATATAAAGTTATATTGTTCGATTTGAGTAATTATTTTGATTTATATTGTTTTTCTATTTAAATAATAACGTAACGTTTACATACATAAATAAATAAATCAGCTTCACGCTGTATCCCGCACACAGCAAGGTAGGCAGAGGGAACCTAGTGTTAAGACACTCCATTCCCCACTTTCTGCCGGATTCTGAAGGCATTGTGTGTTGAGTAGCAGAATCCAACGCCGCGCTTTGCCTTGACACCAGAGCGAAGAAATGGAAATATATATTTAAGTAAATATTTCATCTCCTCGAGTGAGGATCGAACCCACAACCAGTCGATTTTACAGTCACACTTTGTGCCCCTGCGCCACGACTGGGTTTACATATATCACGACTGGTTTACATACATGATATCAATTTATTCAGTTAGGGCTTAATAGTTATTGGCTTTAGTTTTTCTTTTTACTTTAACCGACATACAGCTTTACACTCGTTGAATGAATGGTATAAGCACTCTATATTTTACAAAGTTCATAAAAACATAAAAGAAGCCGTTATAGCGCTGCGGTACGACATCTGAGTGGCAAATGAATTATTTTCATTACCTCTCTGGTAACAGCACAAGGCACGGCGTTGAATTTCGCTGCTTAACATATCAATGTGTATAACATTTATTTAGTCAACGGTGCAGATTACTGATAACTTATATTAATTTCAAATAAAATATAATATGTAACAGCCACAGAACCAGGAGGGGGTTCAGGTCGTTCGACGCCCAGCACGCCGTCCACGCTGTCCCCCGGCGCGGCGCTCTCGCGCGCGCAGTCCCTGTCCAGCGAGACGCCGTTGGCGCCCCTCACGCCCATACTAACTGGGTGAGTTGTTGGGACTTTAGAAATATTGTTTTTTAATATGATGTAGGGTGATATGGAGTACAGTAGAAATCACGATAATCCGGATGCGTTGGTTCTAGATATTTGGATAATCAAATATATAATAGAATGTGTGATTAAAAGTTTCTTGTTATTAATTTATTATGATAATAATAAATATATATATCATATTTATTTATTATAATTATTTTCCAAATATATTTTCAGTCATGCTGAAAAATTTCAATGTCAATTCATTCTTCGCCTTAGTAATAGTTCAGGTAATTGTAAATGTGTGTCACTGAGACCCGGATAATCGAGTCTCTACTGTATATGCAAAGGTGACTTCGATGTTTTGTTTTGCTATATTACCACAATACATATATTTTATGAAATTTAACATAAATTTATAAAAAAATAACTTAAATTTATAAGTGTTATTAAATACATTATTAAACCAAAATATTTTTTATTGGCTATGAACTCTATTGCAACTGTAAGTATGAAATGTGTTGCAGTTATATGTATTTTGTTATATAAAATTATGTTTTCGATATCATAAAATATGGCATTTTAGCAAAGTGACACATTACAGTATCCTTTGTATGTCTCCATTCTATTAATAAATCAAGATCTTTCTAATACTAAAAAAACAAGTATTAGTAAATGTTTTATATTTCAGATGTCATATCTCATATATAAGATAGGAAACTATTTATTATACATATAAGAATAATAAATGAAATTGATTATATATTTTGGAGATATCACATCTGAATCTTTTAAATATTGAAATGTAAGGGTGTAATAAAATATTTATATTTTTTTGGGCTTTTTTTAATTTGTCATATTGTCATAAGTTGAATATGTTTACAATATCATTTTATATTCTTATGTGTTATATTTCTAATCATTATTTTTAATAATATTTTAAACACCTTTATATTTATTTTATGTTAACACTATACAATGTAGTATATATTGTTATTTCTAGATGTTAGTGGTAATAGTAAAATCTTCACATGAGTTTTCATTTTGGTTTATAAGTGTGTGTGTGGAGGACTTTAGAAGTCCGATAATTAAATTCACTGGTTTATAGATTATTATTTGCCTTATCTAAAAATATTTATATATGTAATATATGGTGGATTTATTTATAGAATTAATTAGCATAGGATAATTTCCGATTAATACTCAATTTGTGTGTTACATATGGATAATATTTCCATTGATTTTATATAATAAAAGTCTAGTTTCTCACAACTGGCCTGCTCTAACTATATAAGTAATAATATATTTAAATATATAAAAAATATATATTTAAACATATTAGAGTACATATATTAAATCAAATTAAGCATATGTAACACATAATTGTTATATACGTATATATAAATCTTCTATTATTTCTAGTTGCTTATATATTGATTTATTGTTTAAATTTTTTCTCGCGTCGCCGATGCAGAGGTAAAAAAAAACAGTTTTGGCTCATATCATCCCCTCATTGTCCCCTTTATTATTAACCCCGGTGTTCCCTTTCAGCCACCGTATATCACCCGATGGGAATACAAATGGCGAGGATAAGAGTAAATTAGCCCATCAACAAACATACAGGTACATTCACACACGCACACTCATGCAGCACTATGGTTGTGGTATATGTATAAGCTATGCATGTATTTTTGCTTTATATTTGTATATGTATGTGTGTATAGCTTAAAATGTGCTTAATTTAGAACGGAAAGATTAATGTATATAGAATTTGTTAATTAAGCTCATTTTGTGCTATTTAAACCTGGTGTATGTCCTTTAGTATGTGTAAGTCTGCGCTTTCAGCTGTTTATATAATAAAAAATATCTTATTTGATATATAACTTGGCGAAGCCCTGTGGATGCGCTCTATTGATTAAGTAACTTTAAAGGGATTTGTTGTATTTTAATAAGAAATATGGTCGTAATAATATGGAATGGGTGCTTTAAATTGTGACTAACCGCTAACTAGCTATAAAATGCTTTAATCACGCTTATAAGTAATACCAGTTCAAAAAACATGTACGTTTATCGTAAAGTTAATAAATGCACAGGCTTTACAGAACCCACAGGCCAATGGTATATATTCTGTAATTTACTTTTTTTAAATTCCAGACAATACAAAGAAGCCCTAAGACAACAAAGACAGCAAGATGTCTACCGTCCCCGAACAGAGCAACCCTCACCAGAATTAGACTCCACTCCCCACTCACAAAACCAAAGTCCAATACATTTCCAAAAATCACCGCATTCACCTATAAATGGTTACAATATGTCCCCTTACACCCGTTCTCTGTCAAATAATGCCCCAGTCTCCCCAAATACACCAAATTCTCCCATTCTCCATTCAACGCCCAGAAGATTTCAAACACAAAACGGAAATCCAGAGAAAACGGAAGAAATGAAACGGCCGGTTCAGAAAGTAGTTCCGTCGAGAAACGTAAATAAAACGTATCCATCTGTTAACGGAAACGTCGATTACACGCGAGTCAACGGATCTGAAACATATTCGAAGCCCACTTCCCCTACAAAATCTCCGACTAATACGTATACTTTAAAGTCTAATATACCTAGAACGGTGAACGGTGATGCTAAATTGTTAACTACGTCTGTAGCGTACTTGAAAGGTGCAGGTTCAAAGCCGCCGAGCAAAATATGGAATAAAGACACGCCTCCAGATAAATTGAGTTTTACCATGAAGAGGGAATTTGATAAACAAAAGGAGGAGACGGAGCTATTACAGCAATTGAGAACGGTAATGGCTGTTTTTTTTTATTTATTGCTGTAGGTAGGTGTTTTAAAATAATATTATTAATTCGTATTTTGTTCGAGATCTTACTATTTGAGTCTTCACTGATAGTATGTATGTAGTAAAAAGTAATCTTTTGAATTATGAAACCGCAGATTACATAATGGATAATAGTAAAACCAAGCCAATAATAAGATTGTACTTCGAAAAAAAATATAGATTATAATATACCTATAGATACAACGGCACGCTGTATCCCGTAAACAGCAGGGTAGGTAGATGGAATCTAGTGTTAAGACACTCACCCATTCTCCATTTTCCGGAGAACTCTGGGGGCATTGCGTGTTGTTCGTTTTGCCTCGACACTAGAGCGAACACGTGAAAATATCAAATATTTAAATTTCTCGAGTGGAGCTTGAACCCACAATCAGTCTCGTATGTAGTCATGCACTTGTGTTCCTGCACCTCTACTGGCCTGGAAATAATATTTAATCTCTGTAAACAGGCAGCCGTAAACTTTTTGAGAAGTGTAAACAAAATAATATATAAATGCCTTTACTCGATACGTGGACAAATTTTGAAATTGTCACAATCACGGCAAGAATTTAATATCGTTTAGTTTTCACTTTTTGATAGAATTTGAGACATTATGTGTTGAGTGATTGTTGTCAATACTGTTTTTTGACAAGACTGTCAGATTTGGGAAATAATTTATTGACTCGAGTGGAGATCGAACCTATAACCATTGCGCGTACTATCTATTGCTGCCCCAATGAGTCATGATGGTCGTCACTATACAGTCATTTTTGTCAGCACCACTTTAAATAGAACCACACTACATGGAACACAACTACTCTATAAAAGCCTAATACATTTTTTTCTCAAAAATGAAAGTGTTTTTTTTCATACAAAATAAATGATAAAATTATCGTTGAAAAATAAAACGCCATTTGTCAAGAACGACGCACGCACATATAAACTTATCAAAGGAAAACTGCCGCATACGCTTCATTCCGAAATCCAGGCGTATTTTTGTAGTAGTGTGTGTTTACCTATATTGGTATTTATGCGTAACTGCGTCACACGAAATACAATATGGAAATACGAATATGGATATATTATATATTGGCAGTTCTCCAAAACGCTCAAATTTTAATTTCCTTGTGATTACTCATTAATAGTAAATAATTTTAATAAGATGAATATCGTATTAAATACTTAACTAAATAATAAACAAGGCGTCTAGACAAGTTTGATGATTTAGTATATACAAAAATATATTTTAAGAAAAAACCTTCAAAAAATTGAATATTTTACGTGGAGATTTGGTGTGTTCTTAGCTTATTTCTTTTCAAAAATATTCGTGAATAAACTATATTAATTTTATTTGCTATTTTTAATTAAATAAGTACATACTTAAAGTTTTTAATAATAAAACGTGCTTATAATTTAGGTGTAGCTACACAAAAATCGATCGCAAAAAAAGTTCATAAAAATAGCGTCATTGATCGAGCGAGCTTTTGTTTTAAATATTGCCACGAAAATACGTTATCTAACGTAGTGTTTATTTTGGCTTATAATAATGTTAGCATGCAGAGCTTTAATTTCCGACGGTGCAACTGCCGCCACGGATGCTTTAACAATTTATAAATAAGTCGTAAATTGGATTCTCCTAATTTTAGCACATGAATCGTCATTGATATCTTTATTTACTACTTTTAGATTAAAAATGTTTCGGCAATCGGTAATATATACTTATATTGTCATTTTGAACAAATCTGTAACCAGCAAATTTCACGTACTATGAATGAGTTTTTCATAAAATTCCAACGTGTTTTATGTAAATACATCATTGGTTGCGACGTCATTGCTAGTACAATTGTAAAAGATGGCAATGACGCTGGAAGAAAAGTAGGCGAAGACAATGATTATTAGCTTTTAGAGTAGACGAATGGGTCTGATTTCAGGCTGTAGTCCTGAATCTTAGACATATTTCTAATGGTACTAGTACTCACTGATGGGTCGTGTGAAGAATTTTTAATGTTTAAACCAGCTATGACTAAAAATTTACGTAATACCTAAATTTTGTTCGTGAATTTTTCTAAGATTTTATTCTTCTGAATCTTCTTGCTATATCACTTACATGGCATTTAGTTTCAGTGTAATGGAAACGTTATAAATAATATAACTGTTTTTAGCATATAGAACAGTACAAAAATAAGCTACTTCAACTTAAATTTTATATTTAGAGTTAATAAAATATATCTAAAATTTAACGATTTCTATTAATATTCTTTAGTTGTTTTTTTTTTTTTTTTCATTATTCTTTATTTTTTACATCTCACTTTATCCCTAGCGGGTTAGTCAGAGAGAACGGAGCGCCAACAGCCCTACTCTCTGTATGTTTTACTTCTTCTTTACTTCTTCTATCTATTTACAAATGCCATGTTTTTTCGTGACCTCTGTATATATCTTTTCTCCCGAGCGAGGGTTTGGGAGTTATAAGACCCGATATTATGGTTAGGTTTATCCGCTCTTTACTCAGACGCAGCTGACTTCGATGCATGTCCATTCTTGACATCGAGCATTCCCCCAATATCGATGCTTCCCCTTTTTTGAACAGTTTATTTTAAATCTCAGTTACTATCTAGTTTTTATAGCTCTACACACTGCAGAGGTAAATTACGTTTCACTGGTCTTAAGAATTGGATTTACTTTCTTGTTAGACTTAAATATAGTTTTAATGGAAGCTTTTCTCTTAAAATGCCCTTAAAATGTTGCAATTCTGTCTGTTTCAAAAGTTGTTTTTCGTATGATAGAAGCCCCGGTTGTCTTTCTACTGAGGGTCTTCTGATAACGCTGGAGGGGAGTAGGCATCTTGCTTTGATGAAAGGCATTCTTTACCCATCAAAGCTCGTCCCCTAGGTGTACAGCGTCGCAGAATTGGTAGGCTCTTTGAAATAAAAATTTGCCAATGGTAGATAAACGTGGGTAAGATTCACTATTGAAGTATGTGAGTATGGTTTCTTTGTTAGCTAACTTAAGATCTTTCAGCCCACAAACAAAATGGTAAGAGTCCATGGCATGTTGAGTTTATACCGATACTCGGCGTACCGATTTGGCTAACTATTGAAGATATAGTCAGTTTAGTCTTATTGTGTATTTTCGACAACCTATACAATTTAGGATATTTTACATAACTAGTTACGAGGGATTTAATGTTACATATCTTACGTTTCTTTCATTTTTCTTTTGCAACACCTACGTTTCGCTGCCGTATATCAGCGTCGTTCGTCAGCATTGCACAGTGTTACTAAACGTGCAACTATTCTGTTATTTCACGGTCTCACCAATGCTAGATGCATTGGTGAGACAGTGAAAGCGCGCGTGAAGGCACCGCTAATTCTGTTATCGGCAGCAATAAGCTTGTGCGTCTTTTCTTCATTTCTTTCAAATGTAAGAATAGGCTCTGGTCTTTCTTTCCTTGGGAAGGAAATTTTCCCTCGCACGGCAATTTGTGTCACAGACTTTACAACAAGAGAAGCCATTAAAGTATTGTACCGAGGTAGTCTCCCAAACCATCTTATACTTTTGTCAAATATCTAAAAAAAAATTCTTGGTTTAGGACCTGCGACCTGCTTACTGCTGTAAAATGTGTGGTAAATTAATAAACAACCTTAGGAATTACTAAAATTGCTCGTTAACATTTTATTTCTTTCTTTCTCAGAACTTTCACGCTTCATCTTTATCAGTACTTTCGTTTGGTGCCTTTGTAGCATATCCTTTTTCTTTTTTAAAGAGATTTATCTGAGGCCTTATGATCCAAACGGCCTTTTTTTCTCTACAGTGTCTTTTACTTTATCAACACATTTATCGTGCTTTTTACTATACCTCCTTATCATTTACCACATATTTCTGTCGCTGCTTTTCTTATAGAATTTCCGTTTTCTGTTTCAAAGATGTCTCATATTTTGGAAATCGATCAAAGAGGAATAAGTACTTACTTATTCCTCTTTGATCGATGGATCTTAAAACTTCCAGCTTCTTATGCGATAATTCGACTCCAAGTTTGGACGTCTCGTACCTCAAAATGAAACAGACTCCTTATTATAGCAACGATTACATATTGGTCTGTTCCCAAGATAGCATCCTAGGCACTCGTGTGTCCACAACTTAACCTTAAATATACTGATCCGCTAGGAATAAGTCAATCATACTTTTCACGGTGAGAGTATAATAGAACGTGAAAATGGATTGATGATGAAGGAAAAGCAAAAAATATTAATGAAGAAAAAGTAAGCGGTAATAAAGATAGGCCTTCGAAAATACAGCATCAAATATAATGAAGGAGAAAAATCACGTAAAAAGCATGAGGACGCCCCAGATGGCATGTATGAAAAGTTGATGATAGAGGACGAGGTGAAAGAGGTATATAGAGACCGTAGCGTTTGGGGTTCCGTTCTCTCTGACTTTCCCACTAGTATTACAGCGTGAAGCTAAATAAGTAAGTATTTAATTTCAATTATGTTGTAAAGAATCATTATTGGTACCAGCGCTGGAGAAAAATGATTTTTCTCCAGTTGCTTAATCATTATTCTACAGTAATCGTCATTGTCCGATTTAACATATTTTTTAAAAATCCCATTTATAAAATAAATAGGGTTTGTTCATAGATGCCACTTCAATAAACGTGTATTATAATGTCCAAGCTTACATCTCAAAGCAAAATTACGGCTTTACACGCTGGTTTTAAAAATTACACTTTTTTTGGTTAAAAATAACATTTTTAGGAGAACAGCCCATATCCATATTCGTATTTCCACATCGTGAAATGAATAAAAAATCCTACGTCTAAATTGTTCTGAGGTATCTTGATTTTTTTTTTTTGGTATGGGTTTAAAATATTTATCCTATATGCTGTTCCCGTAAAAGAAGCGCTGACGCTTCCACCCTGTATAGATAATAGTATATTAGAGTGTGCATTATCTAAATCTTTAGCTTAATGGGTAACATTTGTAAGAAGTATATAAGCTGATCGTTTGGGCAATGCGCAGATAATCGAGTCTCGGCTGAAGATGTCGCTGCCGGAGCAGCTGGCGGGCGTGCTGGCGGACGGCGTGGTGCTGTGCCACCTCGCCAACCACGTGCGGCCGCGCGCCGTCGCCTCCGTGCACGTGCCCTCGCCCGCGCAGCCCACGCTCACCATGGCGCGCTGCCGCCGCAATGTCGACAACTTCCTGGAGGCCTGTCGAAAGATCGGAGTGGAAGAGGTGAGCTTCTTGAAAATCTTTATTTTGTTTTGTACCTCTCTTACAACCGACAAATATTTAAACTTTTTTTATTACCTTTTTATGTCGCTCATCTCGTATCGATACAAGACAAATTAATACTAACATAGACAAAAATATAAAAAGTGGCAAATTGTTTTGTATGTTGAGAAATATTTTTTATTTTGTTCAAGATAAAAATATGTATAAGGAACAATTTTTTTACCTTTATTTAATATTGGATTTTATAAAATAATGATTAGTGAAATAAAAAATATGAATATTTGTTAGTTACATTGTTATTAAGTCTTAAAATCTATTTCATATTCCACGATAAAGATTAGAAAATCGTAATGAGAGATATATAATTTTATATATTATATAGTAAAGCTTTACAATCTTTTTTTTTTCATTTTACATATCCCCCTACTTTATATCTTAGTATTAACTATTATTCTAGTTTGATAAGTTTATTCATGTTAAATAATTGTTAATTATTAATAGTACATTTAAAATCGTGACCACGTTGATAACTTAAAGACGCGTCAACAGTTTCGTTGCAGGGTTAGATATCCTTTCGCGAGAACTATATTAGAATCAAGTCAATTAAGAAATTAACAATGAAATAAAACAAAACAATGAAATTAAGAACGGGGGTGGCGTGTGTTCCAGGAGGACATCTGTTCGCCAGAGGACATACTGTGCGACGGCGGGCGGGGGCTCGCCGCCCTCGCTCGCACACTGCACGCCCTCCATACGCTCTCGCGGAAGGATATACACCCACACTACACCATCGAGGATACTACCGACATTACGGACCAAATGGACACACAAAATAGCCCGGAATTCGACACCCACTCACACTACACCACCGATACTGAAAATGAAGCCCTTACGGACCAAAATAGCCCACAATTTGACACCATCACTGTCAACTACAGGAGATACAGTGAGGATAGATACATAAGCAATTTTAACTTCGTCGAGCAAAATTACACGTTCGATGAAACGGAAGAGTATCAACTGAACGATAATAATAACTCGGATTTGAGTAATGATTCCCCACAGGTACAATATTCACCTGTTTATAACAATGAGCTTAGGATTCGTGGACCTTACCATAAGAATAAGATTCAATTTGTAACACCGTTCTGTAAAGACGGCATACTCAAAAGTGATAACCTAGAAATATACGACACAGACGAAGTCGATTTTCCAATCGAGTTAAACGAGAATATCGATATCGATAGGTATGATCGAGACAAAATGAATTTAGATATACAAATCAATTATGTGAACGTGGTGGAATCGGCGAGGGACAGAGAGAATAGAATCTTCTATACTTGTTTATGTCTAGGAGGGTTCCTCGTGTCCGCCATCTTGCTTATTCTATATCCTCTATAAATTATCTGTGTACACATAACTTATCCATAAAATTACGTACGTAGTAATTAGTTGATAGTGATCTTCTATTGCACTCAATGCCTTATAATACAGTCAAACTGTGATTTAATACAAACTGAGGCTGCTGTTTTACATAAGAAAGTAGCATTTTTTACTTTTCCTGCTTGTTTTTTTAATATTAAAAGCGTTTTTTTTATTTATTCTCTTTAAATGTACAACGCACATTTTTAAAGCGTGAATGGTATGGTTTTTTTTTTCTAAGTGCTACTTTTTTAATATTGAGACTGATGAAGGTAATTAAAAGTATTGGATGTCTTCAAGGAATTGATTTTTTTAGAGGTGTATTTTTTTCTATATACTTTTAGTTTACAGTTTAAGATTTAAATGAGGTTCATATTTAAAATGGAGTAAATTGATGACTTTTGATTATTTTTTTATTAAAGTTTTTTTCTTCCAATAATCATATACTATAGTAGAAAGACAGTAATTCTAAATCGTTAAAACGAATCAATTTTAGTAATTAATATGTAATTAAAACAAGTTAAAATGATTTTTTTTTACTTATAAAAGTGTCTTGAATATGGACCATGTGTAGATTTTTTGACGACTTTTACATTACTCGCTTAATTTAAAATAATGTACGATATGATTTGTTTTGTATTCTGTTAGTCAATAGTTTTAGTTTTATGATTTTTTTTTATTAATATTAGGTATTTTTGATGTTTCTTAGAAAATAAGGGGTTTTATAAAGACGCTATGCTGTAAAGTGAGAAATTAATTCTTTGTTAGAAACTAAATTAATATAAATTATAATATTTTGTCGTTCATCTTTTTATTTTTTTATATTTTAAATGGAATCTCACACAACATACTTTTTTAATTGAATTTTCAAATATGGCTAAATTTATTTGATTTTTTTAATGATTTTATGTTATTCATGAAGATCTCATTTTATTTGCAAAGGAAATTGTTGTTTTTTGCCTTTTCTATAAAATATTGTTTTTGTATTCTAGAATAACTACTAATGTTACGATCTCAATACAACTGATGTTTTTTTTTTTCTTTTCTTGAATTGTCGTTGATATTGCTAGCATATATAAAATAGATTGTACTTAGTCAAGTTGAATCACATAGAAGTTTTCTAAAGTTTTCACTAAAGAGTTCGATATATGTGATGGCTATAAAACTTTATATTAAAAAAAATACATTTAAATATAAATGTAGAAATACGTTTAATAAATAAAATTTCGAATTTCGAGTTGAAAGAATAAAATACATTAATAAAAATCACATTTTTCATCCCCACAAAAATTGTAGTATGGTGCAATATCGACAATGTATATATTTACTGAGTGCATTATACAGTCTTCCTATAATATTTTTTAAAGTTTTCAAGTCTTGATAGTGCCAAGCAAGTTTTTCATATCAGTGGTATTGTTATCGTAATATAGATTTAATATTTAAACGTCACATTTTAATATTTTTTGCACTTCTGTCGCTTACACAAGTTTACTTCTATTTAATAGTCATTTTAGATGTAGATTGATTAAATATTAATAAATATTTATATGTATTTATTGATGCAGCAGCTTTATTTATGGTGAGTCGTAATTTGTTTTATAAAATTATTAATTTGTTAATGATATTATTTTCCGTATTTATTTTATATGATTTTTGATAATTTAATAATGTTATACGTATATTTCTTTATGTATTTTAAAGGGTTTTGTACGTACTGTATTCTTAGTTTCTATTACGACGAGTCATTGCTGTATAAAAAAAAACTTAAATTCAGTTATGTTAAAATGTTGTATTTTTTATGAGCTTTTCTTACAAAACTAAAATGTATTCTAATAGTAATTTATTAATAATTGATTGTATATAAAATGTGTTAGCATATTACTATGTTCTTTAGTGCCCTCCTTGTAAGCTCATAATGAGGTGTATTTATTTTCATTAATTCATTTCTTCAATTACATTAGTTACCATGTGATATATTTTAACATAATTGAATTAAACAACAAAGCTAAGGTGCAAAATGTATGAAATGTATGCGTGAAAATGATAATAAAAACAGTTCTAAAGTACAATGGTCGCGATGTATTGGTGCGAGTGTTTCTTATTAAATAAGAATTGTATGCCTTAATCGAATTCATATCGTTATTGTATTATAATGCAAACGCGTTATTTTAGCATATATGCGGGGGCCGTTTACATGTCATGGATTTTTTATATTGATTCTCTTTATATATAATATTTTCATTATTGTTGTTTAATCAATTTTTATAATTTTATGGTTGTTTCGATAAGATGTAATTATAGTTCAATTTTCATTTAAAATGTATTTTCCTCTTTCTTATTCTTTTTAGAAACTGAAATAGATATGAATGTAAACGGTGCTCAGTAGTGCGTAGTGATATTTAGACTTATATTTCGAGGCTTTTTCGTATATATTGGAAGAAAGATTTATTAAAAAGACAATTTTTAAATATTTTAATGGATACTAACATTTATTCCTAAGAAAGCCAACCTAACAATGTTGCCAACAGTGAATTGCATTTAGAAACAAATTAAATTTACCCTTTTAAGATTATTATAAATAACAATTGCGAACGACAAGTTTTTAATAATAATTTCTTGCATTCCAAAGATATTTTATTATTATTATTATTATAAATAAAAGACAGTTTGTTTGTCTGTCGATATGTGTATATGTTTATATTATATTACTTCTAATAAGCATTTCCTATTGTCTGCTAGTATTAGATATAAATACGAATATATTTTGGGCATATTTAGTTTTTTCCGTGTATTTTAAGGTTTTTGCATTTAATAACTGGTTTAGTGACTTTTTTCTATTTATTCAAAAAGGTGTGTTAAATTCATATATCGGGCTTTTATCCTTAGGGTTGTCAAGCTATAAATCGTATGCAGTGAATGAGCTGCTCTCTTTTTTCTACATCGTCATTGATCTCATAAAAATCCGTCAAATTATAATTTTTTTAAAAAACCAAATGAACAATAAATATTTTTGTAAGAGCTTGTCCAAATAATTAATTTTCCATTACATGTGATAACCCTAATTGAATATGTACTTTAAAAAACTACAATATGAATATCTCGAACAACATTTTTGATTTAGTCTGTGTAACAATATTTTTGAGTGTTTGAAAAAAATAATTATTTTTGAGCTTTAACTTTTCAAGTACAATTATTATATAACTAAGATACATAAGGTAGATTAATATATAATTTATTCATAAATATAATATATTTATTAATTATTATTGGCTTGAGGTGCTTGGGTATCCTGTGTAGTTAATGGCTGGTTTTAATTTTTTTTTTGTTGGATAGGTAGTGAACAAATGTCAGTGTAAAAATACGTCGACTATTAACAGACTGTATTTATATATGTATATATATTGAAAATAATAGAAGAAAACATAATTCTTAAATTATTTTTTGTACTATTTATGAAACACTATACACTGATATATTGTTTGTTTCTAAGTCCTTATTTGATTTGTTTAATATTTTCTATGATTAGTTTTAAAAACATGATGTACCGCGGGGCGGTAGCTAATTTAAACTATTATTGATAATTTTATTCTTGTATTTACTGTTAGATTTATAACATTCTGAAAATATGTCTGTCTGAACGCTATAGATTTTGAGTTCAATTTCCACTTTCGATTTATTTAACGTACCGTAGTTATTTTGAACGGGGAAAAGTAAAATGACGTAATCATTTGTTTCATTTGTGGGCTATGCAGAGAAAATAAACTTTGTAAATATTTAAGATAATAGAAAAATATGAGGTATAATTATTAATGATAGATTAACTATGATTTCTTGCCTTATTGCGGGCATTAAAACCAGCCTTCTAATATATTCCATTACTTTAAGGTGATTGATTGAATTGGAGGTTGTTTTTTTTTGTTCTATTAGTTTTTCTTAATGGTGTTGAAAATTTAATTTTCTTTATTAAGTGTGTTTAAGATGTTTGTTTTTCTTGAATTTACGTATGAATGTGTTCTAAAGTTGTTTTGGTATATACCGTTAAGTAACCTAAAATGTACTTTTTTTGTATGTACTTACAATGTTTTTCTCGATTATTAATTAAATTCTTATTGGCATTTCTTTTGTTTCATTTATGATGTCGATTTTTTTATTAATGTTGTATTATTGGTTGTAATGGTCAAATGAACTGCTCGTGTAAGGAATTTCATGGACTCTTTTATCGACATTACTATGTCAATAAAAGTGTCTACATCTATAGTATTCTACAATGCTTAATAAATTTGAACATCACAATATGAAAATAACTTATGAAAAATCACAAAAAATGTAAATATCACCCATTAGGCACCTAAATAAAATATCATTTAGTTTTAAAGCATTTTTTAGAGTGTTTGTTTTTAATTGTATTTACAATTTTCTTATTCAGAAGCTGATGTGCTGTGCAGCAGACGTACTAGAAGGCAAAGGGACCGTTCAAGTGGCTATCACAGTAACAGAACTATTAAGAAGACATGCAACAATTAGAGAATCGATACCTGCTCCTGTTCAATCGATACCCACTCCTACCGCCACCTAGCGTCCAAAACTAGCGGTAGCACCACAATCTACGCTATCTCTTTAGTAAAGTATCGATTCGATGAGATTAATCGATTTGTTGTGGGATCGATATTAATCAGTATGGCTCGAAAAACCACATTGAGATTAGAACCCTACCCTCTCTCTTTAGTGAAATGTTGAAATGACAAGATAATAATCGAATTGATGTGGAATCAGTAATAATCGGTAAGGCTCGATGGACCATTTTATAATTACTATTCTTTAAGTTTTCTTATGATGGGTGTCAACTAAAGATGGAATTCTATGTTGAATCGATTTTAATCGATAAGGCTCGAAGGACCTTTTATTATTTATATTTTTTTTCATTTATTGATGATTAGAGAGACTATCCGTCTAATTTTTGTAGATGATAGTCGAAAAGAGTATATTGATCGATCGAGAATGGAATTGATATTATTCGATCATACTCGATACACTATTTTTCGGTTATATATTTGTAGTTTAGATCGCTATCCTTCTGGATTTTAGGATAGTGGTCGTAACGAGGGCATTGTCCTTATGCATAACTATTTAGTTATATTGGAAGTGTCAGCGTTTTTATGATGTGAAACTTGGTGGTATAATATTATATTAATAATATTAGAATCCATGTAATATATATAAATATATATTTGTGATCTGAATTATTTAACTTAGATTATGCATTTTAAATAAGATATACCGTTTTCTAGAATTTTCATCAAACATAAAATCAATAGCTATGTTTATTTATATTAAAATGAAGTTTAAAGTAAAGTTTGAAATAAATTCTTTCTTATAATGTTTAAAGTTTAATATGAACAGTTATTACTAGTCAATAACATAGTATAATTTATTTTGTACCATTTATAAAATAAGTTGGTGTTTCCATATTACAATAAATCACTGTTTTCAAACAAAATGTATATGAATATGATGTAATGATGAAAAAAAACTTGATGTTTTTTGATGCTTCAATTTAGAAAAACTATAAAATTTCCATAATATGAATAATAAGAACAATTTAGAAGCATAGCAATTGTAGTAATACGTATTATGTAATTTAATAGAATCGTCTTCCCAATAAAAAAACAACTACATCCAAGAACTTCTCAAAATACTCTTTATAAATTTTCGTAGACTTCAATTATACAATGTATATAAATAATCTCTAGCAACATGTCATGACATTAATAGGACTGAATTAACAGAAAATGTTCCTAAAATTATCCTACAATTTAACACTAAAAATTTTGCAGGCAACATACGCGCACATAGACAACATTAGTTTTAAAAAAAATTGACTGAATGTTAGACGTGTTTGTGATTAGACTTATTTAAGACTGTGCTTCATTTGAACACACGTAACTTTTGAAAAAACTAAATTTCTTCCCAATTAAAATTTTGATAGTGTTAGATTTCGCCTGGATTTGAAACGTTTAATATCATAATTCAATTTTAATCTTTGAATCTTAGTGATTCAAATTGAAGTATACTTAACTTTTATTTCCATTTCATGAATATTATACATTCGTTATATATTTAATTTAATTGGGATAAAAAACATAAATTAGTGTTTTAAAATAAAATGGTAGTTCTAGTTCATAATAAACTAAGAACTTAGAAGGCACTCTTAGACTCAGTACATTGCCTTGAAAACTAAAGGATCATCATAAAGTGCTTTATATTAATCACGAATTTACTATGACTATACACATTTCGGTACATTTACACGTTAGTTAGGCGCGTGTTAGTACACTGTTGATAAAACGATGCCTTATATTGAATCTCAATTTAATTCTCTTTCTATTAGACCACGTAAGATCTAAGAGTCGGATTAACCTAAAAATGAGTTCACTGTTTCATCCAATTTTTTAAATACTCCTAGTGTTGCGTTTGAAAGCGAGACTAGGGCTTACTTTGCTATATAACATTTTATACGTGGTATATTTCGAAAGTATAACTTAACACGATATTTGGTGATTCGTTGATTATTGGCATTTTGTTAAATTTAGGTAAATTGAGATACATGTTCTGTCTATACTTCAAGAACATGATTAATTAAATATGTGTGTGACTATTACGGAAAAATATTTATTTAGAAAATGTATAAAAATTTAAAAATAGTGGGACCCGAACCCGCGCCTCCTGGAAACCGACCAGGAGACCTGGTCAACTACATTGAATTTTTTATGCGTTTTCTAAATAAATATTTTGGATTTGGATTTTGTGGATTTTTTTTATTTACACTTTAAAAAATGTTAAAAATAATATGTCTGTTTTTAAGTAGGTATAAAGTATTTACTTTTCTATGAAATTCTTTTACTCTAAAAGGTTTAATCTGACTCTGCACTTTTTGACTATAAATTAAACGCACAATTTCCATTAGCACGCTTTAATTGATACTTAAATTGTAGAGTTAATATAAGTAATTAATAAAGATTACTCTTTTACTTCCAAAATTAGTTATCAGAAACACACAAAATAAATATTTAAATGTATAAATATTTTTTCGACTCTTTTTCAAGGAAAGTTCCTTTCTATCAGGTACTCTTCATTGAAATTGTAATTGTGGAAATAAGTAAAAGAAATTAGAAAATCGTTATAATAACTATCTTATCGATACCGATTTGTTACGAACTAACAAATCTAAATAAAATACAGTATTAATAAAAAATGTGCCATTTTTTTTTATTTATAAACTTAAAAATTTAAAAATTAAATGTATCAGATTTCTACCTTTCATTGCTTAATTAAAAAAAAGCAAATCAATTTTATAATATTCTATTAAATATGTGAACTTCAGGCTAACAACATTAATAAATTGGAACTAGCGTATTTCAACGTAGCAGGAACGTATGGGATAGTTGCCTAGAATTCTTCAACGACTTATCTAAACTTCAAACGTATAAAAATGTACGTTTTTTAAAAGAATCCTTCCTTAGTGTGTGAATAACACAATAGTGAAAGTTACAGGACAATTTTATAGATAAATGGAATAGGAAATCTGAGACTGACACACAAAGTGCTTCTAATATGGAACAAATTATAGTGCCATTTTCGTCTAATGTAATGCATTTTTTTTATTTTTTAAATATGTCCTTCCATGCATAATTGTGATTAAAATTTAATAACAATATCTTTTATGATATACATTTTTGTTTTAAATACTTAATGATGTGGATTCTTTATGATTTTTGTTTTTAAGTATAATTTCAAATAAAATGTAGTCTATTAATATAACGTACTAGGACTATTAATTAAATCAGAATTTTCAATTTTATATTGTGAGAGTGTTAAATATGATCAGAAATTGGATGCCATTTGATATTTTGGAATATCGTTGGCGTAAGAACTTAACATCTCGGTATTAAATGAAAGTAAAAATAAATATTATGGAATTATAAGAAATTTTTATTATATAAAGAGTCTTGAGAAGAAAAGAAGTGGATGATTTCATTATAGACTCAACTGTACATTAACTACTGTAACATTATGTACTCAACACGATATTAGGACAAAATTGTTACAACAAATATTAAAATCGATTTTTTATCGAGTAATTCAAGCGTTATGACTTTATTGTATGTCTTATTTATATGTGCTATTGTATTTTGAAAGGTTTTATATTATCTGTACATTTTTATTTGTTCGTGCTGCACTTATTGCGTGTGCAATTTTTAAAATTTGGCATTAGATACTTAATTCATTTATTTTGTATGTATATACTATGAACATTTATATTTGACTTCTTTAATACTATATCACGTTTTCAATTCTTTTGCAACCACCGATTTGGTCGATTTTTGATAATAATAATACTCATTGGTATAAATTAGGATAAATTTTATTCTCGTCATTTTAAATGTAGTCAAATTATATTAAAAACTAGGTATGGGAGCTTATGAATGAATAATAAATTTAACGAATGTTTCCAGTTTACAGCATAAGGAAGAAATTGCAATAAAATTAAATATTCGTTTGTAGAGTTGTACTCCACCAATTAATATTTATATGCAAAAAATATTGAACAATATATATACAAATACAATATAATACGAAAACAATTAAAAAAAATCATTCATAATCTTCAATGTCTTCAAAGTAATTGTAACATATATTTAAATGTGATTTGTGTCAATTTTGTGATTGTTTTAATTTTATAGGTCGAACAAGTGCTTTTAAGTTAGTTTTATGTTTAAATAATGATTTATCATCACAATGATGTATTATTTTGTACTTATGAATAATTGTTTATAATCGTACAATCGTTACCACAGAGTATATAAACATCTTTTTTTTAATCTGTTCTTATAGCAACAGATGAATTTAATAACATTTTTTTAAAAATATGTAAAATGATATTATTATACAGAAAATATATAAATATTATGTTATAAAAGTTTTGGCACAAAATTTATTATTAGTAAGGATTTTTATTTTGATTTTCTAGTTTATGTGCAATTTAAATTTGATTTCAGAATTAATATGGATAATCTGTGTTTTACTATATCTAAATTGCTTGTTTATCTATATTGTAATGGTACGTGTGTATAAAGTAGGTAGGAAAAAGAACTGAAAGTAGAATCGAGTCTTTGCTTTCAAAGATAATGTGCCAAAGACTATGGTTGAAGGTTTTTTTTTTTGTAAAATAGTAAATTTTGTGTACTGCACTGGTCTCTTAGATTAAGTATGATGTAGCAATATCTTAATAATACCCACGTGTTTATATGTAGATACAAATAAAAGTATACTTATACATTTTCGACATTTGTTTTTTTATTATTCTCCTGAAATCCGAATATGAATGAAGATTTGTGTTAAAATTTATATTATTTTTAAAATCATTTTATTTCTTTAAAATATTGTGAATTTGAAGGAAGTTGTCTTGCGGAACGGAAAACATCCTTCTAAATGTAGCGCTAGTCAGTTGCACATTGCTTACATTCCCATAGACCTGGAATGGTTTTGTTTTAATTTAATACTTTAGACTTTTTACATCCCGTTGCAAGGCAAAAACCGTCATGTTTTATAATATTAATAATAATCGAAACTAAAAAGAATTAGTTGTATTCTACACGTAGTTTTGGAATAGAAAAAGAAATAATTATAAAATATACACCAAACAAAACCTCTTAACTCATAAACAACGTAGAACGGAAGCTTTCAAACGTTAGATTATTATATGAACAAAAAAAAACGATTTATTAAAATTCTGCCAGTAATTCCATATTATGTTATATGAATTAGGCGGGGCACGTGTAATAGTTGGCCGCTGACTAGCAACTTGCAAGGCACGCCCCTACCTAAAACAATTATATATGGCGCCTCATGGCTTTTTTTAAATAATTCTCTGGTGTAGTGGTTAAAATAGTTTAATTTTTAAAAATGTAGCATCGATGTTTTGAGCGTTGATGGTCTCTGACCGAATTGGTGGAGTGTAGTTTCTCATGAAGGGACGCAGTGATTTAACAGTTTGAACTTCTATTCTCTTTGCCTACCCTGATATTTGCAAAAAATCTCTAATTACTTATTTAAATAATAAAAAAAAAAAGATTTAAATCGTTGTTAGGTTACGGTGACGAATGTATTTTTAATACTTCAATGCTGACAAACAAATGTGACTTACTTAACACAATCATATCTTTACATACTTACCTACTTCGGAATGATTAAGATATGTGAAAATATAAAAGAAATATTATAAAAGGAGGCTGTGGTGAGGTATGACTATAAATGCGATGGTTGTAGGTTCGATTTCCATTCAGTGAAATGAAATATTTAATAATGCGTCGTTAAATTACGCAAGTCAACACGCGATGCTCCAAAAATTCGAGGGAATGACTGAACGTAGTGTCTTAACACTAGGTTCCCAGCTTCCCCCTGCTATGTGAGGGAAACTGTCTTAAGCTGAAATATAACGAATTGTACTATGAATAACATCTACAATAATACAATAAAAACAATGTTAAGCTGCATTTCATGGGTGACAATTTACCTATGTTACGGGACGCAATAAACATACCTACATATGTAAGGGGCTATAAATACATAAAGATCCTTAACGATTTAAACTATCTCACGAATCGATAAAATAATTGTTAAATTATTTTCTAGTTTCGTTACCTAGTAAATGTATTATATTCTCAATTCTTCAAGGTGTATATATATATATATATATATATATATATATATATATATATATATATATATATATATATATATATATATATATATTGTCTCTTCTACAAATCCAAATCTAATCTATTTTTCTTAAAAAATAAAATGAAAACAAATGACAATCTTCTTATCTAGTTGTCAAACAACATACATGGCTAACAAAACAGTTTTGTATATAGTTAGCTAGGTAAATTACAAAAGGGAAAACTGATTATTACTTAAAATTATACCTATCGATACAAATCGATATTTAATTGAATAATATCAGTCTCTTATATACTTTTCCTTTACCCATGGATTTCCCAGTGATTCACTTAATCGAAAACCTATAAAGGAAACGTGTAAACAATAAGTTCATTCACAACAACCGAAATAGAAAAAAAAGCGTAGCGTCGTCCATTGTTACTCCGATCGGCTTTCTAATACTATTTGCTTTTCGAAAATCATCGGCCTTGTTTACAAGTAATTAATTAAACACAATGAGAGTCTGAACCGGCTAGTTTATTTTGTCGTTTTTTGTTCCGCCGTGACGTGCCTTTATTGGATAGGTAGGTATAAGTATAAGTAAATCGAGCGGAAAATTGCTTATTTCTAAATGGGGTTGGTTCTGAAGCGGGGGCGGTAAAATTTTATGGGGCTCAGTAATTATTTCTGCCTAATGTGCCCGTTTTCTTTTAATTATGTGTCGGAAACGAAGTGAGAATGGATATCATTTGTAATGCTTATCTAAACTACGGTTGTATTTGTGAACTGTCAAAGATAACGCTAGCTTGTGTCCTTAGTAAAACTAAAAAAAACATTGGGAAATTGTATGTTTTATGGGTACTTAAATATGGGAAAAATTGGATTTTGTTTGAAAGTTTTTTTTTTCATTTAGTAATAGGAGAGACGCTAACACGTCTATGTCACTACGTCTCTCTGCTTACTACGTTCATGCGGAATGTAGATTTGGAAAGAATATATTTTGGGGTTGTAGATATATATTGGCATAGATTTATAATTAAAAATAATTTATTCATATAATTTTTATTAATATTAACACAATTAAAACGCAAATAATAAATCGAATATGACTAAGAATTTAAATCGCAATTCCCAGTTTATTTAGAACGATCGTTTAATCCATCTATAACTTTATGGCTTGCCAACCGAATAGGTGTATTGTACGCAGAAATTATACGAGATATAAATTTGTTAAATTATATTATTGCTTTGGAACGCTCTCTGCTATTGCTTATTCAATAGATCTGTAACAGATAAAAAGACATGACTAGTGACATTATGGAAAATTATATTCAAACTACTATGTTGTATCTGATTTGTAGGATAGATAGGACAGTTTTTGTCCACGAAATTAATATATTTTAAAGTAAGACGAGAAACTAGTACTAGTAAACTTAAAAACTGTATATTGCGTTCAACGGTTGGTAATGTACGATTGGTAACAGGAACAAGAATAAAAGGAAAACGAAAAAGATCAAATTAACTACAAATATGGGTTAGTGTAAAAATAATTAGGTGTATAAATAAAATATAAATAGTGATATTGCTACAATTTGTAACCAGACATCAAAAAATTATTAGAGAAATCAATCAAAGTAATATATTATGTCTAAACAGATTTGTAGAGATTTTTAGGAATTTTTTTTCCAACGATGGAAATAATTTAAGGTCGTGTGGCCTTTGAACTTTTTTTTTATTTACATTTACAATTATAAACAAGGAAAAATACAGTTTATACTTGCATTTCAGATTTTATTTTAGTGCAACAATAGGTTATATTACAATATAATAAAATATAAGTAAATAATCTTTTGCTATAATTGAAAAAAGTAAATATAAAATATTTCGCTTTGATGATTGCCATAAAAACACACCACAACTCCATGAAAAAGTGAGAGGAAAATATTTAATTTAAATAATAGTATGTTTATTTTTAATATGTTTAAAGTGTTATTCCACACTCAGGAAAGAAAAATATTAATTTAGAAAACGTATAAAAGTTTGAACGTTCTCCGAGAACGTATGGCTTAGTAGTCAGGGCGCCTGGTCGGTTTCCAGGAGGCGCGAGTTCGAGTCCCGCTACGTTCAGTTTTTTACTTTTAAATGATATAAAATGCTTCATTGTTTGATAAAAAATCCTATCTTTCTACCTATCTATCTCTAACACCGTATAATAAAGAACAAAACCATAACAGCATAGCCACCCTACAATCAATCGTAACTTCCCCGATCGTCACACTCTCGCAGCGTGACGCCGCGTCGCGCGCACTGGCTGTCATTGTCACCGTCGCCATACATACGAGTACATACTGTACGTACAGACCGACGACCGACGTACGTGGGCCGCGACATTTAACTACGGCCCTATTTAAATTCTATTTCCATTCTACTTGTCGCTGCTGGATCATTTCAATATAATAATGTTAATAAATATACGACTTATAAATGATCATTTTATTTAGTGACCAGCTGCTTCGTATGCCTTTTTAATAGGAAATATATCTAAGTTTAAATAAATAGGAATGTTTATATAATATCGTATGCATTTTCGTTATCTAACCCAAGATATATTGGAGTCGATTATGTTATAAAAGAAGTAATTAATTTATTTGAAAACATTTTCTTTGAGTTTCAACACAATGTATAGCATCAGCTTCACGCTGTATCCCGCGCACAGCATGATAGGCAGAGGGAACCTAGTGTTAAGACACTCCGTTCCCCACTTTCTGCCGAATTCTGGAAGCGTTGCATGTTGAGTGGCAGAACTCAACGCCGCGCTTAACCCCGACACCAGAGCGAAGAAATAGAAATATAATTTTAAGTAAATATTTCTTCTCCTCGAGTGGAGATCGAACCCACAACCAGTCGGTTTTACAGTCACACCTCGTGCCGCTGCGCCACGACGAAAATGGCCTGCTATAATGTATAGCAATATTCAATATTTTATATTATAGATATACATAAGACATTTTTTCAAAATTATATCCTTTAAAATTATTAAAGCTTTAAACTGCAAGTGATTTTAAAATATTACATATTTTTAGAACTCTACAACACGTTCTTTTTATATTATCATCTACTATTTATTATAAACAAACAGATCCACAATAAAAATAATTTATCCAAGTCCAGCATTATCCATTTGAATATAAAGACAACAGTACCAGTATAAGGATATCCAACGTTTCGCATCCGTCGTCTGTTTGTTTTCCCTGATATATAGCCTCATGAATAAGCCTCGGGCTCATCCAATTACGTTAGTTCTCGAAATTGACCGGTGAACTGGCTGTGTAATGTATTGACATTGAACTTTTAATCAGAACTTAAGGTTTAGTAGGTATATAGCAAAATGGTGAAGGTTCTTTTTTGATGTATTTGTATATAATTAAGTTATTTACATTATAATAAAGTTAACGCCTAAATATTTCTTAAATTTAGCGTCTAATAGTAAAATTTTGTTTAAAATTTTGCAACGAACTGTTGTAGATTCGATTCCCATGTGGGGAAATTATTTTTTTATTAAATGATTAGGGGGAATTAATTATTTATTGTTATTTTCATTTCTACGCTCTGTTCCGCCCCTCAAGAAGTAATGTCGGGATACAGCGTGAAGCTGAAAAACATGTCTGAGTTAATGTCGAGTTTACGTCTAAAAATATCTTGTGTCTAATATATATATATATTTTTAAACGTAACAAGGTTTGTATCTGCCCTTCTGAAATTAGTCCAAAGGCCGTACCCAAGTAAGCTATAATTCGTAAAGATCCTCTTGGGTATTACTTAAAAAAAAAACTTGATGCGAGATTACATTATATTATATTTTCTTCTTTAGCACATAGCTAATTTTGTTTATCTTTTTAAATGTTGCTAATTTAATATTTTTGTTATCTCGTATCTCCACTCTCACAACAAACGCAAAAAATCAATCATATCTTTCTACCCATTTCTCTGATTGTGTTTTCGCTTCTTGATGATATGCAAATGAAATATAGTAATTATACGTATTACACATACACAATTTACTTTTTAAAATAAAAAAAAATGAGCTAATAGAATACTTTAATGCTTAACGTATGCTTTCGTTTAAAAAGTTCAAAATAAGGCAAGAGGTTAATTTTCTTATATAGATAAAATATTGTTCTTTTATGCAAATTATATCAGTATCCGTCTAAGAGAGTAATTAAAGAAGACCCTGAGGCGATCGGTTCAACTATTTGTAAATGTTTTATGTGAATAGGAAGTTAGTTTTTTTTATTATTCTTTCTATTTTAACTCTTTTTCTTTATACAGATTATCAGAATCATGGTACTTACAAATATTTTAAGTTAAAAAATTAAATCAAAAAAATCAGCTTCACGCTGTATCCCGCACACAGCAGGGTAGGCAGAGGGAACCTAGTGTTAAGACACTCCGTTCCCCACTTTCTGCCGAATTCTGGAGGCATTGCGTGTTGAGTGGCAGAACTCAACGCCGCGCTTAACCTCGACACCAGAGCGAAGAAATGGAAATATAAATTTAAGTAAATATTTCATCTCCTCGAGTGGGGATCGAACCCACAACCAGTCGGTTTTACAGTCACACCTCGTGCCACTGCGCCACCACTGGCCTCAAATATTTTAAGTAATTGATTTTTTTTTTGGATTTAATCCTTGAACGATCGCTCTGAAAATCTGAATATGGAATATTTTTTTGTACCCTAGTGCCAAGACAGATAGACTCTGCCTACTCTTATAAGTGAGAAATACAGCGTGAAGCTAAAAAAAAGTAAATATTGAAATTCAGGCTCTAACCACTTGATTACTGCAGCCGAACTTTATGAAAATGAGAAAATGGGAAATTTATGCTTTATCCTAAAAAAAATATTGGATGCTATACTATAATCTGTCTTAGTTTCTGAGCAAATATAGTTTGCAGAAAGTGTAACCTATGTTTGATAAAGTTTGTCTTATTCACAACCTTTTCATATTTCAAAGAAGTTAAAAAAAATACACTGTTTAGTTTTAATCTTGGGACAAAAATTATCTTTTTGTGCATAGAGATGATTATTAAAAAAAGATTGAAGAAAAAGAAAAAAATATTGTGATTTTGCTGACAATTAAGTGAATTGATGATTTTAAAATGTGTTTTAAATATTAGAATATATTATAAACTGCTAGCAAGAAAATATACAGACTACTGATGAAAATTTATTAAGCCACACAATTACAATAAACAAACAAATATATTTAAGAACAATATATAAATAAAGCGTTATTATCAAAACCTAGTTAATATTTAATTTCGGTTCAGTCAAGCCTCTAGCTACTGTCATAATAATTCAGAATAGATAGAAATACTCGTATGTACACAGTTATATAGGATTTTAAATAATTTGTATGTGTAATGGAAAGAATTAACTAAAGGCCTACATTGCCGAGGGCTGTGGATACTCGAAATGCAGACGCATCTTTCACAATCAAGAAATTTATTCGACTCGCGAGCGCCGATATAATAAAATATGCCCGCTACAACGAACTCCATTTAGCAATTAACTTAACAAACAAACGTAATATATTGTTGTTAAATTTCAATACAAATGGCGGCCGTCCGGACGCCCGGACGCTTTTTGAACTTTACTTCAATAGGGTCTACGGAATGTCATTTTAGGAGTGTTGATTGGAAATAAAAATGAGAAAATTTTAAGCTTTTTATTGTATTGTTATTTTGTTTTTATTCTATTTCAATTTTATGATACAATTCATCATTTTGTCAAACCTACTTGTAAGTTGAGGCCAGTCGTGGCTCAGCGGCACCAAGTGTGACTGTAAAACCGACTGGTTGTGGGTTCGATCCCCACTCGAGGAGATAATATTTAATTAAAAGAGATAAATATTTAATTAAATTTATATTTCCATTTCTTCGCTTTGGTTTCGAGGCGAAGCGCGGCGTTGAGTTCTGCCACTCAACACGCAGTGCTTCCAGAATTCGGCAGAAAGTGGGGAACGGAGTGTCTTAACACTAGGTGCCCTCTGCCTACCCTAACGTGTGCGGGATTCAGCGTGAGGGTGATGATACTCGTAAGTTGCATAATAATTGACATATTACAATGTATATAAAACACACAACGACATAGTAAACATTATTCAATTCAATTTACTGTAAATACTGTTACTTCTAGAATAATAAAAATACCATTTTTTTTTATTTTTTAAGATGAAAATTCAAGTCGACAACCCTAAAGAAGACAAGACGTGCCATTTTAAAGAGTTATAGGGTTAGCCAGCACGAAATTATTTCTTTGAAATATTCTTGACGCGGGCTTCATTCCGCGATCAGGTTATTACAATAAGTTTTCTGCTAATATCGTTAAAGTATTTTAAATTTCACACTACAGCCATACTCTTATACAGCCGTACTCTTATACAGCCGCATAATTGGCATCAAAAATGAATGTAATTGTATGGTTAATTTATTGAAATAAAAATATCAATTGAGGCAGTCGTGGTGCTGTGGGACAGCATTTTACAGTAAATGTTGTGGTTATGGGTTCATCTTTACTTGAAGAATTATATTTAAATTATTAATTAACATAGCGTGATATTGAACTCAGGTACTTGCCACTCATTTGTCTTGAAGCATTGGTAAGAAAACGGTGCTTGGAATTTTTTAACATTAGGTTCCCTTTGCAGACCTTGATTTGCAGAAAGAAAGAGGTGAGCTGCTCTTTAGGGTCCCGTATTTTTTTTAAGAAAAAAGAAACCCTTATAATATCACTTTATTGTTCGTCCGTCTGTCTCAGACAGACAGAAGCCAAGAGCCCTTATCTTACGAACACTTGGAGATGTCGAGTTGAAATTCAAACAATATACTCTTACAATAGATACATAGATAGATAAATAAATAGAGAAAAACAATAAATCTTGGGCATTATGGTTTTCTGGAAAAATCGTACATGTACATTTACTTAAATAAAAAGACATTTCCGTTTATATCGCAAAAAATAGTGCCGTGTAATCCCGGCCTAGAATAGGATCATCCTGGTACTGGTGGTGTCGTAAGAGGCGACTAAAGTACGTGTGGTAGAGTCACGTCGCCAGCAATGGCAACACGCATGGGCAGACTCGGCCGGATCATTACCACCCCCGGCATTTAAAACCGGCGTGAAGTAGTGGCTTTATGCCACTGCGTTTCGCATTAGGTAATGCCGGGCTCCGGAGCCCAACCCACCTTACAGGCAGACAACGCACCTGTAGCTCTTCTGGTGTTGCACGGGGCCGTGGGCGGCGGTAATCACTTACCATCAGGTGACCCGAACGCTCGTTTGCCTTGTCTTTTCCATAAAAAAAAAGTACATATGTCGACTGTAAACGGGACATGGATTTCATTCCCATTTGAGAAAATGATTGTCTTCAGAATTCGGAGAAAGTGGGGAAAAGAAGTGACTTAACATTAGGTTCCCGAATTCCCCTTTGCCATCTAATTCCGTGAGTTAAAAATGCAATTTAGCACTATGGCGCCGTTGTAGCGCAGTCGAAAATTAGAATACTTCTTACTTATTTAGAGAAGTGTCTTTAGGATTAATTTTGACAACAGGAAACTTTTAATATAAGAGCTTTGCCATTTGGCATCGGATTTATCACCCAATGAAAGATATAAAATAAATGAAGAAAATGCCAAACAAAATAAATTATAATTTATTTATTTGTATGAAGGAATTTTATTTGCATGAACAAATATGAAAAATGGGTATATATCAATATACCCAATAATAAACATGGAAAATATGACAACAATGTAGAGAAATGGCGACTAATAAATACCTACCATATATAAAGGACACCTACCTACCTCTGTACCTCTATATTCTTTTAATTTTCTCATTAAAATAAAAGGTCAAGACATATAGAAAACTATAACATTTTCGCGTTTTATTGTAATAGGTATATGTGTTTTTGTTAATATTAAATCTCGTTTGCATATTTTGATTTAATATGAGAAAAAAATCAAAGTTAGGTATGCCGCGACCTGGTAAATACTAACCTATAATCTAATATATGTTTTTTTATGTTTTAGTAGATATTTTCACAAAAATATTTTCAGAGTTCAGAGAGAGATATTAATTAGATATTTAGTTTACTGTAACTATTACATTTCTCTTATTCTTTTTTCCATTGTATGTTTTTATTAAAAGCATAGATTTTTACCATTATTTATTACTTCTTTTTATTCAGGGTATTGAGTGTTACCAACTCTCCATTTTCTGTAGAATTTAGGGCGCGTGTTAATCGCTCATCTGTAACGCCATACTTTCGTCTCAATCAGAGCGAAATCATTTAAAGTTAGTCAGTTTTTATATATACTACCAATACGTGCAGAGATCTAAGCTTAACCTTAGTCGTGATAGTAATGAAATCAGATAGAGAGAGGCCATAACAGTGTTTTAATACTTTAAAAATGTTTACTGTACATCAGAATATTGTATATTTTTCATATTAATGATTATTTATATATAAAGTCATGTGTTATTTAATGTATGAAAAAATAATAATATTTATATTTTGTTTCATTAAATTTACAATAACAAAATGTTACTTCTAGTTAAGGTCAAAGTATAATATAGGAGTTCTACCCTAAGTCTTTTCGGCTAAATTGACTTTGCACAGCCTTCTGCAACTCAGCGTTCCGCATATCTTAAAGTATGAAATTAAGTGACCTACTGCTTTCTATCTTTCAAATAAAATGAGATTTTTAAATATACACTCAATACAGTTTCAATAACCCATTTTCTTTTTCATTGCAGTTGGGTAAATTCACCTCCATCAAAGATATCACACTCTTTCCTGTATCTATCTATTTATCTAAAATATACGTGTTTTTGGATGTTAAATGAAACGAGGATGTAATCGTGCTCACAGCGGGTCGTCGGCGGCTAATAATTGTTTAATGAGACGCTCATTACGTTACCAATCTCAGATATGAGTGTGGCAACTATGTACAGATACGAAGAGAATTCTTGACAAATTTGTTTATTTTTTTTTTGGTTCACTTTGTATCCTAGAAAAAGCATGGTATACAGAGAAAATCTAGTGTTAAGATTTCCCACTTTCCACGTGAAGTGGCGGCATTCAACAACGTATTTTGTCGTATTCCAGTGTCCAGTGACAAAAAGAAAATACTTCATTCTTCCGAGAGGGAACTGAATTATCTAACGTTGCGTTTTAGTCAGACGTTCAGATGCTACGCCACAAAAGCGCACATTTTGCTAAATTTTGCTGTTTATTCAACTTCTAACGTGATATTTTAATACTTGTATGGATTAAAAGCAATATTTATAAATGTATATATTTATATTTTTGTTCATTTAGTACTACTATTAAATGTGGTGTGGTGTAGTGGTGGTTCTGAAAGCTGTGCGTGATTCTACAGAGAAACATAGGTTGTAAAACTACGAATAATATATTATTTACATAACATAATTAAAATAATAATTTAAATAAATGCAGTTTATATTTTCGAAAGGAAGTATACCTTACCGAATTAATTAAAGCAGTTATGGCCGCGTGTGTACTTGTGAATCAATAAAATCGATCGCTTACGGCGGTGGGCGGATGGGCGGCGATGAGGGCGGACCGTCCCCTTTTACTTATTAATATAATAAAAATATTTTGGCTATCAAATTTTATATATTGAGTATATTTATAAAAATATTCCTATATATCTAAATATAAAGCCCAGTTTGAGTAATAGTGTACTTAATTGTGTATAGGTACATATGGTGTGTCCAATTTAATGAAATAATTATTTTTATTTTTAATGATACTGCTTTTTTTTCATAAATCAAAATCAGCTTTACGCTATATCCCGCATACAGCAGGGTAGGCAGAGGGCACCTAATGAAGGTATTCCGTTCCCCACTTTCTGCCGAATTCTGGAGGCGTTGCGTGTTGAGTGGCAGAACTCAACGCAGGGCTTTGTCTCGAAGAAATGGAAATATAAATTTAAGTAAATATTTAATACTTTTTGTATATTGTTTATTTATAAAAAACAATATTTAAAAAGTATTAATAATCCAATAATGAAATAATGAATTTATTTATTTTCAAGTGCATGTTGTACCTATCCCGTATATACCTGCCCGCTGTACCTATCGAATTCGAGACATTACATTATTTGTTTTGAGTTTTGAGTTACCAGAATCGGGAAATGAAGTAAATTTTCCCAATTGAAGATAGAACTTACAACCACTGTGATTACTGTTACATACTTAACAAGCTATGACTCGAGAATTCGACGGAAAGTGGGGAACGGAAATGACTTAATGTCAACGGAGAGTCTTAACACTAGATTCCTCGATTTTGCCGCTTTGGAAAAATCAAGGCTTCCGGTTGTGGAAGAATCCTTGGCTTTCGTATCCTCGGCCTGTGGCGGTTGAGGAGGAGCAGCAGAGACGTAAGGTTTTACTAGGTAGTGTGGACGGCCTACATTCTGCTGGTACTTCGGTCTCACATAAATAGGTTTCCTCATGATAAAAAAAAATAAAAGAAAAAGGTTCCCCGGTTCTTTCTGCCAACCCTTATATGTACGAGGTAAAAGGAGAGAAAAATACAAAAATATATAAATTTCAATTGAACAATATGCTTGCCACCAAAAAAACAAAGAAAAAATTGATTTAATTACTTTAATAAACATACAAACCGAATCAAAGGGTCCAACAATATAACCAAATACGCAGAACATCCAAAATTATAATATGGGATCAAATAAAAAACACGGGAACGCCGCGCCCGTAAACCCATAAACAAATTTGTAACAATCAAATCAGTAATCTAGCAAATTACATCACAATGGATACAGCCGGTTTTATTGCCTAATTATTTTGATTTGTTTTCTCTAATGAGAGCTATGTTGTTCTCTATTAAATATTACTGCTCTATTTTACAAACCAACATTTTAGTTTAGAGTAATTTTAAATCTTATAACGTTAGAAACAAAATGGATGTCAATAACTCTGCAAATGTAATAAACTAGTTGTTATAGATATCATTAGTCCCCTAATTGGATGAAAGGCTCGGTTTGTAGGATGTTTAGTTACGAAATTTTGGATTATTACTTTCTTGATAGATATTTGAATGTTTTTTAATAGGTATATGAACGTATTATGTTATTGGAATAGCCACTATATTGGTAAACTAGCGGCCCACTGGAGGCTTCGCCCGCATACTACCTATAATTCTTTTCTCATGTTGTATTTTTCAAGTGATTATATAATGTATATATTCAATCATGAATAACTTGATTTTATAATTCTGAGTAAGAGCAAGCACTACGTGGCTGCTTGAGGTGGCAAGGGCGCCTCTTGCGGGACTCCAGCCCAGGCTTGCGGCCGAAAACAGAGCGTTTAATTATTTTAATTTTACATTTTCGAAAACCAGACGTCCAAATTACATGCTATAAAAGTCAAAGCTTATCTTCATAAAATTTCCTCGATGATAGAATAACTTTTGCTAGTAAGTTTCAATATTCATGTCAAATAAAAAACTGTAAAATATCACGTTGCTATTTTCAATTATTTTTTATCTGAAAATTCTTTATTTTAGAACTAATGAAATTGAATGTTTTTGTAGTACAATGTACTTATATACAGGGTAGAAGTGTCAGCGCTCCTTTTACGGGAACAGCATATATTATATGTAGTACTATATATAGTATTTATTCCATTTTTTATCTTTCTGTATCCCGCACATAGCAGGGTAGGCAGAAGAAATCTAAGAACTAGTGTTAAGACACTTCGTTGCGTCGTACGAAAAAAAAAATTAATCATTGAAGAATATTATTTATCTGTGGCGCCTACCCCAGAAAGATGAAGACTCGAGACACTAATACACCATGAAGACCCACGATATACCATAATTCATGCTATTAAACTGATAGCTTAACGAAGGCTTTGGAGATAGTTTGATTGTAGGAAACTAATTTTATTAAGTGACCGTGTACAATTTAATACGATAAAATATTTTTTACGTTTATACGTGATAATTGTAATTAGGTTACACTAATTGCTTTATTTCATGGAAATTTATATTGTTGATAGTTTTATCTTTGTCTTAGTTGTTAGTTAACTTGGTTGGTGATGCTTTTTCGATTTTTTGTTTGGAATCTTTGTTTCGTTTTAAATTACAAGAAATTATTGTTGTATAAGGAGCTTCTTATATATTATAAATAAACAATTCTTGGTAATACATAGCGTTTTAAGGTATCAACGTAAAGTAGTAGTTTGAGACCAGTCGTGGCGCAGCGGCACAAAGTGTGACTGTAAATCGACTGGTTGTGGCTTCAAACCCCACTTGAGGAGATGAAATATTTACTTAAATTTATATTTCCATTTCTTCGCTCTGGTGTCGAGGCAAAGCGTGTTAAGTTCTGCCACTCAACACGCAATGCCTCTAGAATTGGCAGAAAGTGGGGAACGAAGTGACTTGACACTAAGTTCCCTTTGACTACCCTGCTGTGTGCGGGATACAGCGTGAAGCCGATTTATTTTATTTTTTAACGTAAACTTAAATTTGACATATTTTTTCTATAATAAAAGTTTTAGTTATAAATTAAGTTATATTATACTTTAGTAACATATCAATAACCAAAAATTTCAGAATTTACACCTAAAGCTTATTTAAGCTTTCCCTCGCCAGCTGCATTAAATTAAGGCACGTACGAAATCACGAGCTTAAGAGAATTGCGTGGCAAAAGTTCGTACGGCGTTATTATTGACACAAGGATGCGTTCACGCGGATTTTTGCCCTTAACAGTGCTGACTATAAAATTTCTCAACAAAATATTATATCATAAAAAAAATTAAATTAAATTAAATTAGCTTCACGCTGTATCCCGCACACAGCAGGGTAGGCAGAGGGAACCTAGTGTTAAGACACTCCGTTCCCCACTTTCTGCCGAATTCTGGAGGCATTGCGTGTTGAGTGGCAGAACTCAACGCCGCGCTTATCCTCGATACCAGAGCGAAGAAATGGAAATATAAATTTAAGTAAATATTTCATCTCCTCGAGTGGGGATCGAACCCACAACCAGTCGGTTTTGCAGTCACACCTTGTGCCGCTGCGCCACGACCGGCCTATATTATATCATGTTTTTTATAATTTTCATAGTGTGACATATACACGTTGATTGTGACTTCCACTTCCTTTATCCTTAGAAAATGCTTATACATATTTAAAAATCACTGTCACCGGCCCAGGAAGCTAAACTACAGTGAAGTACTTAGCTACCACTTTCTTTCTGACTAAAAATTTACTGCAAATTTTCAATAGTCCACATCTCTGATAGCGTTTTTGAGTCAATATGTTTTTTTTATTCAGATAGTGTGACTCTAGTCTAGTGACATAATAAGCAAAGTTTATAAATGGGAAAGCGGAGAACTTATCATAATCATGGGCTTTAAACAGTTTGTGTAAATTTTTGGAAAAGGATTTTTTTGTTAGTAAAATTTTTCGAAAGGTTTTTCTCCTATCCCTACCCACACCTACGATCATAGTATACTTTCTATTCAGGTGTAAAAATAACAATTTATATTCCAACAAAATACAAAATATTAATATTACGATATCTTAAGCTCAAAGAATATTTACTGAAGTCGCTCCGAACTGGTACGGCTTTCTCCAAAGAACGTAATTAACAGAACACCAATAAAAATAATTGGGAACAAAAAGCGATCCGTTCTGGGCCGCCATTTATTACTTTGATTGCCCTTGTTATTGTTATGGGCTGGTACCAGCCGCGTTCACGGTAAGGCACGGTGTCTTATAAGTGCCTATATGATGTCATCGTGGCGTAGTTGAGATACGTTTGGCTGAAAAGGATGGTCGTCTATTCAAATACTTGTGTTTATATTTATATTATTGTATTTATTATATAGGTGTTTCATAGATTTGATAATATTTTTATTTCTTTGCTCTGGTGAGAAGCAAAGCGCGGCGTTGAGTTCCGGTATTCAACACGCAATGCCTCCTGAATTCGGTGGAATATGGGGAACGGAGTGGATTAACAATAGTCCTCTGCCTACCCTGCTACGTACAGGATATAGTGAAACTGAAAAAGAAAATATAGATTTTACTAGAAGTACAGCGTTAAGTTCTCTGCAATGTAGGTAATAATGGAAATATAAGGTAAAGATAGTGTGATTTAGACTGACATGTCTCAGTCGAGATATTTTACATTGCATACAACTGCAATAGGTAAAGACTCAATCTTTACCTATTGCAGTTGTCAAAATCTTATATTGTACATACCTACATAGGATAATAAAAATAATTATTAATTAAAACAAAATTAATAATCAATCATCAAGCAATACTATGTTAAAGAATATTTATTTTACTATTACTTTATACATTATAATAGTGTGGAAGACGTTGCACTTTGTTTATCTATGTAGAATGTAGATCGTATGTAAAGTCTCGATTTGACTGTAAATTAAACTTTCTGATATTTGAAGCTACAAACGTCGTTTGAAGTCATCTATATAACAACTGAGCCTCTCCAGACCTGTGACACAAAATAAATATCTTATCGAATAAAAAATGTAAATTTACTCCTCTTAAATATTCTAATTAGAACAGAATAAAGATAAGATTTTGAAGAAAACAAAAAAAAACAATTAAATAATATATTTTATATTATTATAGAAATATATTTTTCGAAAAAGTAATTCAAATGTTAAAAAAGGCCCCGGCGAGATTCGAACTCACGATCTCCTGTTTACTAGACAGGCGCTTTAACCAACTAAGCCACGGCGCCAATATGCTTCTTGTTGAAAATATGTATGTACAAGAACATTTTATTCGTAGACGTATGTAAGTCGCAATTGATTCTTTCGTTTGTGATGCTTAAGTAATACAACTTTAAGTACTATTTTTTATGTCATATATTATAATATATATATATATATATATATATATATATATATATATATATATATATATATATATATATATATATATATATATATTCATTACATTGTAAACATATAAATAAAATTTATTAATATATTTTTAATTAGGAGGTCAGTCGTGGCGCAGGGGCACAAACTGTGACTGTAAAATCGACTGATTATTATATTTTTAATTAAATAAAACTCTTTTTGTGAGTAATTAAAAAAAATGTATAATTGTATTGTAATTGAACGAGAAAATTAGTCGTTCATAATTGGTGCATTAATCTCTTCATTTTCGATGTGAGTTAAAAAATAGAATTAAAAATCATGGTAAAAATGATAAAGACGGAACCATCGGCGTTTGAAAAAAAATAAAAAATTAAAAAATATTTTACATCCTTTACAAAGTTACTTAATGATTGCAACAGTTATCGCACACAGAACTATTATTTTCAAAGTTTTTAGAACAGATAACGCTTTGCCTTAATTAAGTCTTTAACCCATTAAAGTAGTGCTTACCTTATCTTAAATAGATAAGAGAATTGTCTACAGCGATTTATGCTGCTACAAGGTAGTTGCAAATTACTAATGTATCGATTTATACGTTTAAGAGATAAAGGGAAATCTCGGTTGAGGTCGAGGGTACAGAATTGTAAATATAAGGTAAAAATAGAGTGATTTAAACTGACATGTCTCAGTCGAGATATTTTACATTGCATACAACTGCAATAGGTAAAGACATCATTCGTTACCTATTGCAGTTGTCAAATCTTATATTGTACATACATAGAATAATAAAAATAATTATTAATTTAAACAAAATTAATAATCAATCATCAAGCAATACTTAACTTACTTGATATTGAAGGGAGGCCACCTGTCCTTCCTACAGTATCGTCCTGTTATGCAGCAACATACATACTGTTCTCTCTGGCCATACCGTTGGAGATGGAGCATGAAGCTACAAAAAGTAGTTATGTGTACAAGAACATTTAAAACATGCGGTTAAAAATTTTGCAATCTTTTAATAGCAATATTGATATCTTATTAAAATATTTTTTTTATTTCTTTTTAATGAAAGCAGAGAGAAAGATAAGTCTCATATAACTATATGCATCTCACATTTATCATTCACATTATTAAAACTGCTTATTTTACTTCATTACTTTAATTAAGATGACATCAAATATATAAATTAACCTAATAAGGAAATCGAATCTGCACATATTGACAAAGACCTCAATGACGCAAATCAATTTTCGTCTCTACGTATTTACCGGTCAGTGCGCGGTAAACTCTGTTTCCCGAATTTCAGATAATACTCAAATGTAACTTTATTTTACCAAACAGGATAAACCTTAGAGTTACCTATATTAAAGAATAAGTTATGTTATATGAGGCCGGTCGTGGCGCAGCGGCACAAAGTGTGACTGTAAACCGACTGGTTGTGGGTTCGATCCCCACTCGAGGAGATGAAATATTTATTTAAATTTATATTTCCATTTCTTCGTTCTGGAGTCGAGGCAAAGCGCGGCGTTGAGTTCTGCCAATTAACACGCAATGCCTCCGGAATTCGGCAGAAAGTGGGGAACGGAGTGTCTTTCACTACCTTCCCTCTGCCTACCCTGCTGTGTGCGGGATACAGCGTGAAGCTGAAAAAAAAAAAAAGTTATGTTATAATTGTAGAGGATTTAGTGGCGCAAATGACTACGATAACTGTGCAGTCCAGTTCCAGTCGTGTGTTCGAGTCACATTCGGGGGTGTTTTTTTTTACGCTCTGGCATTTTCTTTTCTATTTCATAATTGCTATTTATTATTAATTTCAATATATTTTAATAATTTTAAATACAAACTATTTATCTCGTGTAACAACAATCTGTACTTTTGTTATATAAGAGAAATAAATTGTAAATTTTTAAATATAAATTGTTATAAAAAATACATTTAAAAATATAAAAAAGCAACTCTTTCGAGGATGGGACAAGGGTCCAAGCCTTCGGTGGCTAGGGCTCCAGAGAGAGGAACCTCCTCACTACACGCCGTCTCAAGTAAAACGAATATATAAAGGTTATATAAAGGCTATATGCAGAAAGTATTCTGCATATAGCCTTAATATAACATCATTTCTAACCTTTACAGAGATAGAGTGTAATTTACATTAAGTTTGTGCGTTAATGTAATTTTTCCCTATGTGATTACAATTTGTAGCTACTGGAATTTAACATCCTTGGACGCCTTTAAAAATATAATCTATAAATATAATATAAAATATAATCTATATATATAATATATAAAAAAAACGCGTGAAACAAAAAATGTACCCTTTTTAGCAAAAAATGTGCGGACGGAGAAGTATGAATATATGGTTATTATAGAGAAGGAGTGTAGAATGCTAATATATATTTTTAAATAATTCATAAAATATAAATAAAATTCGTTAGGAATATATTGCGCAACAATAATATTATCTAAAAAATGATAATTATAATCAATTAATGAACGTTAAACAGTTTAGTTGTGTACTGATTGTACTTACGGTAACTAATTTCTTTAACTGTTGGTTAACACGCGAAACGACAATAAACTAAATGTAATAGCTTTTGTTCTTTGCAACCGGTTGTATAAATTTAATTTATTTTTCTAGTTATTTCAGTTACTTTACCTTTACTATAAGTTTACCTGTATTTGTATATACTAGGAAATCGATAGGTTCATCTGTATCTATGAAAATAAATTATGAAAGTTTAGAACTCGCGTCGGGAGAGACTTTACTTAACCTCCGATAACATAGTATACATGACACTGGGGCAAGGTCATTAAAAGAATGGAGTCCGTCCGGAGGGCATGTATGAAGAGGTTTAGATTGATGACAGTACACGAGGCGAAAGAGGTGCAAAGAGGTGAAACTTAGTAAGTAAACTAATACACAATTATCACAGACAATGATATTCTTAGTAGTCGTGAAGATCATAAACTCATCTTAATAGCCTCTATCTTAGATCCTCCTAAGTGCTTTTCTAATAACTGTTTTCTATTTCTTCTTTTTGAAATAATGTGTTGTTGTGGATTTAAATTTCACTTGAGTAAATGGAATACTTAATATTTATATTTCCTTGCTCTGATAAAAAGTCAATGCGCGGCGTTGAGTACCGCCACTCAACACACAATGCGTCCAGAATGCCCGAGTGTCTTAACACTAGTTTCCTAGATATCCTCTGCCTACCCTGCTATGTGAGGGATACAGCGCGAAGCAAAAACGATTCTTTCTAATATTCTAATAATATACTTAATCATATACATTAAAAGTAACCTCTTTGTTAACCGATTTTATTTCTTTTCCATATAAAAGTATGGCGGTCGCGTGCGTATTTCCATTACGAGCCCTTATAAAGATCTATTCTGTCACATTTACACGAGTTACGTGACGTCTTATTTCGATGTGTGATCTAGTTTCTGTGATTAATGATTTGTTATATTTAGACATGTTTTATAACGATCACTCAAAATAATTGTTATATTTCCTATTAATAAACTAAACTAATATTTTGTTACCGTTTTCTACTATAGAAGACCGGTAGAAATCGGTAATGTTTTCGCTATATGTGAAAAATTATGTTCATCCAGTCTGTATTGGTATAAGGAACAAAATATAGAATTATATTAAAATATCAACGTTGCGTTCCTACTTCCTTGAACAGGTGCGAGTGTAAGTCCCACCATGTTTAAATTTTCTAAATATTTTTCCTTTCCTTTGTATTTGAATACCACTGTAAAAATGTTGAAATGTAGAAAAATAGAAATCTAATAATATGTCTATATCTATACTGTGATACCATGATGAAACAGACAGAAAATTTATATATTGTTAGAAATCGGAAACGGTTAACGTTTTTTAAAAAGAATATGTGTCACTCAATAAAAATACTTCACGCTAGTGTCCTTCCGATAAGGGCCGTTGCCTACAAGCAACTGCCCTCGATTGACACAATTCCACTGCTTTCACAGTCTTTTTCAAATATGTCTACCCTCTTTTACACGTGTTTACTAACAATATATTAAAAAATAAATATTTAAAGATGTTTTTGAGTTAGGTTAATATTTTTGAATTTTATTTTGTGTTATTTCTTATTATAAAAAACTATTTCTTTTTTTAAAAAGCAAATATATATTTATAAACGTTGTATTACAAAAAAGTCAAAATCCATAATGTTTGTACCTAAATATGTAAAAAAAATGTTTTTTGCTGTTACGTTTATGAGTACCCTAACACTTTAGCTCAAGTAAGCATGTTTCCTGCCTTGCTTCCAATTTACACTTACTTTTGCACAACGTCAATTTAGTGCTATACTAAGTTATACCTGCGGCTTCACGTGCATAGTTAAATATAATTTACAGCTGTGTAGGATAAATGACACAGTTACACTAAAACGATTAGGATTAGTGGTCCATGCCTCTCTAAAGAGACTATAGCAACACATTCAAACCAAATAAAATCTTCAGCTTTATAATATTAAGTTTACTCGTAGATACGTAGAATTCTGTGGTTTAGCGTTCCCCTAATTCATTATCTTATATTTCATACAAAGTTATTTTTTATCTATATTTCGAAATCGTTCTCGCTCGCTATTATATCCCACACATCACACATTGTATATTTTAATGAAGCTTTTTGTAATTAATCTATAATTTAAAAAATAAATAATTCTATTTTTTTCTATGTATCTTTCTTTTTTTTTTGGAATTTAAAAATAAAATGACAAAATTTTGTCATTTTTGATTGATAATTTTTTTTTAATTGAAGTATACAAAAACCAACTATTCATATTTTATTTACTTAATTCTTCAAGAAGACAGCATGAATCATATAATATTTCTCGTTTTATATTATGTACATTTTTTGTATAAAATATCGATAATAAATAAAAAAACGTCCACACTTATCTTACAATAGGGGTGAACAAAAATATTCTCAGTTCTTAAAGTAATAAAATTACAGGATAATTTACTTAATGTGAAAATAAGATTAAATTTTCGGAAAGCAATAAGATGATTTCGATTGAAATTATTTTTATGGACGTTAAACTCCATTTGTGGCATTTACTTAACCTGTTATCGACAAGAGACCGCTGTCCCAACGTTACTTAAGGCTCATATTAATGTTTCTTTATTTCCGTTTTATAATTTGCTATCTTAGCCGTAGGGAAGTAAAAAATATCGATATTATATTATATTTATACTGTATACAATAGATGATGATCTAGTCATTAGTTGAGTTTTATATTATATGTTAAATACTTACATATATCATAAATGAACAAAACTGATATATTTTTCAAAATATTAAACCCTTTTAAGAAGCTAAATCATCAATAGAAAAAGTAATATTGTACTATTCCCGTGTTCCTGTTATTTACAATATAACCTGCATATAGCAGCAGGGTAGTCAGAGGGAACCTAGTGTCAAGACACTCCAGTTGCAAACGTATGTAGGCTGCATATAATTTTACATATAAATATTTTACGCTTTGATTAATAAATTAATTATTAAAAATTAAAAGACAAAATCTGAGAGCTATTATATAATTATTGATAGTGTATCATCACACTATATTTCTAATATCACATGATATGTACAAAAATGTATTATCACTCCAACACGATTTTCTCAGCGCGAAGACGATCTCAATCAAATATTAGAGCTATCACGAGTAACACGTACCAGTCGTACTGCAACGATGTGATTTCAAATTGAAAACGAAAATGGCGATGTGAAATGAGAGTACCTACGTGCCGCTATTTAGCACCCAAACGGCGCAAGCGCAAATTGGAAATCAAAACAACCATCCGCCATTGAAGCTAATCGAATCTTTAACGTCGTGATCGATAATCCCGATCGGAATCACGATTATTTGTACCAGTGATTCACTGAGTCTTTACGTAGCATCACTATTTCTTTCGATTCTAAATGAAAAATAAGCCTTATGTTTTAAATTATAAAGTCGTAGTTATGTTGACATAAAACGCTGAGCAGATATCGATTCTGCATTGAATATCGATATTATTACTTCATGTACGGAGTTGTCGAGTGCACCTATTCCTTTGGATTATATTAAATTATAGCTAGGAGTGAAAATCGTCTCGTAATGTGTTGCCAGATTGCCGGCGTGGGACCGAACGTATCATTTGGTCCGATCCACTCGACGCATGCACTGTAATCATTGAATTAGTATTTTGTATTTTTCTTGTTTTAACATTCCTAAAAACAATTATTTTAGTATTTGTTGTAATGCTGACTCTGATGAGGAAAATGAGGTGTGCTTTGTTCGTAGTAGAGGCTTTCAATTGACTTGAGTATGCTTATATGATTCTAACGTCAGTCTAATGGGCTTAGCCATAGACATAGTATTTGTACAAAAGGGAGAAAGTTTTTTTTATTGTCAATGTATATATTTCTAATTTTTTATTTTTTTTCTTGTGCAGAATCTAGCTAAACCTAGGAGAATGATTATGTTTTCCGCTTTTATGGATAAGCCTAGATTACAGAAATCAACTGTGCTTTTTATCTGACAAAGTACTATTAGAATTTCGATAGCTATATACATATTACAATGATGTAAATATGAATGAATTTACTAATTATATACCATAGGCCATCTTGAGAAAAAAGAAGAGGGTTGCGAGTTGAAATAATTAACTACATATACATAAAATAATTCACTACATCACTACATAAAATCATGGAGGAGAAAATTATTTTTGTTTCTACGTTCTGATACAACGGAGTAATTTAACATTTCTCTCTTCATGCCTTCCTATGTGGGAACGTGAAAAGAATACTTTCAGATGTAAACTATGACATTTGTAATGTTCTAAATAATATTTACCATCGCCATTCGTTCAATTGCGCCATCTCAATATATTAATTCATATCATAAAAGAAAAACAAAGCAAATATACATAGATATCTGCAATACATACATACATATATACAAATAATCAAATACCGTAAAACACAAACTCATAAAATAGAACGGCCATCAGAGTTTTGTAAGAAGCCAGTTAAGGGAAATTGAGTCTTCCTTAATATAATGTAATCATGTGCACTTTGCCTAATCCATTTTCCACGGCGACGTGCTCCGGAGACATTAGCATCTGTTAAAATAACATTACTGGTGATAACAATCTTACTTGAATCGCTCACAACGATAATGTTATGAAGTTTCTGTAATTTCACTTAGGCTAAGATGAATGGCAGGTTTGGGTTGAGGGTTCTGTATTTATTATTTATTTCATGTTCCATTTAGTTTTTACGTACGGGTTTCTTTCTTTAAAATGTTAGACAACTGCGTTTTTCATTTTCCGTCTAAATTCGAGACATTACGTCTTGAATATGTGGTGCGGTTATCGGCGCCGCATTTGGTTGCGTAATGAGTATGATCCATCCTGGGCGAAATGAATATTCCCTGGTGTAGGGATCGAGCACAACCATTGCGTTTCAGGCAGCCCCGGACTAGCCTGAATGGCTTAAATTTATTTAAGAGTTCTTTTTAATATTATCTATAATTAAATTGAACAAAAACTACTTAATGCTTACACGTAAAGTGATTTTTCTCAGTTTGATTTTCAGATAATAAGGGAATTTATTCTTTTATACATTTATTATTACTAACTTATTTTTGCTGCATACATAAATTTAAACGGTGGTACTCGGTGTACCTATTTGACAAATGAAAAAAAAAACAAAATACAAAATTACAGTCCTAGAAAAACGGACGCAACCCTAAAACAAAAGAAGGTAAGTTAGCACAACTAATGTCAGTGTAATGAGGTCTTATCTGAATAATTAAAAGTCGATTTGGCGCGCTTTCTACCACAAACACGTTTATGAAGCGGTACAAAATACAAATCTAACATTAGTGACATGGCTAACTAGGCGAATCCTTTTAGTAGTGATTAATGACTGTATGGACGTGGCTGTACGACAGATACCATATTGGGGAACTTTCATAGTAAAAAATTGTAATATTTATTTTTTGAAGGCCAGTCGTGGCGCAGTGGCGCAAGCGTGTGACTGCGTAAACGCGAGAGATTGTGGGTTCGATTCACATTCGAGGAAATGAAGTTTTTTATATTTACGTTTCTTGCTTTGCTGTTAAGGCAATGCGCGGCGGTGAGTTCCGCTATTCAACACACAATGCCTCCTGAATTTCTCGGTTAGGCATTAGCCTCCCTCCTCCTACTAAGCGGAATTTAATGTAAAGCTAAAAAAAACTCATTTTAATGTACATATGAAACGTTACTGTAACAGGCTAACATTTCATACGTAAACAAAAAGGTGTATCAAAAGTGTGTACGAAATAACTATTAAAAAAAAACAGAAATGCTAAAAAAATAGGTACAAACTGTATCTAATTTTTGTTTTGCGATTGTATGAAACTTAATAGCTAACATTACAATAATGTATTTATTCTATATAGCTGACGTGATGCATAGCAAAGTTGGTATATAATAATAAGGTTTTACTATATATTGGTTACAACAATTTGTATCACCTTTCGTCACAGCATCCGTCACGAGAGCAACCAACTGGAAAGATTCACTCAATTTAATGTAAGATGAATGTGCCTGGATGAATCAAACGCCAGTGTTTTTGAGTGTAATAAATAAATTTATATAATATTATAAAATATTTAAATGCAGCTGGTTTGGGCACGTCGAACGAATGAGTGATGAAAGAATGGCAAAAAAGATTTATGATAGAAAAGTGAGCGGTAAGAGAGGTAGGGGAGACCTCGGTTGACCTTAGAAAACACAGTATCAAAGATACTGGAGGAAGGTCACGTAAAAAGCATGAGGACCTCCCGGAGGGCATGTATGAAGAGGTTGATGACAGCGGACGAGGCGAAAGAGGTATATAGAGACCGTAGCGTTTGGCGCTTCGTTCTCTCTGACTACCCCGCTAGGGATAAAGCGTGAAGCTAGTTATAGTTATAGTTTTAGTTATATTTAAATCTATAGCATGGGAGGAAGAGGGAGCGTAGTGTTAAGACACTTCATTCCTGCCGTGTTGAGTGGTGGATTTTAACGCCGCTCTTTTACCTTGAAACCAGTTTATGTTGGTAATTTTTATGGTTTAAAATATTTTGCCCACAATGAGTAATTGCACCTTAAAAAAATGTAAATAAAAAATCCACTTTAGTTAAACGTAACTATAAAATTAAACATCACGATGCAGATGAAAGAGTGTTTAAAATTCTTTGTCGAGAACCGATAATGAAGCTATAAAGCTATTTTTCTACATAATATTTAATCGTCGTATCGTGAGCGCGGTTTTACTGCACACTAAAAAGTGGATTGTTAAATATAACTTCATTTAACTCTAGTTTGGTTACATTGTATTAAACTAATTATAAGTAAATGTTAGTTCGATATTTGTTTGATATGATATATATATATATATATATATATATATATATTATAAAAAAATTATAAAAACTATTAGGATTTCTTATATATATATATATATATATATATATATATATATATATATATATATATATATATATATATAAGAAATCCTAATAGTTTTTATAATTTTTTTATAACGAAAAAATCGGTGAAGAGCGAGTAGACTCGCTCACTGAGATTTCCGTACTAATTTCAGATTTGTAGGCCAACGGCATTTATGTATAATTTTTGCTCCTTTTTGTATGAAAATAACCGCATAATCAAAATCTAAACATATTTATTTCATACAGAATGAGTGGGTACTCATTTTATTTTAAATAAACTAACAAATATAAATTTGCAATGATTTTTTTCAATTTTTACTTTTTTTAAAATATTCTTCTATTGTTTCTTCTATTGTTGTTGTTCCCATTTCATGCCAAATGTGACCACTGTAGGGCACCGGGGAGTACCTACCTTATTTTATATGCAACTATAAAATGCAGCAAAAATGATATATATTCTTATCTTTTAATAGATCTTTTCTGTGCTTAAAAGGGCCGCATTTTTGATATTACTTTCAGTTTGATGCCTCGATAAGAGTTTTGTATTTTTCCTATTGAAGTACAGAACTCTAAAACAATCAATTATTAAATAAAATAAATCAGCTTCACGCTGTATCCCGCACACCGCAGGGTAGGCAGAGGGAACCTAGTGTAAGACACTCCGTTCCCCACTTTCTGCCGAATTAAATTAAATTAAAATTATTATTAAATTAAATTAAATCCTTAGTGTATAATAATTTAACAATTATTGTACATTAAGAATATAATAATATTTAGAAAAACGAATAAAACTTTAAACCTGGTCTTGAGAACCGTCTAATACTATTGAACTGTTGGATTTGGACGATCCTAAGAGGCGTGAATCCTACTAAGTTCAATTTTAAAATACAAGTAGCTTCTTTAAGCTTTCACCAGAAACACTAAGCATATTTACTTTAAAGTGTAAAAGATTAAATTGAACAAGCTTTCTTTAACAAAAATATAAAAAATAATAACTATTGGTTACACAGAATCCGAATGTACAAGTAAATACAAAGTAAAGTAAGTAACTTTAACACGGCGTAATCCATAATCGGGTGTGAAAAGATTCTGCAGATAATTACAATTTTAATCGGTGCTTAAGCGTCTTTTGCTTTGTAAAACACTTTGTTCGAAACATTGTTACTTATATTAAGTATAGGTGATTTTAATTTAGTTTTAAGTGAATTTTGTTCTGATTTGGATTATTAGTTGAAGTACTTAGTATAACATCGATATCTTCAAAATGTATTGCGCACACGGCATAGTAGGTAGAGGGAACCTAGTGTAGGTTTGCTCTGCCTAAGATATTTCCCATTATTCCCTATTTTTTTTCATTATTTTCAGAAAAACTCTGGAGGCATTCCATGTTGAGTTGCGGAACTCAACACCACACTTTGCCTCAACACCAGAGTGAAATATAATAAAAAATAAAAAAAACAAAATGAAAATATAAATTTAAATAGATATCTTATTTCCTCGAGTAAGGATCGAACCCACAACCTGTCCGTTTACAGTCACACACTTACACACTTGTGCCCCGGCGCCATGACTGGTCTATATAACTCTATAATATCGATAGCCTTGAATATAAGTCGTGGATATGGATTCGATTATAAAGTACCTGCAATACTGTATTAATACGCCATTAATAAGATAGTAAAGAAAATATTTACATAAATTTTTGTCAGTCACCGCATTGAAAAATACGGAAAATATTTGAAGACAAAACATAGAAGAAAACAAAATAAAAATAAAATCGTATCGATCGTAGATCGTCCAGTACCTACTCATTTACAAATTATATATTAGATACTTGTCATAAGGTCTAAATTTATAAGAGATTTAGAAATCCTTGACTAAGTAGGCATCCAAGAAAAAATATCTTACAAGTTTTTATTTATAGTCAATGAGATAAAAATTACTAAAAGTGAAAGCAAAAAAGCAATTTAATCTATGCCAGCACAGAAATATCAGTTACAAAATATCATTTACCTATCTGTATATCAAAGAAATCATTTAAGCTATACTCGTTACCTTCTAATTTTTTTCCACATAATGATTTAAATTGAAAATTTAATTTCTGAAGATCCAATTTCGAAGTGGGCGATCAAATATTTAGTTAGTAGTTCCCACCAGTCGTGCGCCGTCGAACATGGACGCATCAGAACACTGCCTTCCTTTTTGACTTAAACCGAAACCAATTGATTCGGCGGCCAGCGACGCACAGTTTGTTTAGCTCGGTCGAATCTATCCAAAAAGATGAGTGGTGAATTGAATCCATCGCTCGCAGCTCCCACAGATCACAATATTTACGTCAGTTGTAATTTTAAGGCGTCCATTGCTCGTTTACGTAAATAAAGCTAGCTTATAAACGCAAATATATTAAGCAATGGATCAGAAACATATTGGAAAGTTTCGTAAGTTTCATTGTAGTGATACAGAGGAATGCCATGAAAAACGCCGTCATCACGAGCGGATATCAGTCGAAAATGGCCGTGGTAATGGTATTTGTTTGTCGATTTATCCGTTTTGGCCTGTAACTCGATTTGCTTTTTGTACCCCCAACACAAAAGTAAGTAAATTTTGTTAGTGTCTCGCTCTGAGAACGTCGTGACGCTTTTTGGTAGAGATCCACGACTCCGCCGTGACGGGATCGATTATTGGCGTGATTAAAACTAATATTGAGTTATGATTTGCTTTGGGTCGATCTTGTTTACGTTACGTAGAAATTTGGTAAGTATAAAATATTCTTGGAAGTGAAAAATTTATATATTTTCTTAGATATTTCATCAAACCTTCTTAACAATTTAAACCTTTGTTACAATTTTTAGTATCGACAAAATTTTATAATGAGAAACTCCCAATAAATGTATTTATAATCCAAAGTAGGTGTGACTAACACTTTGCAATACTATAAAATAATAGAAAAACTCAACTTATTTTATGGTTATATTAAACTTTGATCGAAATTTAAGTTTTTTTTTGATATAGATAATTATACACATATAATAACATTGTGATAAGCTAAATTCGATACGCTTCAAACTTGTTTATTTATCACGTAACAAAATGTCCTGGATATCAATGTCAGATGAAAATGGCAAGCTGACTTGTGCTTTTTTTACATATTAATTGGGTCACAAGCTCAAATACGAATAGATATATTTTTTGTCATTTTTTGACCCATATATAAAATTAATAAAAATCGACAAAAAAAAAACATTCATATAAATATAAAAAAGCGGTAAGGTTCGCCTGTAATTTATTTTAAATTAAGCAAAAAATAAATATAGTGTTGAAAATCGAAGTCCGGTTGTCACATCCGGCGTCGCAGTGACACTGCTGGAAAAAACTAATAATGCTTTGATTGATTTTGACCACAAACTCTTTGAAGTCCTGTACACACTGACCGCACATATTGAGCGATTATAGTGTTGTTTTATTATTGAATATAAAAATTTAAGAGAGCTTCGTGAGGCTTCGTTGGGGTCTGAGGGTTGGGGTCTGATTTGTTTGGGGGCTTGAGGGGTTGTTAGGGCCGTCGTGGCGCAGTGCCATAAGTGTGTGATTGTAAACGAGACGGTTGTAGGTTCGATTACCACTCGTGGGAGTGAATTGTTATTTATTAATATTTTCATTTCTTCTCTCTGGTAATTAGGCAAGCGCGGCGCGGAGCTCCGCCATTCAACACGCACAACTCGAAAACTTTGGCGGGAAGTGGGGAATGAAGTATCCTAACACCAAAAACAAAAGCAAAAAAAGCGTGCACCTGAAAGCAACTAGACTGAATAGAGATAGAGCAGGATAGAGAGGCACTACATTAAGACACTCCGTTTTCCGCTTTCCACCGAAATCTGACAGACCTAGCGTGTTGAGAAGCGGAACAGAGTCCCAAAAGAAGAGATTGAACTTACAACCATACTATTTACAGTAAGAAATAATACAGCGCTACAATGAACCGAAAAGTAAAAAAGAAAGTGATGACTTATATGTCGATTTTTTTGTCATATAGAACAACAAATAATAATCAGAACAGTCATTCTATACAGCAAAATTAAAAACTGAATGCAATTTTTTTTATTAATTTTCCATTGTAAAAAAGTAATAAGTATTATGTATGTTACAAGTCAAAACTGGACAAGCGCGAGTCGGACTGGCCCACCAAAGTTTCGGTATTAGGTTTCGTTTTTTACAAAAATTAGAGGTAAATTGAAGCTTTGCTTAGCCAGAGCCCTTTCATCTGATAACTCATTTGAACTTTGGCGTTTATAAAGCTAGTTCTATGCGTACATGCGAGCTGCCAAATTTTAATATTTTAAGCCAACCGGAAGTACCTATTAATTTTGATACCCTTCATAGCGTCGCAATACGTGATTTTTGCGATATAAACGGCCATATCTTTTTTAAGTAAATGTAAAGAAATACATTTTTTTCGGGAAATTAAGTGATCGTAGATGTGAGTTTATGATTTGAATTTCAACTCGATTCCTCCAAGCATTCATGAGATAAAGGCTCTTGACAGATAGACGGACAGACGAACGGACAACAAAGTGACATTTAAGTTTTCCTTTTTTTCCTTAAATGGTACGGAACCCTAACAAGTTACAACGTATCACGCGGCCGTATCTACATCGACTCGTCTAAACTAATTACGGTTATTGCAGTGTTGGGAAAGCTGCAAATGAGCGGATGCGTATGTTTTTTTTAATGTGCCCACTTCCTGTTTAAGGGAAATCATATTTAATGTTTGTATGGGGCTTCTATGTTTTGTTAATTCATTGTCTATTGATGTTTAATAAATGTTTTTATTTTATATTTGGTTATGGATATTTTTTTTATTTTTTTTTGTTGCATCACGCTGAATCCCGCACAGCAGGTAGGTAGAGGGAACCTAGTGTTAAGACAATCTGCTCCCTATTTTCTGACGAATTCTTATGGTATTGCGTGTTAAGTGGTGGAATTCAACGCAATGATTTGCCTCTTTATTATGTTATTTACTAATACTTAGTAAGTTTCTTCCTACGCACATGGAAAACGGAGCAAATTGAGAAGTCTAATGGTTTGTGGACGTCATAATGTGAAGATGATACGTAGCGTAGGGACACAAGCGGCGTTAGATCAAAGACAATGGATGTCTGAATCCAACGTATGAAGACTTTAAATAGACGAAGAATCATCTCCAAGGGGAATCGAACCTACAACCTGTCGCATTTCCAGTCACCAATCGTGCGACTAGTCCTTGCACCACGACTAGCCTCAACTACTTATGACAAGCTAAGCTATACTTTAAAACAATAAAATATCAGGTGGTCAATTAAATTGACTATTTCACCTAACTTGTTCCATCACACGCTCTTAAATAATGAACGCTTACTTCTTGATAATATAAAAATTCAAAAAGACTAATATGCACATTTAACTAACATTGTCAGTTGGTCTGTCCCTTAAAAAACTGCACATCAAAATCCCTAACCGAGTTTACACGATCCGGGGCACTAACGACACAAAATAACAATTACGGCGACAGAGATCGTATCTCGGTAATTTGGTGCGCGTTCAAATTTCGTGTGCGGTAATGGCGGTCTTATTGTGTTATTTACACAAATAAAAACGTTTATTTTTACATTTTCCCAAAAATTAAATATGGGCTAATTTACCGGCCGCGGGAATTACGCAGTCGTGTAATTTGTGCTGTTAAGGGCGAGTTCATACGGACGTGTTGTAGGCAAGAGATTATTTTGTTTAATATATGTATATAAAGATGTATAATAATGTATTCAATTATAACTAAGTATTAGTTTATGTCTATGAGATTGGATTGTGTGTGCGAATGCAAATGCGACTGTTGTGTGTTTGATTCTCTCTTAGAGGAATGACATATTCAACATTATCATTTGTTCGATTTGGTAACAAGGCAAAGTGCGGTGTCCAGTTCCGCCACTTTAAGCGTACTGCCTCAAGAATCCGGAAATCAGGAAACGAAAGTGTCTTAATGGAATACCGATAGAGTGTCTTAGCACTAGTTTCACAGATTTGACTTTTTTCTTCCCAAGTGAACAATGCTTAAAAATTCTCGTCTCGTCAAAGATAGTCTTAAAGTTTTTGCATATTGGCTGAATGTTGCATATTTTGTTGCAACTGTAGATAAGTAACACTGTGGCTTATTTTGCAGTTTGAAAATATCTCACACGATCTCCTGGTTTCTCCTTATTTCTTCGAATGGGAATCAAACCGACAACCTATTGTGTTTACAGTCACATACTTGTACCACACCCTGTGCCACAATTACCTCTTTTTCTAATCTACGCCTACAAATTTGTGTACTACAAGTAACATAAATAAAATTAAAGTTTACAGTCAGCCTTAGCGGCACTGCAAGTTTGTTATCGTCGGTTTATTATTCATGTGTTATTACTTGAGTAATTTGTGTCGTTCGTGTAATTATGAAGAGGAAATCCTTGTTATTCCGTAATTTGTGTATTCTAATGCGCTTCACAGATTATATTTATCTGCGTAGAATTATGAATTTTGTTATATTATTCACATTTATTATGATCGAGGACAAAATTTTAACAAATATTATTTTGTATGTAATTGCCTTTAAATTATTTAGGTAAATGCTGTTTCGTCACTATTGTGTTATTTTTTTTGTATTAAATTATACTTTAAATAACAAAAATGTATTGTTCTTAAAATGATGTTTGTAGCATTTGATGCGATTTGTATGAAACATTAAACTGAAACTAGACTTTATAGTTTAGTAATCTACTCGTATGCATTATTACTTATTTTAAAATGTTTAGTAACCAAAAATCAAAGAAATGGTTGAAATATAATTTAATGACATATTGTGAAAATAATTATTATGTATGATAATATAATTATTATGCTGTCGTCATAATTATTATTGTGAGGCCATCGTGGTGCAGGGGAGGGAACAAGCGTGTGATTGTAAATGCGACAGGTTGTGGGTTCCATTCTCAGTCAAAGAAATGATATATTTAATATTTTCCTTTCATCGCTGTGGTAACGAGGCAAAGGGCGGTGTTGAATTCCGAAACTCAACGCAACGCAATTCCTCTAGAAATCGGCGGAAAATGGGGAACGAATGTGTCTTAATGAGAACGGAGTAAGTATTTAAACACAAGGTTCACTGGTTTCCTCTATCTATCATGCTATGTGCGGAATATAGTGTAAAGATAAAAAACATATACATATTTTGTAGAACCTAGTAGATAGACAAAAGTAGCAATGATGTATAATAAAGACTACAAAATTGTATATAAATATTTCTCAATTTCTTCGTTTCTTACATATTCAATTCCATATAAAATTTAAGCATCGCTACTAAAAGAATATACTAGATGTAATAATATTTTTACGTGACTGCAAGAGACTATTAGAATAAAGAACTAAGGCAATTTTAGATTACGCCGTAGAAACACCTTAGTTAAAGCATAATGTCATTTTAACCATTTTAATTATATGGCGTGGACTAATTACGATTTAGATAATCGCAGCTGTTACGTTACAAAGTAGCATTCATTAGTTATTTTGTCTTTGTTTTCACTAAAGGTACACATTTTTATATATCCATACACATTTTTATATATGATTTTCATGATTATATCTTTAAATTCCATAAAATTGTTACTATATAAATATACTATATAAAATAGAAAATTCATTTTCCTATCAAACATTTTAATGTAAAAATATAATTAATCTTCAGCATAGAACTAAATTAGTCAATAAATAATACGGCCATTACATTTTAAAACCTTTTAAATTTACATCAATAACCGATAATAAAAGCTATCAATTTTACATTGTAAAATAAAAAATTGTGAGATGTCCCGAAGAGAATCACGCATTACACTTAATTACAGCGCTAGTTGGTCGCAGTTAGGCTTTTGACGCGTCAGATACACGCATATATCGTGACTCCGGCCAGTAAAGTTAGTTTGTTGATAAAGTCAATTAGCGGTATCGAAGTTGAGACCCGTATCAGTCGACATGGGCCCACCCTCGCGTCTGTCCCCGTATCAGACGACGGCCATTGGCCGGGCGTACCGCTGGGCGGAGCTTTGGACCGCTACATTTTTTATTATACATTACCGAACCGTGCGTAGGCGATCGAGCCATCCGCTTTATTCTCTACCAGTCGATTGAAGGTGTCGGTGTGTCATAGTTTATTGTGACTTCGAGCGTATCATGTAAATTGTGGCGTTTATTAGCAGTAAATCGTTGCTGTCAGCTGTTGTGTGACTTTAAGGACTTTTGAATTTAGTTCATTTTAGTGTTACGTGTATTTGGTAAGTTTTATTTATTATATGGATGTCTTAGTAAATCTTAGAGGGAATGTTGACATTACATTGTAAACAATTTTATGGTCCGTTTCAATATTAATGTATTTTTATATCAATAAAAGTTTTACTATATTTTTATTTTTTTATATTTTTTATTACAATAGAGAGAGCCGTAAAATAGCAGTTATATATCCAATACAAATAATTTGCATATTTCTCCTACAATGTAATTAAAATAGAAAAAAAAATATATATGTTAAATTAAAGTTTAGTTATAAAAAAAATTGCAAAATATACGTTTACATTTAAACGAACCTAATAAGATTGTTTATAATATTTATAATAATTTACATGTCTGTCCTGCTGTTTCGCCAATTACTAACTTCCAAACGATTATAGAAAATTGACACTATTTTGAATAAAAGTGTCCAACACACAAAGTGGTAATTTGACGGCACCTTTAATATTTTTAAAATCAAAAAACCATAACATGTGATATTTTAGAGGCATTTGCATAATTAGGTGAATTTTATTGCTTTATTGAATTAGGGCCAACGTCAGAACCAAAATTGAAAACAGCGGGGGATCTTGTGTTGTTAATTTTGTTTATAGCTTGTATTATGGTCAGTTTTGAATTTTATTCTCATATCTCAAGTTCTATAAACGATATAACAATAGTACATTTATGCTATTGATCACATTTTATATGGGTTTTATAGAACCGGCCTATTGAAGATACCATTTATTCTCTTTATAAACCCGTAAAGCCTCTTTTCATGGTTGTAGGCTGACTTTAAAGTTGATGGTGGATTCTCTTATGATTTTTTCACTTATAGTAATTTCATGTATTATATTACATTTCTGTTATGTTTTTTATTATAATTGTATGTTTTTTTATAATGTTTAAGTTAACGTTTAAGTCTATCAATTTTTAATTTCACTCTTATTGTCGACGCTCCATACCAAGAATAAATTTATATGTGAAAAAAACTCATTTTCAGTTAATAATAAAGTAGATAATATCGAAACGACTTTTTAATAATTCCTACAGCTATTATGACTTTGTAATTACCCGGCGAGATATCTTCATTTCAATATAAGTTACCTCACGTACAGCTCCAGTGTTCACTAAATTGAGTTCTCACATCACAATGGGTATTCGAATCAGTGATTCTAACAATTTTTTTACTAAAGGGTTGGCCGATCTCAATTCGATTAACATTGCCAGTTTTAATGGCCCCCGGCGTGCCCTTGGTTGTAAATGAAGTCGGTTGCCCAGGACGTTTTTGTTAGAAGGTTAGAGATCTCCATTCCCTAGTCTATATAAACCCTTAGCATGACTTGCGGAAGCCTCCGAAAATCGAGAAGCATTGATTGCATTAAACTTAATTAGATCTTAATTAACATTTTGATTTTTCTCATTACACGCTACTCTGAGCTACCAGCGGCGTGTGTAATAGGAAAGTTGATTCCTCTAGATCTTATCCTCTAGTATTTCGAGTTGATCTGATGTTTTTTGTTTCATTATGATGATGAAATTAGACTAAAACACGGCTGAGATTGATTGTAATGATTGTAACGTAAGAGATATGTGTTTTATTTTTAAACGATTATATCTAATGTTAGTGTCTTGGTTTGATCAAATTATGTAAATTACGGTACAAAATATTAAGGTACGGTGAATATTAACTTTATGTTTGAAAATATTGTGAAGTCTCTCACTATATAAACGTGAATTATAAAAAAGTAACTAGTTATTGCTATAAAATTATAAACTATATTTAACAAAACATTATAAGACAGGTTGACATTCACATAAATATCAAATAAAAGGTCGTTCATAATTCAATAACTACTTACATTTTGATTGTGAGTCTATGTTTTGTCCCGGGCAATAAATTAAACATTCTTTAGATATGCTGTACGAGTTGAGTATGTAGGTTGGGAGTGAGGATCGTCAGGTAGCAGACAGGCATCAGTCAGTGAGTCACACACTTTCATCTTATCACGTTTAGAGGTTATAATCCCGGAGACCATTAATACTTAAGCCTAATGGACAAAAACTCCTAATCCACTGACAGACAAATTAAATTGCAAAATAGTTTCTACGAATCGGTAGTTTAGCTTGAGTTTTGTAATCTATTGTGCAGGTACTGTTTATATCGTAATCGTTGTTAGATAATATCTTACTTTTTAGTGATTGCTTCGTCTATCTATATATAATATTTAATAGTTAGTATATTTATAAACAATATTTTTCTAATATTCTCAATATTTCTTAAATATTTTACATCATCTGACACATTTTTTTAAGTTCATATACTTCATTCCATATACATACTTGTATCGTTAAATGTTTACGTCAAATAAAATAAAAAGCTCCTTATAATTAGTCAAGTGTCGAGGAACAAGGACAAATGGACAGATTACTTTAATGGATCACTGGACCAAGGTAATCCCGCAGGCGCCGCGCGTATCGCTTATCCTATTATGAAGTTATTTCATATCAAACAACCCGGATTTTTAAAAATGCGTATATATTTTATTAGTGTTTAGATGCGTATATATTTTATGTTGTGGACAATAATTATTCCAGGTGAAATATTTCTGTAATATTTAATATTTTCAGTTCCCTCACTTAATACGCAATGTCTCCAGAGTTTGGTGGAAAATGGGGATACTAGGTTCCCAGGTTCCCTATGCCTACCCGGCTATGCATGGAATACAGTGTGAAATTAAATAAATATTATAGACACTAAGTAAAATAGGTACTTACAATCGTGAGGTTGCAGGCATTTTAAATTATTGTAGATAATTTATTGAAGCGGTAAAAAATTTTAAAAGCTTTCAACCATATCGCGCTAACTAGATTTCATATTCTTTTCTTTTTTTTCAACATAGCTAATATAATTTAGTATTTTAAAAAGATAAATGTTAATATTTTATATAAAAATAATCTTCAGAATATAAATATTAACGATACTTTCCAAAGATCTTTCAATTTACTAATAAAACAAAAAAAATGTTAGATTTAGATTTATTGACTTAAAAATTAGGAACGGTATAGATCATGAACTGTCTATCGAAATCATCTTTTTTGTACTACTACAAAAATAATGAAAAAAATCTTGTAGTCTTGTATAGATACACATATAAATGAATAATAACATTTTCAATAATAATTATAACTTGCGCAATTATCAGCGGCCGCGGTAGTTGTAACCACTGACGCATAAACATGCTGTCGATATTATTTGCGAGAGTTTTAATTGAATACCGTTACCAACAGCCAGCCTTTGCTCTGTAAAAAACGTAATTAAGAACTCCATTATTTTATTTATTTTTTGCCTCCCATAAAATTGTACAATCAAAATAGTAAGATGGCCGTTTCGAATCATTTTGTTTTATTTTATGTTCAATAAAATAAACATGTGAAATTTATATATTAAATATATACGTATGGACTTTATTAGATCTGTCAATATCTAGTTATCCTTTTTTTATTAAATGAAATAAAATTTATCGCAAAAATTTACTTCCTATGTAAAAACTATATCAGACTGTATTTGAGACTTTTTGGAAATTTATATCGAGAAAAACATTCATTATTTTTTTTACACAAACTTTGATTGAAACGAATATTATATTGTATCTTTAATAAAAAAATATATGCACAAAAATGACAGAGTTACGCAGCTAGTTAGTAGACGTGGCGTTGAGTTCCGCTGCTCAACACCTATTGTCCCGGTTTCCTCTGCCTACCCTGCTATGACGAAAACTGTGAAGATGAATGTAAAGATATTTGTCAATACACTTCGTATTTAATGTTGAATTACTATTAAAATCATTAGATCATAATTGATTTTGTAAAATGAAAGTTTTCTAAGCATTAAACTAATGGAGCGGCAACAACAAACTAGCTATGTTGAGGCAAACGAACCCAATACCGCTAACTTTGTAAAAAATCTGTCATTGTACCGAATGAGCGGCGAAATCAATCAAAAACAAATATATCCAATAAAGAAATAAATGCTTAGTTTATTTTCGAAATCTATTAATTCTACCTTATTCTTATATCTAACTTTATATCTAGGTTGTGGGGAACGGAGTGTCTTAACACTAGGTTCCTTCTGCCTACCCTGCTGTGTGCGGGATACAGCGTGAAGCTTTATATCTATATACAGTTTAAGTTCCGTAACAGTACATATTATACATACATAGACAGTATATACTGGTGCTGGTTGTCATATAAAATTTTCTAAAATATATATATAGCATAAAGCTCAATAGTTTGCAAATGGGATAATGGGTATTTAAAAAATCAAGAAGATTTATTTCACATTAGTGCGGCGTTAGGTTATTTTCACGTGTCGCCACTGTCATTCTTAGGTGCATGACTTCTATCTTATTTACAAAAAAATATGTATTTTATAATACATATTCAAAAATAATATTTCTTTAGATACATAGTTACTGTTTATAAATAAATAAAGTATCTCCTACTTTACTTTGAATTGAGTACGCACCGGCGCGTGCGCAGCAGATGCGGCCGCAGGTGGCGTACTGTCACGCTTCATAGCCACCGATATCAAGCGATTACTAATTTGCTGAAAAACCATAGGAAAAGATAGTAATAAGGAAAAGGTTGACCAATTTAATCCGGCATAGCCAACAAAAACAGCTAAAAAAATTGATAAGTTTTTATCCCAGCTTTAAACGATCGGCCTTTTTTAAATAAATTTGCATATGTTATTTAAGATTTAAGATACTATATATATACCTCCTCTGTTTTTATCTCTGACTTTTTTTAAACAAATTATGGAAATTAAATGACGTATATACACTCTCTCAACATAAGACACTCTTAAATAAAGACAGAAAGCCTGAACACTACATTCTCTTAGCTTTCCCTAGCATATAGATTTGGGATGGAGCTTGAAACTGAAAAAAGCTCACTGCATAATATATATTTCGTTTCTATTCATTTTTTTTTCATTAAAACCTAAATCGAAGCTAACTAATTAAAATATTTTCTCAATTAAGCCCAATATTGTTATTATCGTTAATAATATGTATGATTATACCTATTATTAATAATTGATAACAATTTTACATTTCTAAATATATCAATGAATCACAAAAATTAAATTTCCGCTATGACAAATTAGATTTAGAAGTATAGCTTTAATACATGAATCAGTGTGATAACGTTCTTAGAAACGCATATCTTGTTATACTCAGTGTATTTATAATTCAATAAAATGTTTTATTAAAATAGAAACTTTTTCCTGTTTTAGTTATTTATTAATTTTAAGCTACAGGCTGAGGCCGTAGTGGCGCAGTGGCTACATATGACTATAAATGCTACAGTTGTGGGTTCGAGTTTTATTGAAATTGATATTTTTAACAAAATGTCACAGTCCAATAACTTTATAATAATAAATATATTTTATGTAATCCATTTGCATTCTTCGCGTGCCATACTTTTAAATCACCTCGATACTACGGTATCGAGGTGATTTAGTTAGGAAGTAATGTAAACTTAAGAAATCTCATCACCTGTTCATAGAATCGATGATAGTTGTGGATTCAATCGATATTCGGGGAAATTTACATTATGCTTAGAGTCGTTGAATTCTGAGACTCAACCCACAATGTCTCCAATTTTCATAGTAAAAAACTAAGTCTTGACACTAAAGTCTTTCTGCCTATCCTGCTATCTAAGAAAAAGCTTAAACCTGCTTTTTTTATTCGTTACTAGCAAAGTTTTTATTGAGATATTTCGATATGTCTGACTTCGTCCTAAATAACCAATAGATTTTTGATTGGCAATTTAAAAATTAATAGCATCACTATATTGAATGAAATTTCTCTGAATACCTGACCGGGCTGATTGTAATAAACAAATTTACCGCTAAATTGACTTAAATGTAATTATCAGTTAGTTAATTAGATCTCCGTCATAGCCCAGTGGTTATTAGCTTTGTTTTATCTGAGAAATAATTGCGTTTATTTGACAGATAGTAAATGAGAAACAGTAAATAAAGTTTAATTCATATTTTTGTTCTTCATCAATCGATAACTTCACGCTGTATTCCGCACATATTGGGTTGGTAAAGGAACTTGGGAACCTAGTGTTAAGACAGTCGGTTCCGATTAAGACACTTTCGTCCCCCACATTCCGCCAAATTCTGGGGACGCTGTGTGTTCAGTGGCGGTATTGAACGTTTGTATCGACACGGCAAAGAAATGAATAAGTATATTAAATATTTCATTTTCTCGAATGGGAATCGAACCCACGACCTGTCACGCTTACAGTCGCACGCTTGTGCCCCTGCGCCACGACTGGCCTCTATATAACGATTGTATTAAGACGCTTTATTACTTTTATGTTTTTTAAATTACATCATGTAAGGTCATAGCAAATAAACAAATGCGATTTGAATTAATGATAATTATATGGTAGGATAACAAGATCTGCAGACAATGCTATGGAGGTCACGGCATTTGTTTCTTCTACATTACGTAGATTAGAATTAATTGTTGGGTACTGATTGGAAAATAATAATTATAGAGAACGGAGTGTCTTAACATTGGATTCTCCTGCTTATACAGCTGTAAATATAGGATAGAAGCGAAAAAACAAATCAGCTTCACACTGTATCCCGCACACAGCAGGGTATGCAGAGGGACCCTAGTGTTAAGACACTCTGTTCCCCATTTTCCACCGAATTCTGGAGGCATTGCGTGTTGAGTGGCAAAATTTAACGCCGCGCTTTGCCTCGGCACCAGAGCGAATAAATGGACATATAAATTTAAATAAATATTTATTTTTTTTTCTTTCGAGTGTGTCGAACCCACAACCAGTTACACTCTGTGCCCATGCGCCACTACTGGATTCGCGAAAAGAAAAAAATCCTACATTAAAAAAAATAAAAAATTAAACCCTCTAAATTAAATTACGTTTCAAAATATGACCGGGGAGGGGGAAGGAAAGCGAACATGCATATTGCAATTTAGATACGGAAGTGCGATACCAAGTTAAATTATGCTTGACGACTTTCAGTTTAGATGTAATTTTATTTATCACACAATAATATTTTTGATATTAGATAACTGTTGTTGATCGCTTTTGCGATTGTTCAAAATACTCCATTTCGATGTACGTAATGACTATTAATTATGTTTACATTTGTACTGTGCATGTCGATTGTACTAACGGTCGTATGTAGGACTAGCTTTTGCATGTGATTTTGCCCGCAATTTGATATGGCGCGGCGTTGAGTTACGTTCTGAGCAGCGGAAAATTGGGAACGGATTAACTGCCAGTTACATTAGGTTCCTTCTGCCTACCCTGTATTTAGCGGGATTCAGCGTGAAGATATAATAAAATACACATTTTATGGACCTAAATAACTTAGATGGATATGAACCAGTAGCCCTTGAAATTGACATATTCAACCGATATATATTCAACCAAACAACCACTTAGTCGTCGTATATTTCATATTTGTTGTTATAATATCAGCATAAATGTCATCAGATATAAATAAATCAGCTTCATGCTGTATCCCGCACATAGCAGAGAGTAGGCAGAGGGAACCCGATTCCGTTCTCCATTTTCATCCGAATTCTGGGAACATTGCGTGTTTATTGGCTGAAGTCAATGCTGCGTTTTGCCTCGACACCAGAGCCAAGAAATGGAATATAAATTTTAAATAAATATTTCATTTCGAGTGGGGATGGAATCTACAACCAGTCGGCTTACAGACACACTTTGTGCCCCTGTGCCAGTCGGTCTTCTTTATGGATATATTTAATTTTTAGGCCTATTTAATTTTCAAAATCATCAATGTTAATTGTAGATATACCTAATGATTTATCTTTTGTTATAGTAAAAAAAATTACAACAATGGGAGTATCAGATACCGGTTCACCCACTACCCCAGATCTCTCACCTCACGCCCCTGACCGCCCAGGGTCGGGAAGTGGGATGGATGATGAAGACATCCCCAGAAGGAAGCAGAGACGTTACAGAACTACCTTTACCAGTTACCAGCTCGATGAATTGGAAAAAGCATTCGGAAGAACGCATTATCCTGATGTTTTTACAAGGTATTTTTTTATGTAAAATAAAAAATAGCTATTGTAAATAAATAATAAATATGTGATTTATATACAAAAATATTTCTTTTAATAATTTGCTTAAATATCAAAAAAAAATGTCATCGAGGTTCACTACCACTCATCCGTATCGTATTTACCACATCATCTCAACATTAAATGGCTATTTAGTGTATTTTTTTTGTACAAAAACAAATAATATAATTTTGTTTTAGGGAAGAACTGGCTTTGAAGATTGGTCTTACAGAAGCAAGAATACAAGTGAGTGAATTATTTTATTCTTTAAATTAACTCTTTAGTCTCACAAAAATGGTAGCGCCCTTTTAAGGTGTCCATGTAGCGGCTTCATCGTCACAAGTTGAAATTACAACATTTAATTGCATTTTTCTCAATATGTCCTTATTTTATAAGGCAGGACCAGTAAGTTTTTATACAAAAAACATTAATTAAAATTAACATTTTAATCCTGAAATGAAATAAAATCAATAACAATTATTATATCTCATGAGTTCCTGTTAGTTTATTTGTAATTATAAAGGCAATGTTGTTAAACGTCACGCCGTTTCCAGAATACGGCAGTGTAGGCAGGGGGAACCTAGTGTTAAGACACTCCGTTCCCCATTTTCCGCCAACTATATAGGCAAATACTACTAATAATATTCATTATATTAAACTGTTAATATGAAACATGTTTGTCATTATCATGTCTTGATGGACATATTATGGAGGTACATAGAAAAAAAAAACCGCCTCATTTAAAATAAGAAGAAGTACAAAGCAGACAAAAGATAGTTTGGACACTCAATTCAACCAATTGGACGTCTAACGCCCAATATTAATAACCTATCTCCAACGTCAATCTTAGATTGTTTCATATATCTATCCTATCTAGAGATTGGATAGATGTATGAAACAATCTAAGATTGGCGTTGGAGATAGGTTATTAATATTGGGCGTAAAAATATACGTCGCAATAACGTCGCATACGTTACCCAACTGTGAATTTCATAATATTAATACATATTTTTTTTAACTTTACACTGTATCCCACACACAGCAGGGTAGGTAGAGGGAACCTAGCGTTAAGACACTTATTTCCCCACTTTCCGCCGAATTTTCGAGGTATTGGTGTTGAGTGGCGCAACTCAATGCCACTCTTTGCCTCGACACCAGAGAGAATAAATCTAATTATACATTTAAATAAATATATCATTTCCTCGAGTGGGGATCGAACCCAAAAGCATCGCGTTACAGTCACATTGTTGTGCCCCTGGGCCACGACAGCCTCAACGGCCATAATTCTTAATTTCATTAATTCTTATTTCAGTCAAAATATATTAAACTAGCTTTCAACGATGTCTTTGTTCGCGTAGGCAGATATAAATAACTACTCGTTAATACTTACTCATACTCGAATTGAGATGTCGTTTTCGTACATATATAGATTATAATTTATTAATTAACCCGGCATCTCAAGATCGATCTCAGAGTCGGGAGCGGCTTATAAATACGGGCTTAAGTGTGAGTATATAGATTACAGCGAAACGATTACTGTCATGTACCTACTTATATCTGTCCGTCCGTCACGCAGTCTATTTCGACAAATGGACTATCCAACATAAACATATTTTTAACATTTTTTTAAAGTGTTATTCTACACTTAGGAAAGAAAAATACTTATTTAGAAAACGTATAAAAATTTGAACGTAGCGGGACTCGAACCCGCGCCTCCTGGAAACCGACCAGGCAAAATAACAACATAAATAAGTTGTAACAAGCGTATAAAAATTTCGACGTAGCTTGATGAGAACGTATGGCTTAGTGGTCAGAGCTCCTGGTCGGTTTCCAGAAGGCGCGGGTTCGAGTCCCGCTACGTTCAAATTTTTATACGTTTTCTAAATAAGTATTATATAAAATATTTCTTCAATTCGAACCAACAGTCTTTATGATTAGCACCTTTAACCAAACAAACTCTTCAGGTCTGTAATATTATAGTATAGAATAGAACAGATAGCACCTATAAAATGGAATAACACGATATTTGTATTGTGTTCTCACATTTAAAATAATTGGATTTCTTTACGCGAATACATAATGTAATATCTATATATGTAGGTTATTTATTTTAAATTAATTTTACATTAAGCATACATCTTAAGTTGTAATAACTTTACAATGTTTGTTCTTGTCTACGACTTTACACGTTTCCATTCCTTCGTCAAAAATTTTACTTTGTTCTACTTTTTTAAATCAAATTATTTTTAGAACTTTGGCTGTGTTGCCATAATTATTTTATATTTTATTAGAATATATTTAATACATAAGGTACGTTTTACGTAACCAGACTGGGAAAATAAATAAAAAGAAAACAGTTTTTTCCCATATTGCAGGATAAGCATAGATAATCTGATGTCTAATAAACACGCAGTTTTTGGCTCTTCACCCGAAATCGAGACATTGTGTGCAGAGTGGCGTAACTCAACGCCACGCATTTCTGCATTTCAATTGCACCACTATGGCGTAATAAACTAAATACACAAAAGGATCATGAATCCATTAACAACTACGTATGTATATTTTCCACAATAATCTATTTAACTTTTTACTTAAAACTAATAAAGAAACACAATATAATATATTAAAACGTTAATGAAGAAGCGTTATATACGTTTCTTGCAAATTAGCAGTAATAATGACGTATAAGATCCGCGTCGGACGAATCAAAGGGATGAGATTAGTTTTTACTCTCCTATAATGGACTTAATTGTACCATGAAGGTCTTAATACATGTTGTCACGTATGGACCAAGTATTGTAGCTTTTTGTATGGAACTCATTATTTTGTTGGAATATTATAACAGATGTCAAAAGGTGCCGAGATATTTCTTAATACAAACAAAATTTATATTAAAATTCTGTGTAAAAAGGGCCAGTTGTGATGCAGCGGCACAAAGTGTGACTGTAACGACTGGTTGCGGGTTCAATTCCCACTCGAGGAGATGAAATATTTACTTAAATTTATATTTTCATTTCTTCGCTCTGGTGTCGAGGCAAAGCGTGGCGTTGAATTCTGCCACTCAACACGCAATGCCTCCTGAATGCGGCAGTGGGGAACGGAGTGTCTTAACACTAGGTTCCCTCTGCTTACCCTGCTGTGTGCGGGATACAGCGTGAAGCTGATTTATTTCTGTGTAAAAAGGGCGTGTGAGACTGTCTTGGATACGTGGGCAACGACTATGGCTCGATCTCTATTGGGGGTAATTATTATAGAAGATATATTTTTCTATTATATATGAAACACTATTAATTTTCAAATTCGAAGTATGATGACACACATAAAAATATATAAAAAAGAGACTAATGTATATTAATTATAGGCAAAAAGCTACAATGAGTCAGATTCAATTTTACAAATGCATTCGTATAGTATACATATAATTTAGATTACGTGTGCTATAATTAAAGGTGATTGTTTCCTTTATTTACTGGGGTTTTTATTATATATTTACAAATAATGACTATTGAAATGGCATCATCGACGCTATTGTAAAGTAGTGGTAACTGTGGGGTTTAAATTTTATACGGGCATTTCTGTGAGTTCATATCTGACAGTGACCGTGGTAGCTGTGAGTTTGATTCCCATTCGGGGGTTGTGAGTTATGTTCATATATCCGCTACAGTAAAACATTTGTTTATTTAGCGCTGTACCTCGCACATAGAAAACTTGACTTAGATAATTGAAATTTGGTATATAGTTAGGTTAGGGACTGTAGGGGAATACTTAATACTAAGAGAGGACGTCTCGTAATTCTTACAAGAGCAAATAATGGAATTTTCCATTTTACATCTTAAAGTCCTCTCAAGCAAAGTTGCGTACGACGACTAGTTCGATTGTAAAGACCTAAGCATCTTAAATCTTAAATTTTAAAGTCCTCTAAGATTTATGGGTTATAGCCATCTATTCTATAGTAGGTATTAAATTGTTGCTTACAATGAATATTGTCGTAAATATCGTATACATGACTTAACAACGTGATTAAATCAATGATATGTAAGAAATTTTATTAGATTATGTCAATTTTAGACACGAATAAAATACTGTCAATAAATGTAAAGTGACGTGAAAGTGCTTTTTAGGGTTCCATACCTTAAAAGGTAAAAACGGAACCCTTATAAGATACAAAATTACATTTGTGGTTAATTTCATATAAAATGAAGAATGAAAAGTTGCTCTACAATCCTGAAATTGGTACGGTACCCTCGGTGGGCGAGTCCGACTCACACTTAAATAATTTTTTCACCTCTTGACAATTTAAAAAAATATATTAAGTTTTTCATTTCAAAAATATCTTCCACTAACTCACAACCAAAGGGTAGTCTCTAATCTATAAACTAACAAAAGACAATTGGTAACATTCTCTATTATATTAAAAAGAAATAGTGTCATATAAATTCTCATCAGTGGAGTCAGTGCCACCATTTTACACATAACTATACTTGACCATATTCCACATATGGTGGTCATAAATATATTTTCTATCACACAAACAGTAATAGGTAATAGCAATTGCAATTTATATTTTTGCTGTTAATAACCTATAAATCAACGTTTACTTATATAATTAAATCGTTTTTTGCACGAATATACACATTATAGAACATACTTAATTATGTTAGTATTGAATAAAAGTTTTAATTACGTAAAAACCAATCAATATTATAAACGAAAGAGGTCCAAGAGGTCCAAGTAGGCAGATAATTAAAGGATTACTTAAGTTGGTTGATAAGTTGCAAAACTAGAATTCGTTTCAAATAAAAATTGTTACCTGTCAAAGATAAGATTAATCTTGGCTATATAGCGATAAATTTAATTTATTAATTAATCATAATTATAATAATAATAATAATATGCTGAGGACTTTCTAAACGTTTGTTTCATAATTGGCTTTGTATGAAATATAAATACAGCTAATGTTTATGACTTTATCTGTATTATTTTACGTTTCTATTTTATTTTTAAAAAATATAACAAAAAAATAAAAGGGTACGGAGCGTAGTAGCACAGCGTCTGTCTGGGTGCAGCATTGGATTCTGCCACTCAACACGCTGTCTTTAATTCTGGCAGAATGCGGATCACAGAGTGTCTTGACATTAAATTTTCTTTCCTACTCTATCTTCTTTGCTACATGTGTGACACAGCATATAGCTAAATGGTCATAATTTTGTAAGGATCTCTAAGTTTTCAGTATAAAACGATATTCTGAAATATTTGGATGTGCTTAATATAAATGAATGAGTTCCAAATCTGAAATTTAAACCTTGACCGTGTCATAAAAGCTGAAATAAGACGTACTTCTGACACGTATATAAATATATTTCCTGTAAAATTGTATTATGATATCCTCATGGTTCCCGTATTGCGTAAATTGGTAATCCTAGGAACTCTATTAGGAAGAAATATACGAAATATCTACATAAATGCTTTAATTAACACTTTGAATGTAACCAGGAAAAAATTATGTTGATTTACTTGCTACTGATATATTATCAAAAACATTAATTAGAATTTTCGATGTGGTAATGGTATTTATAATTGTTTCTTTTTCAATCCAATGAATATACTATAAATTAAATATCTTTTTATTATCACTATCAAAGCATTCTTAACGAAATTTCTATATAATGACGGATAAAAACGGAGAAAAAACTTGAGAGCTCAAACCACAATCCAATATAATATTTTTTCAATAATTTCTTTCCTTCCTAGGTATGGTTCCAAAACCGTCGGGCCAAGTGGCGTAAGCAAGAGAAGGTGGGACCACACGCGCACCCGTACAGTGGTTACTTGAGCAGCGGGCAGCCGCTACCGACGCCCACGCTGCCTGTGCCGCCTCACTCTTTAACGCAACTTGGATTTGGATTGAGAAAGCCTTTCGATAACGCCTTGGCTTCATTTAGGTTCGTAATTACTTTCTTTCTTTTGTTAATGTTTAGCTATACGTACGAGTATATATGTACGAGTAAGCTATAAGTAAAGTATTAAGAAAGAATCTATAGGAATTAGGGACTCTATTTTCGAATTACGTGTTTAATATGACTCACTATTATTTTATTACTTCTTTATTATAACAATAATATTTATAAATATCAGATTACAACATAAAATATGTTGAAATGAACAAACTATTATTCTATATTCCTGAAACAAATCAAAGATTCGTTGTTAAATTGAAAAAAAAACAATCAATTTAAATAATATAAAGTCTAACAAGAACTTATTTTTCCAACAGGTACGCAAGTTCACCGTTGTTCGGCGCACAGTACCTACCACCTTTAACTCGACCTCCCCTATTCGGGACACCACTGTACGCAACATCCCCGCATTTCCATTCGATTTTCGCTAATCTTGTACCGGAACCCCCTAGACTGTCGCCTGAACATTCCCGATTGTCACCAGAGGTTATACGTTCCCCAGCTCCCTCTATTTCTCCACCTATCTCCCCTGGAAGTGAAACCGTTCCGCCACCTGATGATGTCAGAACTACAAGCATAGCGGCTCTGAGACTAGCTGCTAGAGAACACGAACTGCGATTGGAACTATTAAGGCAAAGGGCTGATCTTATTTGTTGATCGGATTAAGTATTTTAGTTTAAGTCTAAAAAAAATTATTACTTCATGTAAATATGTAATTAAATTAGATATTATTTTAGTATTTTATTTCTAACTTAATGAAGTTAATGATTATATCTTGAAATATTCTTTAATAATTCTATTTCAGTTAAATAACGAGAATGATTTTATGTTTTTCTTTTCTGTCATGAATTAAGTATGTAAGTTTATAAAATAATAATTAAATAAGTTATTTCTTGTATTGTTTATAATGTAAATGATTCCTTTTTTGTCTATTATTGTAAATTGTATACAATTAGTACGTATTCTTAACTTATTACTGAGTGCGCCTCGATCAGATTAATGCATTGTTGAATGTTTATATAATAGTAGTAATTATTACTTTATTATTGTGTAAATTAATTCCGTCCTTTGTAATATTTTATGTATAAGATTTATATTAATAAAAATATTTTAAGATTTTGTGTGGGTTTTTTTTTCAACAATACTACACTAATACTTAATATTTTATAATATAAAAATCTTCGAAATTATTTGTTCGAATTTCAAAAATGATATTAGCCTAAATAGGGTTGTCAATTAATCAACACTTTACATTGTCTCAAAAGTTAAAAGTTAAAGTCCGTGTCTAAACAAGACACGGTCCTTCCTAACGATTGTTCGTGAAAAGACCAATCTGACCGCTAAAGGACACCTTTTTTCTTTTTTTTTTAGCTTCACGCTTAATCCTGCACAAAATAGAATATCAATATCAAAATTAAGTATATGCTTACCAAAAAATATGGGGCATGTTGTATTCGAAGTTCGAACTTTTGAATTATTTAGGCGTATAATGAGATAGATACATTAGACATTTTTGCGAAAGCGAAGAAATGGAAATATAAATTTAAGTAAATATTTCATCTCCTCGAGTGGGGATCGAACCCACAACCAGTCGGTTTTGCAGTCACACCTCATGCCGCTGCGCCACGACCGGCCAAGGTAACAACATGAACCTTGGATATAATGCCATAAACATATAAAAAATAAGTAAAAAGTTTTATATAATAAATATGCATGGCAATGATACATAATTACCATTGTTAATTATGAATTATATATTCAACGCATTTTTAAAACTAAATTAATCGAGTCGTTTTTGTATTGACGACCCGAGAGTCGCAACCAAGTTGGCAAGTTGTCTAGTATATATGCGGGAAGCAGTGGAAGCGAAGTCGAGTCAAATTCTTATGTACTACAGTACTTATAAATATGATGCAATGAAAGAATCGTACCAAATATTAATGACATATAATATTGGATTTTTATCATTAAGTCAAAATAATGTATAGGGGCCACACATGTTGTGGATGAAAGTTCATCACAATGTTGAATGTTGTTTGAGTGGTCCTATGTGAACGGGTGTGTGGTGCTATTTTATGTCATGAAACTCTAGATCGAACGCAAGTATTGGCCCACTTTGCGGTAGTGCAATATTACGAATTAACAAACTAATACAATCTCAATATAAACAAGCGTAACAAGTACCTTCAAAAAGATCCCACATAAACGTCCTGGAGGGTTCAATGACTGTCGCAGCCGCGGTCTGGTAGGAATTCACGGTGTAGGGCGGGGCGGGGTCCTTGTGTGTTTCTTTCATTATAACTTACGACAGTACTGCTACCTCCGAATCTCTAAAAGTTTTTGGATTGGTCATGGTGATATATATATATATATATATATATATATATATATATATATATATATATATATATATATATATATATATATAAATATAAAAGGTACCACTAGTCATATCACGAACCAAAGCATAATGCTTTATTAAATAAATATATATTTAATAAATATATATTTTTAAGGTTTTAGGGGAAGCAGTTCCAAAATATTCATGTGTTATTGGTCGTTATCGTTTTGTTTTTACAAAATATCTCTCCCGTTACCTTGTGGGTTAAGAACAGAAAATCTAATAATACAAATGTCAATTTAAAGAATCGAAAATATTTTAAAATATAAACATCCCAATGAGTCAGAATCAAACCCACAACTATCGCGTCCTACCAAAATACAATACACTTGTTTACTATCTAATTGTGTCACTATGTGAATAAATATATAAATAAATAAATAACACTTTCTCCTAAAAAACCTCATAGAAAATATTTCTTAAATCGTGATTCACGATCACCATGTATCATCATTCCAATGCAACCCATCATCAATGCACCAAGGCCGGGTGAAGGGATGTGACTACGTGTGCTAATTAGCTGACCTAGGACCTGCGGTCGACGTGATGGCCGACTGCCAGCTCGTAATTTACTGAATTAGTTAATTTTTAAATTACACGGTGACGAAATAACTGGGTAGTTATTTTATGAATTATGGTACTGAATGTTTAGTTTATTAGGCGGAGCACCTAGTGTCATGGCACGCACAGGTTCCCTCTGTCTCTACTATATAATGGATACAATGAGTTGCGTGAAGTTGAAAAAAAAAGTAATTGAAAAAAAGAACAAATTTTTTTTGGACATGCAGCGTTAGGTTCTGTCAACCAACACGCAATTCCTCGAGATTTCGGTAGACTCGTAGAGAGTTGGGAGTGGCAGAGTATTAATGAGTACAGAGTCTTAACACTAGGTTCTCAGGCTACCTGCCCTGTTTTGTGCGGGATGCGGGTGCGGGCAGTTTAATGAAAAAAAATATTTTGTTGGTTAAACTGGAATTGGACCTTGACATTGTGAGGGAGACAGATAGACTAGTGATAAATTCTACAGGAACTCATTAGCCAACTTGCCTAATAGAACTGACAAAACTATATATACGTATAAAAGTATTTCTCCACGTGGCCTTTTGCGTGTTGTCAGAGTTCAGGCACGTCCAAATCCGCCATAACGGTGTCTATGTTTAATTTGAATTTTATTATTCCTTAATTCAATATTTGTTTCGTAGATTATGAGGAATTTAGTTTTTTTATAGTCTACAATCATATGCTAATACTTGTGAAAGACCAACGTTGAATAGCCAAACGAAATTCTAAAAATTAATCCACAAAGTCGAAGCTGGTTTAAATAATCTTGTTGTGGACTCAAAAAATCAATGTGGAGGAGTTATTTTTAAAATGATATTTAATAAATATCAAAATTTTATTATAATTTATTTGACAAACAATTACACGCGTCCTTTGTGATGATAATGGCGGTTAGCGTAGCGTTTTACGATCCAAAACAGCCCGGCTAGTGATGGGCCTATCGATATCGATTTAACGAGCTCACATAATTATGAACAGTTATATTTACGTCTCATAATACTATAATGAGAAAAAACCTAAATACATTAAATGTCGCTTTTCAATTTTTTGATTTCACCATAATCACCTTGTTATTCTTCGTTTCGATGCATCGATGAGGTGTAAAATATCGATAATAGTGAATGTTTTGTACGTATAATACATTCCTGTGAGATGGCAACGGTCGGTGCGTATTCTGCCTAACGTTCAGTGATTTTGTAGGAGGTTTTATAACTGGCCGTAAATTATACGTATATAGGCGTTTTGTTAGGACGACGGCGTGTTTCCATTTAAATTACTTTAATACGCGCCGATTTTATGTTGCATCTTAATAAGCCTGCTGAATCAATTTAGTTTGGATTTTGCAATATGACGTTTATTTTATCGATATTCGTTAACTATATTAGTTGACGTAAAATTTAATTTGATGTTGTCTCGCCTGATTTAACGATTGTTACTTTCTTAGAGTACATTTTATATAAATAGTGTTTTAGAAAACACATAGTGGAATTTGTAAAGTGTTTTAGTAAGTATAAATGGTATTGCTATTAGGCTGCATGAATGTATCTAATTTAGAGGATAAAAGTGAAGTTGTGTATTAAGATTTAGAAAATCGAATACGATTATATATATATTCGAATGAAAAGAAACGACTTTAGAATAAAAATATTATTATTATGAGAAAGAAAAAATAGTTGCAAATTTTTCAAAGGTTCATTAAATAGTGTTAAACACTATAGTATTTTTGATAGGACCTGTAGTTTATAGAAAGAAGTAAACTCCAGGAATAGAAACTGAAGAAGAGTATCAGGTTCCGTCAAGTTGAACAGAGTCGAATAGAATCGAATCTTTTAAAAATCTGGACGTGGTAAATTAGAGTAAAAAGTCCAAGGAATAGGCCAAGGCTCACCTGCAGTTGCAGCGCCTTTGATGATGACTCACTAGTAATTTAATTGATAATGTTACGTTTTTGTGTTTGTATTTTACTTATAGACCTGTGTTGGCGATTGTACATGAAACATAAATTTCTCTTGAATTTTAATAAATAATTTTCATTATAATTCAATTTGATTTTATATAAGCTATAGCCACAAGCGATTCCAATAATAATCTTAATTAACTTAATTAAGAACAAGCAGTGGAAAATGTCTGCACTTTCCCAACGTAATAATTAAAAACAAAATAAAATCCGATATAAGGTACATTTGTTTAGCCCAAGGCGGACATATGTTACCCTATTTGCCTTTCTAGATCCAATTAATAGTAAAATTATTATACATAAACATTTATGGTGCCATACATTGATTACGAAAACGAGCGGCCGACTGTTTGACGAGGGAATTATATTAGACAAAATTAATCGATTTCCTACAGCCAACTATAAAATGTTATTATTTATTCAGTTTTCTAACTAATAAAGCGTCTCTCTGTCCGTTTTTGAGTGAATTTATTGGTTTTGAAATTTAGTACTTTGTGATGACTTTACTGTTGTGTGTTGTTTATAATTTTTGATTGGTTTTAAATACATACGTGATGTATGAACTTATATTGCTTTGTTGTTCTGTAGGGATATACCTTACTGTGCTCGATGGTTGTGTGTTTAAAGATTACTTATAGTTATGTTTATGCAAGGGTACTTCCCAAATCTGGATATTTTTCCATTTGGGAAGTTTTTTCTGACACTCTAATACTAATCAAATAATTAGTATTAGAATTAGTGTCATAAAGACTCTTAAAGAGATTATTTTGCATGAAAAATAATTAAGAAAATAATTTGAAACAAAATGTGTTTTTTAAGTTAACGCTGTATCCCGTACATAACTAGAGGCAAAGGGAACCTGGGAACCTAGTATTAAGAAACTCCGTTCCTATTAAGACACTTTCGTCCTCAAACAAAATGTTAAACACTTTAAATTGACGTCCAATACTAATTTTAAGGGAGCCGTAGGTATGGTAAGTTTTTCTTATATAAATAAAATTAATTATTATAGTTAGTTGTAAAAGTCTCGTCATCGTTAATAGTAACATATGGGCGGGTTTGAGAAACGCTAACTAAATTGTTTGTTAACGTTCATATGTGGCCGAATATCCTGTTCAAAATTTCTTTTTATATACTTTAAATATATCCTGTTGTAACTTTTATAAAAAATATCATATTTGAATAGTAGAAATAAAAGTGATAATTTTGAATTCGATGGTCACTTTAGGCTTCGTGAAAATTATGCTTAAAATTATTTTCGTTTCTTTGATCTCATTAGATTTGATGCATTGCACCAAAGGAAGAAAATGAACATTATAAGGGTATATTTCTTTCCCCAGATTGGGAATTGGTTTACATGCTTGTGCCCATACGTCACGACGGCAACGGGTAAAAATTTAAGCCCAATTTTTTTTACCTTAAGCCCCAAAATCTTAATACAAATTTCTTTTTGCTTACTGAGAAAATTTAAATAGAATCGAACGAGTTACGTCCGACGAATGATTTTGTGCTCAACAGCTATTATATTATAAATGCCTATTTATTTAATATTCTTGTGATACGATATATTTTAAATAAAACTATTTACTGTACTTATATGTATTATTGTTTATTCTTTACGTTTACTTTTACTTTTACATTGCGTGTTCAGAACAAAGTCAGTTTATTTTAAACTTACTGTAGTTAATACTCGTTCGTATGCGTATATACAACTATAAACAGTACAAAAGTAGTTTATAGTCATTTATCATTTGTTGAACATTTATAATAATTGCAGCCTTTAAATGTATTTAATAATTCATAATTAAAAACTTTTAATTATAAAAATGGAGTTGTGGAATTTTCACCTTGCGTGTTATATTTTAATTGAGATATTTATTTCAGTATATAGATTTAACTTTGTAACAGCTTTGAATTATTACTGTCACTGTGACGGGGCCGACATCGGTTTAGTTGTTTAATTTATATGTATTTCCTATAGTTATCTAAAAGCGCTTGTTCAAAAAAAAATTGAGTTCGGCCACTTAACACGCAATCCCTCCAGAATTCAGCAGAAAGTGGGAAACGGAGTGTCTTAACAAAAGGTTCCCTCTGCCTACTCTGCTGTGTGCGGGATACAGCGTGAAGCTGATTTTATATTACTATGTAACGTCACTTATGTTCACCTTTTTCCGTACGATTGACGAATCATGGCCGCCATGGAGTTGTCTGTAGATGGCTGCCTAGACTTAATGTTGAGATTTATCTTACTGTTCATTTTTATCCGGATTTTGAATTTTATTCTGAGTGTACCTGTTTTCAATCAGAATAAAATTCAAAAAGAGAAGCACCCATATTCTCTTCTTTCGTTGGTGCAGTAGAGAATGACGCATTAAATAACATTTAACTTAGCTCTTATTTCACATTTATGTTTTTCATAGAATACGATATACAATCATATAGCTTATCTTTAAAAAATACAAACTTGGTTTTCTAAGTAAATATTTGATTTATGTACTTATATTTATATAGAGAGTAGGCAGAATATATAACGAATATAATTTGAGACATTGAGTTGCAGAACTCAACACTGCATTTAATAATGTAATAAAAAAATTAAATTAAATTAGCTTCACGCTGTATCCCGCACACAGCAGGGTAGGCAGAGGGAACCTTGTGTTAAGACACCAACAGGTACACTCAGAATAAAATTCAAAATCCGGATAAAAATGAACAGTAAGATAAATCTCAACATTAAGTCTAGGCAGCCATCTACAGACAACTCCATGGCGGCCATGATTCGTCAATCGTACGGAAAAAGGTGAACATAAGTGACGTTACATAGTAATATAAAATCAGCTTCACGCTGTATCCCGCACACAGCAGGGTAGGCAGAGGGAACCTTGTGTTAAGACACTCCGTTCCCCACTTTCTGCCGGATTCTGGAGGCATTGCGTGTTGAGTGGCAGAACTCAACGCCGCGCTTAACCTCGACACCAGAGCGCAGAAATGGAAATATAAATTTTAAGTAAATATTTCATCTCTTCGAGTGGGGATCGAACCCACAACCAGTCGGTTTTGCAGTCACACCTCGTGCCGCTGCGCCACGACCGGCCTCTCATATATAATATAATAATGTAATACATTATTATATTATATATGAGTATATTTATATAGTGAGTAGGCAGAATATATAACGAATATAATTTGAGACATTGAGTTGCAGAACTCAACGCTGCATTTAATGATGTAATACATTATTATATTATATATGAGTATATTTAACTTTTTAAAATATATTAACAGTCCACTATCACCGCTAGTTTAGGCATGGAGCTTATTAAAATGCTAATTCGCTTTGTTTATTGCCCAAAACATAACACATTTATATAATTAAAAAAAAACAAACCGGCACGTTTGTTGGATCATAATTTATCATTTATTATAATATTATTTAGAAATAAATATATTGTATGTGTGTAATTGTGTTTCAGCTTCACACTGTATCCCGCACACAGCAGAGGGTACCTAGTGTTAAGATACTCCGTTCCCCACTTTCCGCCAAGTTCTGGAGGCATCGCGTGTTGAATGCCGGAACTCAACGCCGCACTTTGCCTCGACACCACAGCGAAGAAATGAAAATATAAATAAAAATAAAATAAATAAATCAGCTTCACGCTGTATCCCGCACACTGCAGGATAGGCAGAGGGAACCTAGTGTTAAGACACTCCGTTCTCCACTTTCTGCCGAATTCTGGAGGCATTGCGTGTCGAGTGGCAGAACTCAACGCCGCGCTTGTCCTGGCACCAGAGCGAAGAAATGGAAATATAAATGTAAATAAATATTTCATCTCCTCGAGTGGAGATCGAACCCACAATCAATCGATTTTAGAGTCACACTTTGTGCCCCCGCGCCACGAATGGCCTCAAGAAAAAATAATATTATAATTTTAATTATATTTAAAATTATAATTATAAAATATACTTATACACTTATGTTTATAATTTCATTACATTTTCTTGAGAACAAGATGAATCTTTATTCTATTTTCCCGTAAACTTTCTCTTTTAACATGTCCGTTTACACTTAGGTACTTACTATCGATAATTTTAAATCCAATTTCAGGAAATTACATTACAACATAATTTGATCTATTAATAAGTGTAACTATATTAAATGAGTACAGACAAACATACAGCCACGTCCGATTTTTGAAACATAAATTGGCCAAAAATCAGATTACATAAATAAAATAAATTATATTATTATAGCAATACAATCAAAAAGGAAATGGTTTACATAACATAATCTATTCAATTAAAAAAACGCCTACAAATTCTAAATTAAATATAAACAAAAAAGATTAATCATAATCAACTATTATAACGAATCATCGTTTACACTCAAATCCCGACCACGAATTCCGACCAAATTAATACTAATTTATGTTGATTGAATTTATAATAGAAACTATCAACAAGTTGGAACACTAAGTTTTTACTTTGATTTCGTTTGTGGATTTATAGATTATTTTGTTTAAGGGTAAAGGATTTAGTTTGAGGTCGTGGCGCAAACGCAAACAGCAAAAGCGTACGAATGTGAACGCGACAGGTTGTGGTTCGATTCTCACCTTAAGAAACGAAACATCGATATATTCATTTCCTCGTCATGGAAACGACGCAAAACGTAGTGTTGACTTGCGGAAAGTGAAAGTGTCTTAATAGGAACGGAGGTTTTTAACACTAGGTTCCCAGGTTCCATCTGCCTATGCTATGTGTGGGATACAGAGTGAAGCTAAAAAAATAAGGACATATTGACCAAACCAATATTATCGAAACTTTTTACCTGTAAATTATCAAATTTATGATAATTTCAAATTTGGTTAGGTGGTAAAGTCCACTTACAACGTAAAGGGGCTGGCACGGTGATTTAATGGAATGTTAGAGAGTTTCTTCTTTAGTAACATTAATTCCTAAATTGACATATTTTTGTTAACCCCCGATCTAATGAGGAGAAGGGTATGTACATATGTATTTGTTTGTATGTTTATGGCATCATAGCGCCCAAATGCTTGAACCGATTTTGATCCAATTATTTTTAGGGTAAATTTTGTTTTTAGCCATGATTCAAGAAGTACGTTCATACGTTTGAATATTTTTAGCTTTTTTGTATTAGTATATGTTTACTTTTTAGAACTTTTTTTGTGTCGGTTTCAATTTTACGTGGGCAGGATATAATTTGAAACGTTTATTTATGAAAGAAAAACTTTTATATTGTTCAAAAAAGTTACTTAAGTAGATATTATTTATTTAGCAATTACTATGGAACTATACTACTACAGATAACACGTGCTTTATAATGAATATAGATCTTTCTAGAATATTAAATAATAAATATAATAATAAAAAAAATATTCATTTATTTATTCGTGGAAAGGGAAAACGTCGAAACGCGAATAATGATAACCGATAACGTAATTACAAAACATTTATAATATGATTCTATTTCTTATTCAGATTTACAAAAATAATCTTTAATTTTAAGTTATTAAGAACGGTTATAGCGTGTTACTTGAGCATAAATTTTGCTATATTTTTAAAGGAAAGGTTCACTAAGGCTTTCCATTAGTGAGCACGCGCCGGTTTCGATATACGAATGACATTTAAAGGTACACGACTCGGTTCGTCGAAAATTGGAACGTCTCAGACAATATAAATGGCGTCTAGACTTTCAGATATCGTTGTTCAATACATCACAAGTATACTGTAGTTTTTTTTTAAATCTAAAATAAAGGTTTTATTTATTATTTTTCTATAAATGAATAATAAAGTTATAATTATTTTTTCAATAATATGAATAACTGATTGAAGTTCATAATATTTTCATTATATTTTTATATAAAAAATTGTACATATAAGTAAAGTAGATGCACGGAAAAATCGTAGTCGATTTTTCTGCAAAAGAGAAATAGAAGAATATGACCAACGGAAATGTGAACTACCTGTAAAGAACTAATAAAAAAAACTAATCTACTACTCTATGTACAGTAGATAAGATTTGAACCTTGTAATATTCTATGTCTATGAGTCGCCAAGTTTTTCTTCGATTAAATAATTAATATGTACTAAAATTATTGAGGCCGGCCGTGGTGCAGAGGTGTAAGTGAGTGAGGGCCACAGGTTGTAGGTTCGACTCCCACTCGATTAAATAATGAAATATTTATTATTTTCTTATTTATCTTTGCTCTGGTTTCGAGTTGAATTCCGCCACTCAACACGCAATATCTCCAAAATTCGGCGGAATATCTGATACGGAATGTTGTAACACTAGATTCCCTCTACTTACGTGCTGTGTGCGGGATACACACATACAGCGTGAAGCTGAAAAATAAAACAAAGATAAAACAAAGATTTATCTAAAGTTTCTTCCAAGCTATACCCCATTTCTTCCAAGCTATACTCGGTCATGTACTAAGAGGCACGTGCCTGTAATAGATCAGAGCAGCCAATGACCGAGGCTCAAAGCAAACAGTGGTTGAGTGTAATGGCTGAGGGCTGTGGTCGCGGAAGTCGCGTGCGCACTACCTCGCGCAATCACGATTGTAACAAGTAGATTACCTACATTGATCTATGAAGATTGGAAATGTTCTTGTGATATAATTTCTTAATTTGGCTATATTTTATGAACGTCTAAGAATATTTTTATATTATTATTTTTTTGTTTTAGTTACTTAATACTTAGATACGTACTGTATTGTAAGATCTGTGATGGTTATGGGTGCGATTCTCATTCGGAAGTGATTATTATTTTGATTCCGGTGTAACGCAATATTTCAAACTTTTTAAGTTTTTGTGTTTAGGTTGTTAGGTGTAAATTAGGTTTTGGTACAGGTTTTGCTTTTTTTTGCTACACTAGAAAAAGTCACATTCAAATTATATTACAATAGCTTTTATTTATCTTTGTGATCTCTCAAATAATAACAAGGTATAAATTAACAAATTTACAGGAAGCGAGTATACTGTAGTGCTTCGTCAATAATGGAGCAAAAATAGAAAAAGAAACTCCTTTTAAATTTTTCCCTAAATAAAGAAAATATATAATAGTAAAATACATGCAAACTCATAATTAATTGTAATACAGAAAATAATTTAATCAATAAGCGGCTCCTCTAATTTTCAACGTACCTTCTTGACAACCGATAGGGCAGTGAGAAAACCGCAATCGGATATTCTGTTTGTCTATCCATCCGAGACAATTATGGCCAGACCTCGATTATTATAAGGAAAGTAAACTGAAACTTGAAATACTCCTTTATATAATACTTAAAAACAATATTAGAAGCAGAGCTAATTTGTATAACGATTTCCAATAACTTTTTATGATTATCACGTAATTACAAAAACTACTGGCTGTGTTCGCCTTTCTTTAAGAAAATATCAAAAATATAAGTGGATAAAGTAGATTTAAACGACGATTTGATTTTTATTGCACTTTTTTATTTACTGGTAAAATCTGAACGAAACGCGTGATTCGTTCGACTTTTTTGGCAATTTCTGAATTTTTTTTAAAATTATTTTGCTGTTAACATTTTCAATCAAAAAGTAACTATTTGGTGAATATTTTTTTAACGGTTTTTATTAAAATTATAATTGATTTATTAATTATCTGAAAATCGTTTCTCGAATGTGAGAAAATGGTTACTTTTGTATCATGTTCGTTCACGTATGTATATTATAAAGGAGGCATAGGCAATTTGAATTTCATTTAGAAATAATATTTTATTCCTAACTTAAGAGGTACCTAATTAAATATAAGGCGTATATCCAGCAATAGGGGTAACAAAGATTGAAATGAAAATATTAAATATTTCATTTCCTCGAACGGAAATCGAACCCATAATATGTCGCGTTTACAGTCGCACGTTAGTGCCCCTGTGCCACAGCCCACGACTGGCCTGGATATATTACTTTTATTTATTTTTAGTATCTAGATAAAACGCGACATTGAGTTCGGCCACTCTACACGCAATGCCTCCAGAATTCGGCAGAAAGCGAGGAACGGAGTGTCTTAACCCTAGGTTCCCTTTGCCTAACCTGCTGTGTGCGAGATACAGCATGAAGCTGATTTAGTATCTAGATTTTCTAAGACTAATACGCATAATGTGACACCCATCACGTTGTGAAATCACAACAAGCAATTATACCATTCTAATCTTAAAATATTGACTTACCAAAGCTACTTTGCGGTGAGTCGAAATGATCATTAGAGTTTTGAGGTTTCTTTGTATAAGCAATGTTGTATAATCACTGATATTACGAGGCCCTCGGTTAGAATAGTCAAGAGTTGGAGTAAAATTTGCATTTAGTTTTTTGATGTTATAATTATCTTATTTAGAATTGGCCTGACAGTTTAGTGGTTAGATAATGCTCACCTAAGGTCGTGGGATACGTTTTAGGGATTGCTTTAATAGTAGTCATCTGATTCTTATATAAGTATTTATTTTGTTTCTATAGGTTTTTCCTTTTTTTAAAATACTTGGGGTGGCATTGAATTCCGCCACTCGTCACGCAGTGTCTCCAGAATTCGGCTGAAAAGAGGAAAGCGGAGTGTCTTAACACTAGACTACCATGCTGCATGCGGGATCAGCGTGAAGTAAGAAAAAAAATGACATGAACATTCTGGCTACCAACGCAGCGAATGAGTCGCTTCGGACCCTGTTACACTAATTACAAATTTAATATGCCTACTCAACCTCCTTGTTTCGCAAATCATCGTTGTTCATTAATCCATACATTGTACAGGTGATTACACAATAACATATTGTTAAATCTCTTAAATTTATATATTTAATAAAAATTTATAATATATAATCATAATTAATTAAATATACTATTGACGTTATTATGACGTATTTGGGAAATATTTGGTTTCGAATTAGAATCAAGGAATTGTTTGTTATAAGTAATTTATCCTGGTATGATAAACAAAATGTGGTTTTGGGGTTTGGTATTCTATGATTATATGAAATATCTATGACATGGCTAGAAATATTAAGTTTAACATACATTAAGGATAAACTTAATTTTCATTCCGTTGTTTCTTCTGTAAATTATAAAAATATTTAGCTTTTAGCGTAGATACAAATCAAGTCAAGAGTGAGGTTGGAACCCACAACCATCGCTCTACTATATTAATAAAATATTTAAATTCAAGGCAGTCATGGCGCTGGGGCATAAGTGTGTAACAGTTAGCACGACGGTTGTGAGTTTGCAATATGTTGTATATTAATATCCTCGCACTGGTAACGAATTAAAACGCGGTGTTGAGTTCCGTCATTCAACTAACAACACGGAATGTCTCAAGCATTCGGCGGAAAGAAGGAGAACGTAGCTATTTTAATGGAGAACGAGGTATCTTTATATTAGGTTCCCACGTTACCTCTGCCTACTCTGCTCGGTGTGGAATACAGCCTGAAGCTAAAAATAATAACAATAATAAAAAATATATATAATATGTGGGATATCATGTTTAACTAACATTCAAACCACCACCTACCTACCACCATTCAGTAAGTATTATTTAGTAACCTAATAATAAAATGACACACATGGAAAACACACAATGTTTTCAAGAAAAATATCCCTAAACTCAAAAAATCCCTATGAATAATTAACACATACACTTTAAATGATATTCAATACGTACGTAAGCTTATTATGAACCAATAATATCGAGTCACTTCTGTCAACAACGTTCCTACGGCCATGTAAATTGAATTAGGGGGCGGGTACGGCGCGTCGGTGACTGTGCGATGTGCGCAACCGCGGTATTATAAATTAGATACTAATTAATAAATGAAACTATATGTATATATATATGTAAAAGAATATTTCAATGAACCTAAGGCGTTAAGATTTTATGTGTTTTAACTGACTTTTGTGAAAGAAGTAGGTTCTCAATTTGACTGTATTTTTTTATGTTTGTTTCCTCAGAAGTTCCGATTGGGTGGATAATTGTTTTTTTTTAATTTGGAAGTTGGTGCTTCCCGTGTGGTCGCATTTTAATCCATGATAAGTCTTAAAATTGCATTCAGTGTGTGCGCGACAAATGGCTCAATACCTCAATAACTCAATTTCAATTTTTTTGTTTACTGTTTTGTCTTTTCACTGAAGTCGATTTTTTTATTAAACATTAAAAGTTTAATTTAAAAATATTAACTTACATAATTCTTTCAATTTTTATAAGTATTACAATATATGTATATATACTAAAATATTGTTAGAAATCGTTAGCAACTAACGTTTTAAAAAAAAACCAGATAAACACACATATTGTCAAATTATATATTGCCGAATAATTCAGTTATTTCAATTATATATAATTGAAATAACTGAATTGTATCACCCATTAACAATACTTCTCACGAGTTTCCTTCCAATAAGGGCCGTTGGCTACTATCAACTGCCCCCGATTGATGATGAACGATGATCGTTTCGTTCAGTACCGTGGAACTGGTGAACGGCATCAGGGCGTTAGCCCTTTGGCCGATGTGTCTGGCTGTCTTGGCCGTCTTCCCGAGGGATGTATTTCTAGGGCAGTCACAATGCGTGGGAGGCAGGGGAGGGGAAGATGAGCAAGTGCTACCTGGGGGTGATCAGCTCAGCCGGGTGAGACCTTCGGTTTCTCAAGGACCAGCGTAAGCGACCAGCGAGGTAAGCCACCGATGACACAATTTCATTGCTTTTATAGTCTTTGTCACCTACATCTACCCTCTTTTACACGAGTTTGCTAACAATATACATATACTTATACAATTTTGTATCATCGGAAAGATATTTTCTTTATAAATTTCTTAAATAAATAAGTGATTGTTAGTTTATTAGACATTTAAGTCACGCTTATTGCGAGTCGTGATAATCTACATGGAGCTAATGGCAAAGCTTTTTTTGCATATAAAGCTAAATTCTAAGCTAAAAAATTCAAAGTTTTTCTTTGTTTCTTTTGAATTATATTTTTTCCTTTTACGCTTTTTCTTGCATATAGTAAGGTTAACCTAGAATAAAGACACTGTATTTTCCCCCAAATTTCCTAGAAAACATTTTGGGAGAGCTAGATAAGAGATAAGCTAAGATATCTGTTTTTGTACTGTTTTTAGTAATTATTAAGATTTTAGCTTAAGATAACTAATCGATTTTTTTATTATAATGTGTATTAAGCTTAAATATCGCAAAAATATATGTATTTTAAATAAAAGTAAATTTACCTTACAAATTATATAATATGATGAAAAAAAAACAAAAGTCTGTCTATTTTTCTTTTTTTTTTATGAAAATGATGTGGCATTAAAAAAAAACACAGACAGACATGTTACCTAATGAATGCTAGCTGATACGTAATAACTAAAATAGCCGTCCCGTACTAGCTCGGCGCCGCAGCGGTGTATTGAAACAAAGGGGCTCTGATTGCGCGGGAGTGACTTGCTTTAAACACCCTTACCGTAAAATTGTCGAACAGGTTCCACATCCATATGTCATAGACGTCGTTTAAGCCATGCTTTTACGTAAAAGTAAAATAAAATCAAATGAGCTTCACGCTCTATCCCGCACATCGCAGAATAGGCAGAGGGAACCTAGTGCTTAACACTAGATTTTGTACCCCATTTTGCGTCAAATTCTAAAGGCACTCCGTGTTCTAACTCGGCACTCGGCAACAGAGCGAAGAAATGAAAATATACATTTTAATAAATATGTCACTTTATATTAATATTTCTTTTTTCATATTGTTTATGGGGTTAATAATAAGGGAAGGCGTAATTTGAAAAGTATATAAGTATTGTATATCTGTGCGGTCAACTATTATTATTAAACTAAAACCTGAATCTGTTTGGTTGAATGTAATAATCTCAGGAACTACTGGTTTCGAATTAAAAATTATTTTTTTAATTTGAACAGCCTATTTATGGAGACAGTCAGGCTATATTACATCTCATACACAACTGTTCGCAATTTTCATTTGATCACGGAGGATGAATCTGCTGGTAAAACCAAGTAAAAATATATATAAATATAGGGGCGCATAAAAAGGAAAAAAGGTTTATTATGCGGATTAGTGGGAACGGAGGGTCTTAACACTAGGTTCCCAGGTTCCCTCGCTATTTGCGGGATACTGCGTAAAGCTATAATATAATAACTTAGTAGGTGGCGTCCTACACCAAAAAGAATCTAACTAAATCCTCATGATCATATAGCGAAATAAAGAAGAGGCGTCATCAGATTAAACAATCCTATTATTATTAAAATAAAAGCTAAATACAAAAAAACTATCCTACTCATTTTCCTATAATTTAACAGTCGGCATATCATTTACAAAGGTAATCTATTTATTAATAAGAGATTTGTGTCGATACTTACAAACATACAACAACAGAAGGCAAGAGGCCGGCGTCTTTGAGCGGTGCTTGAGCTAAATAAACGATGACTCGCGTTTTCTCTCAATAAGATTCTGGTACATGTCTGGTCTAAGAAACTGTGTAAATATAATGTGATGTTGCAATTGGAACGTGTTTGAGTGATAGCTAATAATTTAATACTCGCGTTAGTTACGGGTTCGAATCCTGGTTATTGGAATTCGTGCGGGTAAAAATATGTGGAGACAATTTATAGAATTGACATTAGGCTGTGCATATGACCGGTATGTTGTATACGTTACATTGTCATACCCCGTCATTGTCGTATCCCGCAATATAGCAGGGAAGGTGAATGAGAGTGTCAAGACCTTGATCCTTTCCATTATAACCCTTTATTTCTCCACTTGTTACTGTATTCTCAAGTTATTACGTGTTGAGTGACGGAACTCAACGTGCTATTATGATCCATAAATGTAATTAAAGTATATAAAAAAAAATTAAATTAAATTAGCTTCACGCTGTATGTACTAAAAAAAATCAAATAAAATAAGATATAATCTTTTAACTGAATTCTTAGTGTGACATAATAGTTTCTAAATTGTAATTTAAATGTAAAATTTTGTTTATATCCACAACATTATCACAGCTGAGGATGTAAAAACATCTTACAAAAATAAATATTAACCTAATATAAAATTTACTATTGCATGTACATACAAAAATATCAGGCTTTTAGCTTAAATATTTGATTTATGTAATATAATAATAATGTATTTTGTTTTTCTCTATGAATCACTATTTTGTTGGTAGAAATTGAATGCAGAGAAAACTTAATGTATTAAGAAAATCTGTTCGGTATATTACGAAAATCCTTATTAATTAATCATTATCAGAACATAGCAAGATCATAAAAGATCAAGGCCAAAAATATCAGCTTCACGTTGTATTCCGCACACAGCAGGATAGGCAGAGGGAACCTAGTGTTAAGACACTCCGTTCCCCACTTATCCTTGAGTTTTAAAGTGAGTTTACTATCATTTTCAGTCAAACATATTAACTAATTCCATAGTGGCGTCAGTGTTGATTATAGATCGCTCTATCATTGCTCTACATTGTTTATTATCTTCGCAAACGGGAAACTAGTCTGTACATAAATTTTCCATTGCTAATAGAAACTTGCTCCAATTAGCTAGCTTGCAAAATATAATTATTTCCTTTATATAGGCCTATGTTATCATTTGCACTAAGTTATATTATCGTGTGTCACTTTAAATACAATCTATCATGAGTTATTATTACGTAATATTATTATAATGCATAATATTTATTGAACGGTATTAATAAGATAAGGTTAATTTCAATTTTAAAATATGTATTTTGCAAAGTATACGGAAAGAACGTGTGATAGATGAATTAAGCGACATAGCGCTGCCGGATATAAAAATAACCAAAAATATTACAAATACAAAACTGTAGAGTCGTGGCGCAGCGGCACGAGGTGTGACTGTAAAACCGACTGGTTGTGAGTTCGATCCCCACTCGAGGAAATATTTACTTAAAATTTATATTTCCATTTCTTCGCTCTGGTGTCGAGGTTAAGCTCGGCGTTGAGTTCTGCCACTCAACACGCAATGCCTCCAGAATTCGGCAGAAAGTGGGGAACGGAGTGTCTTAACACTAGGTTCCTCTGTCTACCCTGCTGTGTGCTGGATACAGCGTGAAGCTGATTTAATTTTTTTTTTTTCAAAACTGAACTGAACTGTAGAGAAATTTGAATCTACAGCCACTGTGTCCAAACTAACATATCCCAAAGCGCCACGACGGCGTCTGTAAATTTTTCAAATATAAATTTTTATAAATGATTATTCAACAGCGTAAGATCACGGTGGACATTAAAAAAACTGGTCGCACATTACCTTACAAGCACAATATTAAGAGTCGTTATACAAATCGAATTCTTCGACATTTCATTAGCCCTTTGAAGAGCGACTTTTTAGAGGGCACGCCATAAATCCTAACATTCTCTAAAACCTCCACCCTTTTTGTCTCTGATAATGAGTACATTACCATACAAATAGAAACGGTGGCTTCACTACGGATGGCGATGGCATTGAAAGTCTTAGTTTGTATCAAAATTGTGTAGGCATTTCGTTTTTTCTTTACAATTTATCAGATGTAGAGTTCTGTGATAGAGTCAAAGTTTGGAGCTTAGTTATAATTGAGGCAGGCGCCCCGCTGGCTTCGTTTCTTTGTATGCACCGGCGCCAATCGTATACCAACTGCAATATATATATGAATGTTTTATACTTCACAAATATTGGTCCATTGAGATTACATGCGTGTTGCTCTTGATTTGTTCATTACCGGTAGGAAATTAGTTAGTGCCTTCGAATAATAGAGCAAGCGAATTAAAGTCTGTGAATCACGTTCATAATGTGAGTTTTATTATTAGAACTAATGGATAATTATTTTTTAAATGTACCTACTTATTATAAGAAACAAAAGTATACAACAAAAGTTAAACCGTCTCTGTCTTATTAGTAAGGAGATTTTATTTTATTCCAACTTTATACTAGATTTGAACTTGCTACCATGGCCTGATAGACACGAACAAAATGTATGTAAAAGGTTTCAACAAGAATACTATATGTAATGTACGTAAGCCGTATTATGTAATAAAATAAGTCAATATCACACTATCTTAAGCTGGTCACTTTTATTTTTTACTTGATATAAATTTATGGTGTATAATTTATAGCATGATATATATTTATTTACAACTATTTAAAAAAACGACATCGAGAAATGGCCACAGACAAGTCCACAAATACCAACTGGCGTTAGCACTTAAGTAAATTAAAAATCCTATATATACATTAGAATTATGTTAGTAGTTCTATAAATCTATTTAAAATAAAATAAAATTTGAATAATAAAACAATATGTTATATTAAACAACGTTAAACACATCTCATTGGTACACTTCGAAGTGTAAAATCAGCATGAAGTATTGAATAAATTCCATCTGTATCTCCAGTTTACAGCCGATACTATGGAAAACGACTTCTGACGCATAGTTTACTATTTAAAGTAATAAATAAAATTATGGCCAGTCGTGGCGTAGGAGCACAAGTGTGCGACTTTAAACGCGACAGGTTCTGGGTTCGAATCCCACTCGAGGAAATTAAATATTTAATATTTTTATTTCGTCGCTTTGGTATTGGCGCAAAGCGCGGCGTAAGTCCCGCCACTCAACACACAATGCCTTCCGAATGTTTTTTTTACCTTCAAAATTTAGAAAATGAAGAACGGAAAATAAGATTCCCTCTGCCTTCCTGCTGTGTGCGGGATACAGTGTGAAGCAAAAATATATAATTATGTTATCTAGTATAGTAAATGTCTTAAGAATTTATATTAATACAAAATTATTATTTAAGATCATCAGCTCTGTTGGTACTTAAGCAGTGACTGGATGAGATGACGAAACAATATAAGCTTTAATGTTTAGAAACGTACAAATTTGAACGTAATGGGACTCGAACTCACCACCTCTTGGAAAAAATATTTGTGATTAAACTCCTCCACCACAATAATAACGTAATGTCTATAACAGAAGGCAATATTATTATAGAAAATGTATGACGGTAAAAATTTATAATAACTTTCTCTATGAATTTCAAAAATTTTTCTTTCAATAAATTATTATTTTATCTCGTTCTTAATTCAACAAATTTGCATTTAACATTTTATAACAAACAAGCAAATCTATACGAGTACCTATAAGAAACGGTTTACCTTAAACGTATAACTAACTGACTTTTCCTTCCTAATGTTTACTCATTTATAATTTGAGTCAAACTTAATGAATGATTAATTGTGATCCTACAAACTAAAATGTATTTAAATATTAAAACTTAAGAAATAAGTCTCCTGTCATCAGCAGATGGCCTAACAGATGGATGGGTCATCATAAATAACACCCTAAAAGGATCTTGCTTTTTGTCAGACCAGCTCGTTTGACTTCAAATATCAGAACATTATACTTGTTAAATATGTCTACCCTTTGATGAAGCGATTAATTAATATTGAAATTATTTTGTCAGAGTTAGAAAAGTGTATTTTTATTACCGTCGCGTCTTTCGATTACTGTATAAAATACCTAAAAACTGCATTATTTTTCAGCAATACGCTTTACGCTGATTATTATAGGGTACGCAGCGAGATAGTATCTTTTATTAAGAAATTATAGACCACAATGCCTATTTAAATGTAATTTTATTTTATCTCGTTACTACTAGAACTTTAAACGTATGAAAAAATACAAAAAAAAAATAGAAATTATAACCACATTTATAATAAATTCACATCTTTATATTACGTGAAGTTATAATAACTTAAATCCACTCCTCTATCGCCTCTATACCTTATTAGGTGTGGTTAAACTACTTAACATGCGCGCGCGCAGCTTCCTGCTGTTTCAGCGTAAACTAGATATTTTAGTCCATGCGCCGATAGTAACGTTCCAATTAAAATTTCCATTAATACTTTGACATGATATTGCAAATGTTCGCTTAAAATAGCTTTAATTTATTATAAGTGTTTATTTTTAATTATAGTTTCTGTAGTAACAAAACTAATAAAATGTTTGCATAGTAATTGGTGTAATTAAAAATTATTATCAATTGAAAGGAAAGGAATTCAAGTCGTATCGTATATTTTTATAGTTAATCCACATAATATGTTTATTTAATGAGTTATATTTCTTATTATTTTTTTTTCTCTATTTATATGCCGTCAGTAGTATGGATTCGTTGGGTCTGGCGCAAGCGCCAGACCCAACGAATGCCAGTGTGCCAGACCCCGCGAGTCGATGCGTCAGAACTAAAAAAAAAAAAGGTTTAGCCCCCCATTTGAATCGATTGCGCTGGGTCCCAGAGCTCTATCTCTAACCATTCCAAAGATAGCTTTTCGATTAATTAAATCCCACTAGTCGCTTATTAGTCACCCTCATTAAGCTCACGCACAGCCTAATCACTCACTTCCCCGAATTGCTAACGAAGAACCTACGTCACAGTGCAGTGTTGCTGTCTCTTTCTTGCATTACTCATCACCTAACGACGTCACAGTGCCTGTCTCTTTGTCGCTATGTTAAAAAATAAATACTTCCAATTTCTCTCATTTTAATGTGAAACAATATTTTGTTTATTAAAAACTTCCCATTTAATATATATATATTCTTATGAAATCTAAATAGTTCTATTGTATTTTTTATTATACAATGTTTGAAATAATGGCGCGCCGGTGAAACAATATTTTGTTTATTAAAAACTTCCCATTTAATATATATATATTCTTATGAAATCTAAATAGTTCTATTGTATTTTTTATTATACAATGTTTGAAATAATGGCGCGCCGGTGAAACAATATTTTGTTTATAAAGACTAAATAAATTATTATACTAAAATTTTATTTTGTTTTATTTTCATTTTAAAGGCATTTTAATAAAACCAAATAATATTTTTTACATTAGCATTTATTACATAATAAATAATGTTTCATACATATTTTTTTACATAATGCTATCCTTATTTAAAATATTATAAAAGATTTGAACATATCGTTTAATAGAAGATCATTATTATTATTTGTATCTTGATTAAACATTTCAACAAAGTTAGTGAGAGACATACCTCTACGCTTAAGATATATATATACAAGACAGTATTCACCACAAAAAGAAGAAAAAACATTTTGAATTATCTTATTGCTATATATCCATCTACTTGTATTTCGCTTTAAAAATGATAAATGATAACTATTTGGTTTTCGACCAAAAGTATCGAAATATTCTCCAATTCCATTTGTACCTATGTAAATTGCTATCCAATGTGAGCCTGGTTTTGTATCAGGATCTAAATTACTGATCAAATAAACAGGAGTTGACATATGAACCGGCAATCGATTAGCAGCAAAAACATTTGACGTTAAGGTGGGATGTATTGCTTTTAAACATTTACTTATCTCTAAAGTATTCATGATATTTACGTTTATTAAATAGGTCTCGATTTGATATATATTTTTTTATTTATTTTTTAGTCGTTATTGTGAAATTTTAAACCTGTTCAAACTTCTAACAGATTTTGTCATTATTACTAATGGCATTGTTTCTTTATTACTCATAAGTCATAAGCATTAGTTTGAATATTATCGTTATCATTTGCGGTAGTTTAATAGGTTTGTTCATTTATAAAGAATCTATAAAAGCCAAAAACGTTTCTAACATACTCACTTTTAAACCGTCTTGCGGTACATTAATTCGTGTTGAGTTAAATAGTAGTTGAAAATGTCGAACTGTGATCATGTTACTAGTGTGTTTTTTACTAAAGAACAGGAGATTGAAAGTAATTGCTGGACTGACAAGGAATTGGATGAAATTTGCGAGATTGTTGAATCAGCAGAATGTGCTATGGAAGTTTTCAACGATAAATTCACAGTATTGAGTCAAAGACTTTTGATTCACAATTTGATGAAGCTTTGTTCAACATAAGTGAAAGTGTGGAAAAGCAGTAAGTAATAATGATTATTAATGTTTTTTTTTTTATTTATTTCTTCTTTTTCCTGTTTAAATTTATGAGATATTGAATTTAAAACTTATTTTTTCTTTGTTAACCAGCTTACAAGTTGGCAGAGGCTTGAAACGCGTAGCTCAAGATAACAATAAAAAAGTTGTGAAAATGAGACGTCCAAGCGAACCTTCAACTTCGAGGGATTCAGAATCATCAGTTCAACCATTAAACATTGACATGATCAAGTGTGAGGTATGCAAAATACTTGTTAAAAGGAGATATTTAGCAAATCATTACCGAAGCAATACTCATAAAAATAATGCATTACGCATTCATCACAGTTTTCCTAATGTAACATTAATCGAAAAAGCATTTGGAAAACGTGTTTATACTTACAGAATAACTCCACTCTCCGTTAGTGATGAGCTTTTAGATTTTAATTTGTTTTTAAATTCCGTCAGAGATACTCTTTTTACTTTAGTTAGTGAGAGTATAGTAGCTTTGAAAACCTTTAAAGTTAATTTTATACTCCAAGCTAATTTTATTCAACAATGTAAAGAATTGACAAATACTTTTGATTTTCAAACTCCGAATGTCGTCATTAACGAATCTGTTAATCTAAATGAATTTCTCGATTCTTTAAATGAAACATTTGCAAACAAAATAACTGAATTTGAAAAGAAAGACAGCGGTTGGTCTATTCAGAAAATATTAAGTTTGGATATGAATGTGAATAAATTTAATCCACTTCGCGGATCTTCATACATTGATTTGCCTCACGACATACGAAACAAAAAGGCAGTAATAAATGTAAAAAATAGCGATGTTCAGTGCTTTAAGTGGGCTTTACTCTCAGCATTGTACCCAGCAAATAAAAGTTCAGATCGAGTCTCTTCATATTCAAAATATGAAAACAAGTTAAATTTTGTTGGTGTTCCTTTTCCTGTGAAGTTAACAGACATTCATAAAATCGAAAAGTTGAATAATTTGAGTGTTAACGTTTATGGACTGGAATACAATGGTTTGAGTAAGTCTAACTCTGTGGTTGGTCCATTATATTTTACAAAGTGTCTCAAACCTATTCATATTAATTTACTTTACATAACAAGTGGAAGTAATGGCCATTATTGCTATATAAAAAACTTATCTCGTTTAGTGAGTCATCAGGTTACATCAAGAAATAATGCCATTTACATTTGTGACGGCTGCCTTATTTATTTTAACAGTCAGGAAGCTCTCGATAGACATAGATTGAATGATTGCACACATGTCAGAACCGATCTTCCAAATAAAAATATAAGTAAAAAAAACTGGCGTGGTGAAAATGTACCAAGTGATAAGATAAAATTCGAAGGTTATGAAAAGAAAAAGAGAGTACCCTTTGTGATTTACGCAGATTTTGAATCTTTTCTCAATCCAATCGATTCATGTTCCAATGATCCTTTTAAATCTTTCACTACCAACGTTCAAAGACATGATGAGTACAGCTTTGGTTATTACGTCAAATGTTCATATGATAATAAGCTTTCTAAATATGTTACTTATACCGGCGAAAATTGTGCTAACGTATTTTTGACAAGTTTACGTAAAGATATAGAAATTATTTGTAGAGCTAATTCGTTTCAAAAATGTCCTCTTCCTCTATCAGAAATAGACAACAAAACAATACAAGAAGCTTCTATATGTTACATATGTGAGAGTGAATTAAAGGACGAACGATATATCGATCACGACTGGCATTTAGGTACTTTTATAGGTGTATGCCATGAGAATTGTAGCAAAAAAAATTCATAACACCTCATTTATTCCTATAATATTACATAATCTGAGCAATTACGATGCTCATTTTATTGTACATGCATTAAATTTTGTCGAAGGTGAGGTACAAATCATTCCACAAAATAAAGAAAAGTATATTTCTTTCTCAAAAATTCTGAATGTAAATGGTAAAAAGGTTAGTTTGAGGTTTATTGACTCTTTTAAATTTTTATCGAGTAGTTTAGATTCACTAGCTAAGAATCTTAATGACGATGAGTTCCGAGAAACGAAAAAACAATATCCCTCCGATAAAGACTTTCAGTTGTTAAAGCGGAAAGGTGTTTATCCATATGAACATATGACTTCGTTCAAATCATTAGAATTATCATCTTTGCCATCAATTGAGTGTTTCGCTAGTACATTGACTGGTGAAAGCATTTCAGTTGATGATTACAATCATGCTCAAAAAGTATGGTCTCATTTCCACTGTCAAAATATGGCTGACTATTCTAATCTTTATTTAAAAACTGATGTAATACTTTTATGTGATATTTTCGAAAATTTTAGAAATGTTTGCATGAAGACTTACGATTTAGATCCTGCTCATTACTATACCGCTCCAGGGTTAAGTTGGGATGCTATGTTAAAATATACCAAAGTTGAGCTAGAATTATTAACAGATTTTGATAAAATTGCTTTTGTCAAATCCAGTATTAGAGGAGGCATATCGCAATGCAGTAATCGCTATGCAAAAGCAAATAATCCACACATGAAAACTTTTGATAGTAATGATCTTATTTCATATTTAATTTATCTTGATGCAAACAATTTATATGGGTGGGCTATGTCTCAATATTTGCCTTTGTCTAATTTTGAATGGGAAGATCCTTATGTAAATTATAATGTACCAATCACCTCTGATATTGGATATATTTTAGAAGTAGATCTAGAATACCCCGATAGCTTACATGATGCTCATTCCGACTTTCCATTGTGTCCAGAAAATATTTGTGTAGGTAATTCGAAAGAATCTAAATTAGTTACTAATTTATATAACAAAAAAAAATATGTTATACATTATAGAAATCTTTTGCAATGTGAGAAATATGGTTTGCGAGTACAAAAAGTTCATAGAGTATTAAAATTCAAGCAAAAACCTTGGTTAAAAAAATATATTGAATTAAACACCCAATTACGAACTTTAGCAACATCCGACTTTGAAAAAGATTTTTATAAGCTGATGAATAATTCTGTATTTGGAAAGACAATGGAAAATATCGAAAAAAGAGTAAACGTAAAGTTATTAACACATTGGAAAAATCATGGAAAAATCAAAGGTGTTCAGAGTCTCATTGCTCGCCCCGAATTCCACAGTCTTTCCATTTTTTCTGAAAATTTGGTCGCAGTCCAACTTCGCAAAACTAAATTGTTTTATAATAAGCCCATATATTTAGGTTTTAGCATATTAGAGATATCCAAGACTTTAATGTATGACTTTCACTATCAGTACATGAAAAATAAATTTACCAACATAAAATTGTTATATACTGATACTGATAGTCTGATATACCAAATATTTTGCGATGATTTTTACAAAGAAATTAAGGGAGATTTAAATTCATATTTCGATACTTCTGATTATCCTTCAAATAATCAGTTTCACTTTCCTCAAGTAAATAAAAAGAAATTAGGATTTTTTAAAGACGAGAACAACGGTAAAATTCTTACTGAATTTGTTGGATTGCGATCAAAAATGTATGCAATGAGTGTTGAAGATCGTACTATCACCAAAGCTAAAGGGGTTAATAGAAGTGTAACCAAGAAACTAAATGTTAGTGACTATAAATCATGTTTATTTAATAAAAAAATACAACTCGCTGAAATGTATAGATTTAGAAGCATCAAACATATTATATTTACACAAAAAAATAATAAAATTTGTTTGTCATACAACGACACCAAGCGACATATTTTGCATAACTCAATGGATACATTAGCTTGGGGTCATTATAAGTTAAGATAGTATTAAGATATCATTTTTATTGTATTAGTTAAGAAAATATAATAAAATGTTATGTATTTTTTTATATGTACATATTTAGTTTTACCTTTTAACTGAATAGACGTATCCTACTACATTTAACATGTTTCATTTTGAACACCCTTTCACTGCTATTATAGCGGGTCCTAGTGGCTGCGGAAAATCAAAGTTCGTATGTGATTTTTTGAAAAACATAAATCATGTTTGTAATCAAGAATTTAACACTATCTTATGGTGTTACGATGAAATGCAACCATTATACAATTTAAATGGAGTTAATTACTATCAAGGAATTCCTGACTTGAACATGTTTGATGGGAAGTATCCTCAATTGATTATAATCGACGACCTTATGAGAGAATCTGATGGGCGCATAGTTGATATTTTTACTAAAGGGAGTCATCATAGAAACTTGAGTGTATTCTATATAACGCAAAACTTGTTTCATCAAGGGAAAGGACAACGTGATATATCGTTAAATTCTAGCTACATCATTTACTTTAAAAATCCTAGAGACAAAACTCAAATACGTTTTCTTGCTCGTCAAATAGTACCTGAGAATCCTAAATATGTTGAAGAAGCATACAAAGATGCCACTAGTAAACCACATGGATACTTAATGATAGATTTAAAACAAAATACAGATGATATTTACCGAATGAAAACTAACATATTTCCTGATGAATATACTATTTGTTACATTCCTAAGAAGGGATATAAATACAATAACTCTAAAGACAATTCCATCATTATTAAACAATGACGCATAGAGTAAAGGCACATAAAGAGTTTTTAAGAGCGTTACATTGCTTAAAACCAAAATATAGAAAAGTTTTACTTGGCGCTTGTAATAAAGAAGAAATCGATTGTATTTGTGAGTGCATATACAATGTTTTGAAAGGGAAAATTCCACTGCAAGACGAACACAAAAATAAATTAGATAAGTATAAGAATGTTTTAAGAAAGCTTGTTTCAAAGACAAAGAACAAAGCTAGAAAAAATATTATAATACAAAAAGGTGGAACTTTCTTACCAATTATCTTGAGTACAGTTTTGGGTGCACTATTTAATTCATTGATTTAGAATAAAAATGGAGAACGCAAAGAAAATGATATTAATTGAACCTGAAGCAATAGAGAGACTTAAGAAAGATAATGCTAATACTACCGTTAACAATTTATCACAACTTGATGAAGAAATGAGTAAAGTTTTAAAAACTAAATTAGACGACAGAGAGAAATGGTCACTTTATCAACAAACTCTTCAGAGATATTTGTATTTTATTGCTAAAGATCGAAAACCAATAGAAATACCCTTAGTAAATTTTGGTGAGTCGGGAAATTATATAAAAGAAGATGTAACAACAAAGAAAACTGCAGACATTAAAGAAGAGCCTATGAAAACACACGAAAGACCGATTAATGAGAATATTCCACACAAAAGTAATGACTATTACACTAAATCTCAACTGCTTCAACTCATACCAAAGACATATAAAATAAAAGGTGAGCTGTTAATTGATATTTTATTGAAAAATAAAAATAAGATTAATTGGAACGATGACGGTACAATTTTTATAGACAACAAGAAAGTTTATAAAAGTAATATTGTTGACTTAATCAATGATGTTGTAAGACCACTCAAAAACAGTTCGCCACATGGTTGGGTAGAATTTTCGCAAGTTTTGAAGGATTTAAAAGTACCATTGAGTTATATAGGAAATCCAAAACGAGCGACTTTCATAAATGTCATGTCAAAGACACCTGATTTTGGGAAAACATCACAAGCTGTGACAGAATCTTCAAGCACCGCAAATCAATTAACTCCCCAAACATATCCAAAATCGAACGAAGAAAAAGTAAAACGAAAAATTGCTTGGGAAAGATGGACCCCTTATTAGAAATCAAAAATATTTATTATGATGTTTCTAATCCTGCTGGTTATAGTAGTTTAAATAAATTATCTGAAGCAATGAAAAGTAAAATGACTAAAGAAGATACAAAAAAATGGTTGGAGTCTCAAGAAACTTATACCCTACATAAACCTGTTCAGCGACGATTTTCGAGAAATAAATATGTTTTATCTAATATTAGCGATCTTTGGCAAGCTGATTTAAGTGACATGAGAAATTACAGTGAATGTAATGATGGAAATAAATATATTTTATGTGTTATCGATGTTTTTAGTAAATACGCATTTGCTAGACCTTTGCAAAAAAAGAACTCTGAATCTATAAAAAAATGTTTTTCAAGTATATTTTTAGAAGCTAACACTATTCCCAGACACTTACAATCTGATAAAGGTACTGAATTTATATCGAAAGATGTACAACAGTTTTTAAAAATGCGAAATATTAATTACTATACGACGAACAATCCTGATATCAAAGCCAGTATTGTTGAGAGATTTCAGAGAACATTGAAAATGAAAATGTGGCGATATTTTACACATAAAAATACTTATCGATATGTTGACATTTTACAAGATTTGCTTTATTCATATAACCATAGCATTCATCGAAGTATTAAGATGCGTCCTTGTGATGTTAATCAAAATAATATAATGACAGTTTGGCGTAATTTGTATGGTAACACAAATAGTCAGTATAAAACCATTCCTAAATTTCAAATTGGTGATCATGTTAGAATAACAAAATATAAACACATATTTCAAAAAGGATATGAAACAAATTGGAGTGATGAAATATTTATAATTACATCAGTCATAGAGAGATCACCGTGGTTAGTGTATACTTTAAAAGATTTAAAAGATGAACCTATAATAGGAACATTCTATGAAAAAGAGTTACAAAAAGTAACATATGATCCCACTACAAAACACAAAATAGATAAAATTATACGTACTCGGTATTCAGGTCTCACAAAGGAGTTGTTCGTGAAGTGGAAAGGTTATCCGAATAAATTTAACAGTTGGATATTAGCATCGAGCTTAGAGTCATGAATAACGAAGATTTTTATTTAACGCTACTTAGTAACAGCTCATTTTTATACTTTCCTGATAATAAGACAACACACTTTTCAACAAAACTTCCAAAATCTATCAAACTAGAAGGAGAATGGTCGGTAGGAATTGTTGAATTTCAGTATCCATGTACTATGTTTACTGTTCAAAGTAAACAAAATATAATGTACATAAGTAAAAAAGCGCAGGTTCCCAATGAAGCTGAACCACAGATTGTTACTTATAAAAATCATATCCCAGCATCTAGTTATGAAAATATAGATGATGTTCTATCAGCACTGAATTCTAGAGAATCATTTAAACTACGCTACGATAAAATTTCAAAATACATCACTTTAACCGGAAATATCGATGACCTCATTTCTCTTAAGTTTTCTTCAAAATTAAGTCTTCAGCTTGGTTTTGATCCTAATACTGATGTAAGAACTAAAACTACAGGTAAATTTCCAGCTAACCTTTACTTAGGTTTACCATCACAACTATTAATTTACTGTGATATCGTAGAACCTCAAATAGTGGGAGACGTAATGTGTTCATTGTTACGGATTATTTCCTTGGATCCAGTTAAATATGCATATGGATCGAACAAAATGCACGTTTTTTCGCCACCGCACTATATTCCAGTAATGCGTAGAGAGTTTGATACAATTGAAATAGATATAAGGTCTAACACCGGAGAAAATATACCATTTGAATTTGGAACGAGCTGTGTTAAGTTACATTTCAAACGCAACTAATTTAAATAAAATGATGTATGAGAAACGTAGTGATAATATTTGTCCATATCAACAATATTACATGCATCAAGCTGGAACTGGAATTGGGGTTATCTATAAAGGTACAACACATCAGCGTGGTCATGGTATTGGAAGTTTTTTGGGTGGATTGTTTAGATCAATTCTACCTCTATTGTCAAATGGAACAAGAGTGGTTGCAAAAGAGGCATTGAATGCTGGTGTAGGACTTTTATCAGACATGGTACAGGCAAAACCATTAAATGAATCAGTGCAAGAACGTTTTAAGAAAGCTACTTCAAATTTAAAAAGAAAAGCTGATGATAAAATAGATCGAGTGATGACAGGATCAGGTAACAAAAACAGTAGACGTCGCCTACAAAGTCTCATTCAGTCGGAGAATCTAAAAGGAAGAACATTAAAAAGAGCTAAAAGAAATTTTAAATTAAATTACAACGATATATTTTCAACAAATAAAAATAATGTCGTTTTTACATAATCATTCTTGTGAATGTGCCAAATCCGAACTGGATTTATTCGCTTTACCATCAACTCAAACAAGCATAGAAAATGGACAATGGATTCACTACAAACCAATTTCATCACTCAGCGACGATGGACCATTAGAATTTCAAATTCCTGGATCTGGTGATGATTACATTGATTTGTCACATACATTAATTCATGTCAAAGCAAAAATAGTAAATCAAGATTTAACACCTCTTGAGGATACAACTGTTGTAGCTCCAGTCAATTATTGGCTTCACTCTCTTTTTAGTCAATTAGATGTCTATTTAAATCAAAAACTTATGTCTCCACCAAATAATACATATGGATATCGTGCTTACATAGAAACTCTATTAAATTATGCTCCACATGCGAAACAATCACATCTTACATGTGGATTGTGGTACGAAGACACTGCTGGGAAAATGAACAATACTGATGAAGCAAATAAAGGATTCACAGAAAGACAAAAATATGTAAAGGAAAGTAAAGAAGTGGAAATGATTGGACATTTACATGGAGATATTTTTAATCAAGAAAAGTTTTTGATAAACGGTGTTGAAATGTGTGTAAAACTAGTTAGATCAAGAGATTCTTTTAACCTCATGGCTTCAACAAATGATATAAAAGTAAAAGTATCAATCACTGATGCTACTCTTATGATTCGTAAAGCTCGAATAAATCCGAGTGTACTGCTTGCTCATCAAAAAGTTTTAGCATCTACAACTGCAAAATATCCAATCACAAGAGCTGAAGTAAAAGTCTTAACAATTCCATCTGGTGTTCAGGGTAAAACACTTGACAATGTTTTCCTTGGACAGATACCTAAACGGTGTATTATTGGATTTGTTAATAACACAGCTTTTAACGGTAGTTATACTAAAAACCCATACGATTTTGATAACTTTGGTATTAATACGTTTAGTTTATATATCGATGGTATGCAAATACCATCAAAAACTTTACAACCAGCGTTTAGTAATGGAGTTCATACTCTTATGTATCATACACTATTTACGGGAACTGGTATTCACTTCTTGAATGAGGGTAATGGCATCAACAGAGATAGATATCCAAAAGGATATTGTCTGATGGCTTTTGATCTAACTCCTGATTTAGCTGCAAACACCTCTTCACATTGGAATTTAATCAAACATGGGAGTGTTAGGTTAGAAGTAAGGTTTGAAAATGCTCTCACTCAAACAATAAATTGTATTGTTTATGCTGAGTTTGATAATTTAATTGAAATAGACAAGAACAGAAACGTTAGTGTAGATTTTAGTAGTTAATAGATTGTAGGTCTTCTTATAAAATAACATTCTCCATTTCATATGTTATATATATTTGATAACTTTTGTGTGCTGTAGACGTAAATATCATGAATACTTTAGAGATAAGTAAATGTTTAAAAGCAATACATCCCACCTTAACGTCAAATGTTTTTGCTGCTAATCGATTGCCGGTTCATATGTCAACTCCTGTTTATTTGATCAGTAATTTAGATCCTGATACAAAACCAGGCTCACATTGGATAGCAATTTACATAGGTACAAATGGAATTGGAGAATATTTCGATACTTTTGGTCGAAAACCAAATAGTTATCATTTATCATTTTTAAAGCGAAATACAAGTAGATGGATATATAGCAATAAGATAATTCAAAATGTTTTTTCTTCTTTTTGTGGTGAATACTGTCTTGTATATATATATCTTAAGCGTAGAGGTATGTCTCTCACTAACTTTGTTGAAA